>JAKFHU010000564.1:0-12720 GCA_023783475.1 Daubentonia madagascariensis | reverse complement strand
GGGGAAAACCAAAAAAACAAAACCCTTTTTTCAAAAAAAAAAAAAATTTGTTTTTACCCAAAAAATTTTAAATTTTCTTTTTTTTTTTAAAAAAAAAAAATTTTTCTTGTTTTTTGGGGGGGGAAAAACCCCAGATTTTTCCCCCCAAAAAAAATTTTTAGTGTATTTAAAAATTTTTTAAAAATTTTATTTAGTTTTTTTTTTTTTTTAAAGTTTTTTTTTTCTAGTTATAAATTTTTTTCCCCCCAAGGGGGTTATAAAACCCTTTTTTTCCCCCCTTATGTTTATTTTCGGGAAGCTTTACTTTTTTTTCCCTTTTTAAAATTAGTTTTTAAAAAACCCCCCCTTATTTTATTTTTTTTTTTCCCCCTCAAAAAATTTCAACTTTTTTAAAATTTTTTAATTTAAAAAATTTTTTTCTTACTTTGGGTTTTGGCTTATTAAATTTTTTAAAAAAAAAAGGGTCAAAAATTTTTTCAACCCTTTCTTTTTTTTTAATTAGGGGCCCAAAAAAAAAATTTTTTGGCCTATCCTGGCGGGGGGTTTTTCCCTCATTTTCCCAAAAAAAAAAAAAAAAACCTTTTTTGGAAAAAAAATTTGCTTTTTCCCCCCTATATGTAAAATAGGTTTTTTTTTTTTCCCCTGTCAAACTTGGGGGGAAATTTTTTTTCCCCTTAATTTTGAGTATCAAGCATTTTGGGGGGGACTTTTTAAAATTGGAAAAAGGGGTGGGGGGTTTTTTTTTTTTTTTTTGCCTTTTGGGGGTTTTTAAAATGGTTTATTTTTTTTTAACTCTGTAATTTATTTTTTCCAAAAAATTTTTTAAAAGAAAAAAAAAACCTTTTTTTTTTTACCCCTTTTTTTTTCCCCGGGGGAACTTTTTTTTTTTTCTTGGGGGGGAATTCCAACCCCCAAATTTAAAATGGGTTTTTTGGATATTTTTAAAATTGGCCCCGGAAAAGGGCTCTGTTTATTTTTATTTTTTTTTTTTTTTCAAAAAAATCATTTTTTTCCTTTTTTTAAAAAAAACCCAAAAAAAAGGGCCTCTACAGATTTCAAGAAAAAAGGGGGGAAAAAAGGGGGCCCCCCTTCCCCCCAAAAATAGGGGGAAAAAGGGGGGAAAAGGGGGAATTTTTTTTGGGGGGGCCAGGGGAAAAAAAAAAAAAACCTTTAAAAAAAAAAAAACCCAAAAAAAAAAAAATTTAAAAAAAAAAAAGGGAATTTAAAAAAAAACCGGGGGGACACTTTTTAAAAAAAAGGGGGAATTTTTTAAAAGGGGGCCCAAAAAAAAAACTTTTAAAAAAAAAACCCTTGTTATTTTAAAAAGAAAAAAAGGGGAAAAAATTTTAAAAAAAAAAAACCAAATTTTTTAAAAAAAAAAAAAAAAAAATTAAAAAAAAAACCCCCCCATAAAATTGGTGGATTTTAAAAAAAAAGGGGGAAAAAAGTGTTAAAAAAAGCATGTGGGTTTTTCTTTTTTTTTAACCCCTTTGGGGGGGGGGGGGGGGGACTATTTTTGGGGGCCCCCAAAACCCAAATTTTGGGGAAAAAATTTTTTTTGGGGGCATCTTTAAAAGTTGAAAAAGTACTTTAGGGGCTAGGACAAAAAAATTTTTTCCCCCCCTTTAATTGGGGGGGGGCCCCCAAAAAAATTTTTTTGGGGGGGCCATAGGGTTTTAAAACCCCGGGCTTAAATTTAAAAAAGGGGGGGGGGAAAAAGGGCGGAAAAAAGGGGAATAAAAAATTGGAAAAGCCAACCAAAAAAACCAAAAGGGGGGGAAAAAAAAAATTCGGGTTTATTTTTCATACAAGGAAATTTTCCTAACTTTGGGAAAAAATTAAAAAAGGGGAAAAAAAAAAAAACCCCCCTTTTTGGGAAAAAAAAAAAAAACATAGTTTGGGGGAAAACCCCAAAAAATGGTGTTTGGTTGAATAAAAAAAAAAACCCCTGGGTTTTAAAAAATTTTTATTTTGAGGGTTTTTATCTGTTTTTCAATTCAATTTTAAACCAAGGGTGGGGGCATGTGTATTATTTAAATTGTACATTGATTTGATTTTTTTACTAAAAATTGGTTTATAGTGTCGGTTTTTAGTCAGGGGGGGGGGGGGACAGTGGTGTTGCTTTCTGGAGTGAGGAGAGCAGAAGGTGGGATTGGGGGGAAAAGGCGGGCGTGGTGGATTGGGGCTTTTTGAGGTTAAACTGTAAAATTTATTAATATTTTAGGTGACATTGAGTAGTGGATTTCCAGGGGTATATTCACTTTATTAAATAATACAGGGAGTAACTTTAACCACTTAAGAAATTTATTTGGCCATTTTTTTTTGTGTATGCAAAAGGGGTTATAGTAAAGCCTTTTTTAATGAAGCAAGAGGACTAAACTTTATAAATTTGGAGTTAGAAAAAAAAACAAAAGACGCAAAAAAAAACTTGGTTTTAGGAGGGGAGAAAAATTTTGCTTAGGCAAAAGAGATAAAAGGGGTTTTTGGGAGTTAAAGGTAAAGGGGGGGGGGGGGGGGACAGTGGAGGGGAAGAAGGCCAAAAAAAGGGAAGGAGATGAGGAGTATGGGACGGGGGGGAAAAGTTTGGCTTAATTGTTTATCATTAAGGGGGGGAACAGGACAGGGGGGGGGGGAAATGGGGAATTATTTCAAACAAAATCCAGGGAAAAAAATCAAGGAAAATTATCCATGGGGGGGCTTTTGTCTGTGAATCCCAAAGGACAGGGGGAAACCAACAAGCAAGGATAAAACACAGCCAAAAAATGGTCAAGTGGAAGGGCCACCATGGCAAAAGTTTTCAAAACAAAATTCAAAACAAAAAATAGGCCAGGAAAAAAAAAAGCTGGTAAAAAATCCAAAAACTGATTTAGGCGGGACGGGGAGTCGGGTTAAGGACTCCAGGCCTAGAAGCTATGGGAAAAACAGGGGACTGGGTTTTGGAAAAGCGAAAAACTGGGGATAACTGGGTTTTGTTTTCTTAGTAAAAAAATAAAAAAACAAAAAAAAAAAAAAAAAAAAAAAACTATTTGAAAACCTATTTCCCTTTCCCCATTTTAGGGACTTTTTCAAGTTTTACTGAAGTGTAAGGAAATATTTGTTTCACATGATATCTAATGGAGTGGGCCTGGAATATAAATAGGGGGGCATGGCAATAAAAAAAAAAATTGAAAAAAAATAGCGTTCAAGGGGGGGGAAAAAATAAAAAAAAAGGGGACCCGGGAATAAAAGAAAAAAAGGGGAAAAAACCTCCACTTTTTCATTTGAAAGGGTTAAACGGTTACAAGGGGGGGAGGGGGGCCTTTACTCAAAATGTGGCAATTTTAATTGAAGATCCCCAGGGTAAAACTAGAAAAAAAAAACAAAAAGAAAAACCCCATATGGAGATTGAAAGCAAGCCAGTATTATTTTCCGGAGCTGGGGAGCTTTGTGTTTCCAAGGATTTGGCTATTTTCTTTGTTTTTTTTGGAAAAGGGGATGCGAAAATTGTTCAGGGAGTATAGTCTTGGGGTATGGGGGAAACTGTAAAAAAAAAGTTTTAAAGTGGGGGGCCCCCTCCCCAGGGTTTTGGAATTGTGATTCAAAGCTTGCAAGGAGTAGAGAGTTATGGCATTTAATAGGGAAAATTTGGCTGATATTAAACAAATTTTCCATGTTACAAAGGGGTTCATATATGGCATTTTTTTGGATTTGGAATTGACCACTTCAGATAAACAAATTATGTTTAGAAAATTCCAAAAGTTTTTTAAAACCCTTCCCTGGAACTTCCCATTAATTTTATTAAAAAAATAAGAGAAAAAAAATTTGACCTTTAAAAAAATATTGACGTTTGCTTCTGGGCTAATATTGAAAAGGAAGGGGATAGAAATTCATGAATCAATAAAGAAAAAGATTTTTCAAAAGAAAAAAAACTGTCAGGGAAGTTCAATTTCATACAGTAGGTTTTAAAAAAACTGTGGAATTAATTTGTAAAGCAATTTCATTATTTTATTAAAAAAATGCAAGGAAATTTTTTTCTATTAAACCCAAAAAACTCCCAAAAGGTTCTTTGAATAAAATTTATTTAAAGAAATAAGGTTGTAAAAAAACAAAAAACAAACAAGAGTTCAAGTCCAAAAAAGCTTTTTTCTACTAGCAAAATCACACCAGGCCAGTTTTTTTATTTTTCAAAATTACCTAAAAGGTTATGGGGGGGGGACATTTTCTGATTTTTTTAAAAAAGTTAAAAAAAAACAATGTGAAAGGAGAAACTTTGGGACTTTAGTTAAGCGTTGATCTGTCCTCTTACACAGGAAAAAAAAGTTTTAGGTGTGAAATGGTAAATTTCAAATGCATTTAGCATTCTAACCCAAAACGTACCTCCTTTTTTTCCAATACAATTTTACTTGATTAGTGCCTCTCTTAAAAATATTAGACCCAGTATTTTTCAATAAAAAAAAAAAATGGTTTTTAAACTTGGGATGATATAAAAAATGTGCTTTAGTGAAAAAAAAGTAAGAATGGGCTAAAAAAAAAAAATAGAACAGGTTTACTGGGTAGAAAAAAATAAAAAAATTGGAGGACCACTTATCATTTAAAAAAAGGGGTAAGAGACAAACACAAAAAAAAAAAAAAAATGCATTTGTTCTTTGCCCAAAGTCCCATTTAGCATATTGGTTTGGGGAAGGTTTGGGGACCCTCAGAAAAAAACCGCGTTCTGGAATAATGGGGGAATCTCCCAAAACCTGGGGTTATCATTGGCTTTGCTTCTTTTTCTGTCCATTGTTTCACTCTTCACCTTATTTCTAGGGCTCAATTAAAAAAAGGCAGATATGCAATTTTATTAAATTGATACTGCAGTTAAAAAAAAAAAAAAATTTATTTGCTGTATTGGGGGGAGGGTTATTCAAAATAATTTCCAAGTTATGGCCTTTATTTGGAAAGTTTGAACAAGTTTAAGGTTAGAGGGGGGAACATTCTGGGGGTAGAAAAAACTAGATTAAAACAGACAAGAAGGAGCTTTTTAAAAATTCACATTTTTAAATCTATAAAAAAAACACTTCCCGGTTTGTGTCTTAAGGGGTTTTGGGTCTTGTTGGTTTAAAAGTGTGCGGTCAGCTTCCTTAAAAAAACCCTACCAGGGGATTAGCATTGAGTGTAAAATTATTGGGAACATTTTTTAAAAAAAACCTGTATTAAAAAAAAGAAAAAAAAAAAAACCCTGTCCAAAAAAAATTTGCCTTAATTTGTAAAAAAAACATGTTACCAAAACATTTTAGGGATTTTTTTTGTTTGGTGGGGGTTTTGACCGTGTATTATTTGGCATTGGCTTAACAAAATTTAAAATTGTTCTAATCCAAGGTTCCTTAATTGACCCAATTCAAATCGAGTTTAAAAAAAAAACCCAGTATTTGCTTTACCCCTCATCAATTATTCAGGCCAATTTTTTAAAAAAGGGCCAAAAAAAATATTTAGGAAAGAAAAATCTATGATAAGTAAAAAAAAAAGTCTTTCGGATACATCTTTTCCCAGGAAAAAAACCTGATTTTCCCAGTTTTTTGGGCTTTTAAGTTATACAGTTTAATTTGTGAAAAAAACAAAAACTCGTAGGGTTAATATGCTGTTACCAACCCCATTTTGATTTAAATTTTTTCTTAAACACAAAATATTATAAAAACTTTCCACCATACAAAAAAAATATGGAGACTGTTTTTTCCATACAATAACCCCTTTCTTTCCTTCTCCTTCACTGGATGTTTTTTGGTTAGGGTACCTTAAAAAATTTTTAAAATAAGGTAGGGGTGGTTATAGTTTTTGAAAATTTTTTTTTTTTTTGGTTAACATTTAAGCCTTTTAAAACATATTTTTAAAAAAAAAACGGGGTCTCGTTTTTGTAACAAAAAGTAATGGTTTTTTAAAGGGGGGGGGGGGACTCTTTTTACTTTCCTCAATTTTCCCCACCTGCTCTCACCCCCCCCTCTCCACCATCTCCTAGAAATACCCCTCATATTTTTCCAAGCGGCGGGGCCACTAAAAAAATCTGCATTGTTGTCCAGGGTCGAGAAAGGTTCCGTTTTTCAATTCTAATTGGGGGCTCAAGGCATACCTCCCAAACTTTAGTACCCCAACAAAGGTTGGGGGCCTAAAAAAACAGTTGGTTAAAAGGGAAAATGAAGAGTTGTTTATTATTGGTTAATGGGGGGGGGGACTATTTGTTTATGAATGTATAAAAAAACAAAAACAATGTTTAACGGACACAGGCCAAGTAATTTTGGCATTCTTTTTCCTTTAGGGATTTTTGCAAAACCTCTTAAAGGACACTCAACAGAAGGAGGTGTCCTAGGACCCTTAAGGGGTCCAAAAAATTGAGTTAACGTTTTTAAAACAAAAATCAATTACTAAAAAAAATAGTTTTTAGGTTTATTCCACATTTTAAGGTCATTGGGTTTTTTTTGGAGCAATTTTTGTTTTTTTTTTCTTCAAGTTTTCTAATATTTTTTTAAGTTTTCTTACACCAATTTTCACATTTTAATTTATAATCCCCAGTTAAAAAAAAAAAAAAAAAATAATTTTGATTATGTTTGTTCTAGTCTCTTAACGTTACTCCCAATTTTTGCCTTGGGGGAGGGGGGGGGGGGACCTCCCTGGCCAGAAGCCCTTAGAAAACTTGGAAAAACTGTCTCTAAGGAATCTGCAGGTCGAAAAGGTTCAAAAAATATTTTTCCTCATTGCCATCCTAAGATTTGAAAAAACAAGGGTTTTCATGGTTTGCCAAGGTTTTTTCCTTTCTTCTTGATTTAAAGTCGAGGGGTTTTTTTTTTTTTGCTGGAGGTTCAATCCTTACCGCAAAAGGTGCTAAAAGACAAAAACAAAAAATTGAAAAAATTTGACAAAAGTAAAAACTTTTTTTTCCATGTCTGGAAAAAAACCTGTTTATCTTTGGGAACCAAAACCTAGACCATTCCCCTCAGGGTTGGTAATTTTGGCCTGGCTAACAGGGGGGAAATTGTCTCTAGGACTGAAAAGTCTTTTTTCTCTCAGAAAAAAAAATTGGGAAAAAAAAGGCATTTGTTGAATCATTTTTTTTTTCACCTACCCACAAGAAAGCTGTGGAGCTTTTATGGGAGAAGTCCAAAAGACCTCTCACCTGATTTTCAAATTCCAGTTGTGAGTGGATTATTTTTTTAATTTGGAAAAAAGCTTTTTTAGAATTATTTCTGCCATTTCAACAAAGTTTCCCTTACTCTTTGGGCAGATGCCTTCGAAAATTTGGGATTCAAAGGGTTTAATTTATTGGTCTGTGAGGAATCCTTATTCATTCATTCCACCCCTTTTCCAGTGCGTTGGGGGTTTTTCAGTGAAAAAAAAACACTTTAAAATCTAAAGAGTTTAAAGTCTTTAAAATTGTGGGGGAAAAAAGTTTCCTTCTATTCATTTTAATTTTTTCTGTTATTCTTCTTCCATTTAAAAATTTATTTTCTTTTTCTAAAGGGAATGTGGTGGTTGAAAAATGGAAGATTAGACCTTCTTGAGTTGGATTCCCTTAAGTTTTCTTCTTTGTAATTTTTTTTCATCTTCTTCTTTGTTTTTCTTTCTTTCTTTTTTTTACTTTCCTCGGGGGAGATGAAGCAAAAAATACTTATTTTTTTCACTCTTTTTCTAGTTAAAATTTTTATTATATATTAAGGCAAACCCCATTTTAAAGTCTTGTCAAAACCGTAAAAACAGGGGTTTTTTCTTCCTTTTTCTAAATTGTCCTTTCTTTTAGGTTGGGGCCCCCAACTATGGCAAAAAAAACAAAAAAAAAAAAAAATTTAATGTTGGGGAAAAACATTAGTGTTACTTCACCAAAATACACATTTTTGGGGAGGGTGTAAAATCACTGAAACAAACTTTAAAAAGTCCCTTCTTCTGTTCCCCAACAATTGGATCTTCCTTTTCTACAGACCAAAAAGTTTTCTTTGCTATTTATCTTGAATTTAATTTTTTTTCATATTATTGAATCTTTTCTTTACTTATTTCCTTGTTGATTTCAAATATTTAAGGATATGGGAGGAAAAAGGTGGGACTCAGGTTAGTTAGGTTGGATTTTTTATTTTTTTGTTTGCCAGGTAAAGCAAAGGACTGTTTGCTTTTATTTTTTTTAATTATGGTGCGGGGTGAACAAACAAATAGGTGGTATTTAATCCTTTTATGGGGTATTTATTTTTGTTATGTTTTTGATTACCCAGGCATTTTTTAACATGGTGAAAATTAATCAAAAAATCAGGGTAAAATTGGGGATACCACAACCCAGGGGGAAAGTTAGCATTTCTTTGTGTTAGGGGAAACACATGCACCCAAAATTCCACTCTTTTTTCAGTTATTTTTTTAAAAAAATTTATTACCCCTAAACTATTTGCTGATTTATATTAATTAGTTGGCTTGTTGTTGTGCTATCTAATATTAGGTTCAAAATTTTGCTATCCATCTAACCGTTATATTTTTGCAATCCATTAAAAACCATTTTGCCCACTTTTTTATCCCCCACGTTCCCACTACCTTTTCCCAGGGGGGGGGGCCTCTGGTAAAAAACACAATTCATTTCTATTTCCTCCTGGGTCCTTCCATTTTTGAGCTCAAATTGTTAATTTAAATATTTAGCTTATCCCATATATGGGGAGTGGAGAAAAAACTTTTTTTTTTTTTTTTGATATTTTGGTTCCTTTTCTGTGCTTGGCTTATTTCAACTATAACATAAATGTTTCTCCCAGTTTTTTCCATCCATGTTGTTTGCCAAATGGGCAGGATTTTTCATTCCTTTTTTTGGGGGCTTTTAAACATAAATTATTAGTTCGCATCATGTAATTATGTTACCAAACAATTTTCTTTAAATCCCATTCATCTGTTTCATGGGGACCCCAACTTAGGTGTGATTTCCAAATCTTGGCTATTGTTGAAAATTAGTTATTTGCTTGGCTGCAAATTAAAAAAAAAAATTATGGGAGTGGGGGCAGATTAAAAATGTCTTTTCGATATAACTGGGAATTCCCTTCTTTTGGTAATTATTTTTTATACCCAGGCAGTGGGAAATTTTTGCTGGGTTTTTTCATATGGTAGTTTCTGGTTTTTAGTTTTTTTTTTGAGGAAATATCCCCTTTCATACTTTGTTATTCATAGTGGTTTCTTTTTGTGCCAACTAATTTTACATTTCCCACAGCAAACCAGTTTTGACCAAGGGTTTCTCAAAGGAAAAAGGGGGAATGGTGGGTGAGTGGGATGAAATTGAAGGGAACCCCAAAGGTGGGGAAGGAGGAGAAAAAAGCCCAAGGGGGGGCCAACACATTTTACCCCAAGGCCTTGCTGGCAAAAAGAGGCACACAAGCAAAAAGTTACAGTTCCCTCAGTTTTTGGCCCATCATGGCCTCGGGGGGCAAGTGTTACTGCAAAAATCTAGGCAGGGGAGAAAAAAAAACCTAAAAATTTTAACATTTGTATTTTTTTTCTTCTAGGGAATAAATTGCCACCAAAATATTCTTACCAAATATTTTTGGAAAAAACTTTTGTAGTTAGTTTTATGTTCAAAAATCACCATTTAAAACACTGTCCCATAAATTCTTTAAAAAAATGAAAAAAATGGGCCGGCACTCTCTCTAGGGGGATTTCTGTGTTAAAAAACATTAAAAAGCTTAACTGACGCAACAAAATTGGGAATTTAATGTGTTGGGGAGGTGAAAAGGATGGTGCACAAAAAGGTTATGAAAAGGGGAAAAAAAAGGGGACGTTAAACCAAGGTGTTGTTACCCTTCCCCCCATGATTTCCTTGGGAAATGGGGAGAAAAACAGGAGGCTTGGAGGCAAGAAGAGAATGAGGGGAATGTGTGGGGGGGCCTGGTCTTCAAGGGAAAAAAAAAAAAAAAATTTAAGGAAAACAGGGGACCCTGGAGGGGAAAAGGGGGACCCCATAAGTGGGAAACTAAGTTTACCCCAGTTTCTTACTTCTTTGGCCCTCCGGGTCTTTCCTTTTTCCAGTACTTCCCTAACCTGTATTATAGTATTATTTTATAAAAAAACAAAAAGTATTGGTTTTCTTTATTTTACTGTGGAAAAAACCAAAAAAAAATTGCCAACCATTATGTAGGGGGCAGGATTGGTGTGCAAGATTAACGAACCACATTATGTTATTGTTCTCTTGCAGTTTTCTTGTGGGGTTGCAGGGGGGAGGGCCATTTCAATTGGGGCATTGGGTGGATTCCTTTTATTTTAGGGGCCTACGGGTGGTTTGCAAAAATTACAGGGTTTTGGCTGGCTTGAAGGGCGTGATACCCTCATATGGAGGTGGGCCACTTGGGGTCCTCTTTCCAAAGCCCATTTCAGTTTGTTGGGAGCCATTGAATCCTCTCCTTTGGAGGCTGGCAGGACTGATGGTTCTGATGTTTGCCAAGGCTTGGGTCAAAACACCCAAGAGTTCCCTTAGCAGCTCCTAGAGGGAAGCAACACAGGGGGCTCTTCTCTACCAGCAGGAGTTACCAATAAATCTGCGGTTTTTTGGAAATCTCTTGGACCTTTTCCTGGTCTTTGACCATTTAAAACCCAGATGTAAAAAAAAGGCTTTTCATGTGGATTAAATCAGGGGGGCCAAAACCCACCATTAATTCCTCAGTTAAGATTAAACTCAATGGGCGCAAAACTGATTAAATAAAAACATTAAAATTTTTAACAAATTCTACCCCAAAAAAATCCCCTTTTTCCAAAGGAAAAAAAAAAAAACATAATATAAATCAAAGGGGGGAAGTGGATATTTTTCAAACCATACTAACAAAACCTCTTTTGGCGCCCCATGATCGGATGTGGAGGGAAATTTAGGAGGGTAAGTATCATCGGTGGGTTTCATTTTTATAAATTCTGTTCTACCAGCCATTTTAAGAACACACTAAATTGTGAATTTAAAAAAAAAAAAAAGACCAGGGGGACTATTTTTTTTTTTTTTTTCATAATGGAAAAATGGTATCCAAGTTTCCTAAAACAAGGGAGGGAAAAAATATTTATTGAGAAGTTGATTTTGCAGAAAAGAAAAAAATGGATAGGCGTAAAAGTTAGTATTAAAGTAAAGAAACCCAATAAAGCATGTTTTTTCTGATTCCTAGGGGAAAAGGCTGAGGCAGGAATATTTGTGTGGGGCTGAAAAATAGAGATTGGGGTGGGTCCCCCCAATTCCCCATGAGAAGGGGTTGCTATTACAAAACAAAATTTCCTTAATCCCAAACAAAAAACATTCCCTGGTTGGGCTTATTTTGAGGAGAGATGGGGAAATATGAAGTAAAATAAATCAAACAAAAAAAAAAACTTTATTTTGCCCTTTAAAAAAACAGGGCACTTTTGGGCCTAAGTTTATTTTTTTTTAAATTTTTTATAAACCATTTTTTTAAAAAAAATTTTTGTCCCCCCATTTTAAATTTTTTCCCCTTTTTTTATTTTACCTTACATTTTTTTTTTAGTTTTTGGGTTTTTTTATTATGACCATTTTTGGGGATTTTTTTAAAAAAAAAAAACAATTAAATTTAAAAATTTTATTTTTCCTTTTATAGTAAAAAAAAAAACCTTTGGGGGGGTTTTTTAATTTTTGGGGGGTTTTTTTTGGGGGTTTCTTTTGTTTAGAAAAAGCAGTAGCGGGTTCCTTTCCCTTTTATATTCCCAAAAAAAAAAAGGCAAAAAAAATTCACTTCTTGGTTTTAAAAAAAAACCCCCCAAAACCTTTTGGGGGAATTTTTGGGGCTTAATAAAACATAAAAAAACCTCAAAAATAGCATTTACTTAAAAAAAAAAAAAAAACTTTTTTTTTGGGCAGAACCCAACCCTTTTAATTTTTAATTTTTTTTATTTAAAAATTTTTATTAAAAATTTTTTTTTTTTTAAAAAAAAATTTTGGGTTTTTTGCCATGGGGGGGTTTTCCTTTTAAAAGAAATAAAAAAATTTTCCCTTTTTTGGGGAAAAAAAGGGAAAAAAAACTTTTTTTTTATGCAAAAAAAAAAAAAGGGGGGAAAAAAAAATACAAAAAAAAGGGGGTTTAAAAAAAAAAAAAACTTGGGGCCCTTGGAAAACAAATAAAATTTGCCCAAAATTTGAAAAGTTCACAAAAAAGTCCTTCAAAGGGAAAAATCATCCAAAGGGAAAAAATTAAAATTTAAGAAAAAAGGGGAAAAAACCCCCCAAAAAAACTATTCTGAAATAAAAAATTTTTAAACATTTTTGGGGATGGGGGGGAAAAGGGGGGGAAATCATAAAAATATTTGGGAAATTTTTCAGTTGTTTTAAAAAAGTTTTTAACTTAAAAAAATTTTATTTAAATTCTTTTCCCCCAAAAAAATTTTTTTTGGGGAACCCTTTTTTTAAAGATAGAAAGGGTAAAAAAGGTTTTTTGGGGGCCCCCTTTTTTTCATCCTACCCCGGGGGCCACCCTTTTTTAAAGAAGGCCGGGGTTTTGATAAAAAGGGGGTTTTCCCAAAGGGGAAAAAACCCAAAGGGGGAAAAAAAGAGAAAAAAAAAAGAAAAAAGGGCCCCTTAAAAAAAAAAAATTTTAAATTTTCCCCAAAATTGGGAAAAAAAATCCTGGTTTGGGGGGAAAAAATTTTTTTTTTTTTAAAGAGGTTTCCCCGGGGAAAATGGGGATTTTTTTAAAAATTTAAAAAAAAGGAAATTCTTTTTGGGGATTTTTTTTTGAAAAAAAAAAACCCCATTTTTTTTTTTTTGCTTTTTTTTTTTTA
>JAKFHU010000562.1:0-18492 GCA_023783475.1 Daubentonia madagascariensis | reverse complement strand
GCATTTTAACAAGATCTTCAGTTCATTGTCATACACATTAAAGTTTGAGAGGTGCCTTCTAACTCAGCACGACTTTTTCCTCTGAAATATATACACAGTTTATCCGGTAGACATAAAAATGTAGCACTCAAAAAATGTAGATGGTTTTGTTGGTGCCCTGAATTTTATACTGCATCATCCAGAAAACTATAATATCTACCCTGGTTTTGTGGATTTTATGTCATCCTCTTTCCTCAGAGTTAGAGAATACATAAGAGAATATTTCTGTGTTAAAAATTGTCTTTTGGAATAATTCCAGTCACTTATAGGAGTAAGAAAATTATCTTTGCTCTCTCATTTCCCCTGGAGTCAAATTAAGAACTCTTCCCATGGCCACTTTGTAAATATGTGTTTTTATTTCAGGGACTGTTGACATTCAAGGATGTGAGCATAGAATTTTCTCTGGAGGAGTGGGCATGCCTGGATGCTGCTCAGCGGGATTTGTATAGAGATGTGATGCTAGAGAACTACAGAAACCTGGTCTCCTTGGGTGAGGATAACTTCAATACACAATTTCTATTCCACAGTAGAGATTTTATATCCTTACATTGTAGAATGTTTTCTGGGAGTTTCTGCTTTATATAAATGAGTTTTAGAACCTGTTTCCAAGGAAATCTTGGGGATTTGTTGGTATAGAAATAAATCCTCAAGATGTTTGATCTTGACATAAATCTTACCCATTCTTCAGCTGATCTGTATCGTTTAGATTAGTGGTAATTTCAGAAATTTAGCAGCATAAAATATTGTTACCCACACCTTAAAATCCAATTTTTACCGTCAATTTTTGATTCAATAGTGCTGGGCAATAGAGATAAGGACCCACAAATTTTATCTTATTTTATTTTATTGTTTTATTGTTTTATTTTATTTTATTTTTTCATGACAGAGTCTTGCTCTGTCACCCCAGCTAGAGTGCAGTGGTGTCATCTTAGCTTACTACAACCTCAAACTCCTGGGATCAAGCAATCCCCCTGCCTCAGCCTCTCTAGTAGCTGGGACTACTGCCTGCTAATTTTTTTCTTTTTTAGTAGAGATGGGGTCTCACTCTTGCTCAGACTGGTCTCAAACTCCTGACCTCAAGCGATCCTCTCACCTCGGCCTCCCAGAGTGCTAGGATTACAGGCATGAGCCAGCACACCCAGCCAAGACCCACAAATTTTAAATACTTCCTAAATATTCTAAAGTTTCTGTCAGGAAATCGTACTTTTTGATTAATTTTCTAAAATATTCTATAATGTTCTCTTTTCTGCTGAGTAGAGTACTAGGTTGATAATTAGAGAATTCTAGCAAGAGTCATTGTAATTTTTTCTAATGTAACAGGTCTTCCTCTCTCCAAGCCATACCTGATCACCTGTCTGGAGCAAAGGAAAAGGTTCTGGAATTTGAAGAGACATGAAACAGTAGGAGAACACCCAGGTAGGTGGGAGTAAATGAAGCAGATGACACAGGTGATAGGCCCAAAATTTAAGGAGGAAACAAGACCTTAAAATGTAGCTTGGGAAGCTCTACTCCAATGGAATGGTTTCTGAGAAGCTTGCATTTCTTCCTCTTAGTCTCACATATGGGCATCCCTGGCCCTTGTCCTTAGGTTATCTAAAGAATTGACTTCCCTTTCAGTGATGTTCCTTCACACTTACAGAGAGAGTCAGAGTCCTCTTGATGCCTTATAAGGGACTGCAGGGTCTGACTCCTCTTCCATTGCTTTTTAGGACATGGGAATATATGTGTATTTTTGAGTAACTCTATGTTAAACTACTTTTTAATTTCCCTTTTTGCATTATATCTGAAATGTTTTAGTGTAGTGGTGATATTGGTATTTGGTTCAGAAATCCCAGAACACCACAAGCAAATGTTGTGTTTTCTGCTTGATGGTTTCCTATCCTATAGAAGTATTAAATGTGATTCTACACAAATTCATAGTCAGTAATATTATCAAAACACTAAGTATCTCCCTAAGTATAATAAAATGTAATGTTATTTTACTTCTAAATTCTTTTTCTTAGTGTGAACTATGATTAATAAACCCTATACACCCAAATTCCTCAACTTTAATATAGTTTAATGTATCTACTCCCTACATTTATTAAATATTCTATGTCATTGGGCAGCTAAGAACACAGCTGAGCATATATTAAACTTCCACGTTTTACTTTATTTTTTAAAAACTATCATTTTATAACTTTCTCTTCTTTAGTATGAACTTACTGGGACTGTGTCATTCATATATATGTATACACATTCATATATGTATGTGTGTGTGTAACATGGACTTTCTTCACAAATAAAAGTTGTATAATTATACAACTATTGTATCCAATGTAATGGCTTAATATGTGTATGCATTGTGAAATGATTAGTACAATCAAGTTCATGAACCTTTTTTTGGTAGTCAGAACACTTAAGGTGTGTCATAGTAAATTTTAAGATACAAACTGTTAGTATTTATAGTCACAATGCTATACATTAGGTCCACAAAACTTATTCATCTTATTATATAACTGAAAGTTTTTACCTTTTGAACAATATCTCCCCATTTTCCCCACCTCAGGCGCTGGCAACAACCTTTGTACTTTCTGCTTCTATGAGTAAAAACTTTTTAGATTCCCCATATAAGGGAGATTGTGCAATATTTGTCTTTCTGTACCTGGCTTATTTCAGTTAGTGTAATGTCCTCCTGGTACATGTATGTTGTTGAAATGGTTGAATAATATTTTTTATAACCAAATAATACTCTTTTGTGCATATATACCACTTTTTTTTTGTCCATTCATCATTCACAAACTTTTAGGTTGTTTTCATTTCTTGGCAAGTGTGTATAATGCTGCAATGCACGTGGTAGTGCATATGTTTATTTGAGATACTGATCTTATTTCCTTTGGTTTTATATATAGAAGTGGGATTGCTGAATTGTATGATAATTCTATTTTTTTATTTTATAAAGATCCTTCACACTTGCTTTCATAATGAATCCACCAATTTTCAACTCACCAACAGTATCCAGGGTTTCTTTCCCTTCACATCATTGTCAAAACTTACATCTTTTCTTTTTCATGTTAGCCATCCTAACATGTATGAATGAAGTGATACCTCATCATGATTTTGATTGTAATTCCCTGATGATTGGTGATGATGAACACATTTTCGTATACCTGTTGGCCACTTTTATGTGTTAATTGGGAAAATATCAATTCAGTCTTATGCCTATTTTTCAACTAGTTATTGTAGCCTTTATTATTATTGTTTTTGCCTTTGATTTATGTTTCTTATATAATTTGGATGTTAACCTCTTATGAGAATATGGTGTGCAAATGTTTTCTCCCATCCTATAAATATTCTTATTTATTGTTTACTTTGCTGTGTAGAAGCTTTTCAATTCGATGCATTTCAATTTGTTTATATTTGCTTTTGTTTTCATACTTTTGGTGTCACATTCAAAAAATCCATTACCAACATCAATATCAAGAAGGTTTTTCATATGGTTTCTATTAAGATTCCAAGGAATCATGTCTTACACAAGTCTTTATTTTATTTTGTGTTAATTTGGGGGTATGGTGTAACAGAAATTACCTAATTTTATTCTTTTTATTTTGGATATCTAGTTTTCCTAGCACAAATGATTGAAGAGACTATACCTTCTGCATTGTGTATTCTTGTTGTCTCTGTCAAAGATTAGTTGAGCTTATAAGCATGGGTTTATTTCTGGGCTCTTTATTCTGTTTCATTTGTTGTTGTGTCATTTTTAATGTAGATACCCTTCTGTTTTTATTACTACAGTTTTGAAATATAGCTTGAAAGCAGAAAGTATGATGCTTTCAGCTTTGTGCTTCTTCAAGATTACTTTTGCTATTCAAAGTCTATGCAGTTCCATACAAATTTTAGGATTGTGTTTTTTATTTTTGTGAGAAATGCCATTGGAATCTTGATAGGGAGTTCATTGTATTAACAGTATTTATTCTTCCAGTCCATAAACATGGGATATTTTTACATTTATTTGTCTCTTCTTCAATTTCTGTCATCCATATCTTGTATTTTCAGTGTAAAGCTTGTTCACCTTCATTAATTTATTGCTAAAAAATTAATATTTTGATATTACGTGAGATTGTTTTTCTTTTTTTATTAGTTTGTTTTTAATGTATGGATTCACTGACACTTGTATGTTAATTTAATGTTTCTCATTTGCACTTCATCTGAGTGTACATTTTAGTTTACAAATTTTTTGGTGTACTATTTATGATTTTCTATATATAAGATCATGTCGTCTACAAACAGTGACAATTTACTTCTTTCTTTTTTATTTGGACGCTTTTTTCATTTTCTTTCCTAATAGTTCTGCTTAGGATTTCCAATACTATGTTAAAATAGAAGCATTGAAAATGGGTCTAATACAACCTTGCATTGTTGTCTGTGCACTTGAAGGAGTAAACAGCTCTTCAAGTTTTCATAAGCCAGTTTCAGGAGGTAAAGATCTTCATTTTTGGGTACCCTGGATGATGGGCTCTCCTTTGGGTTTGCAGATAAGAGGGGTTGTAGCTTGGTCATAGGTCTGCTGCTCAGTGTACAGTGAGGTGTGCCTTTAGTGTGGGCCTGTTACCAGGGGTTGGGTAGTTGTGAATCCCATCCTTTTCATAAGCATCCTGGATTGCCTTCATGACTTTTATCTGTAGGGCAGGCACTTGCAATTAGGTCTCCATAGGGTGGGCCTGATATCAGGTGTATGGATGAGTGTGTCTCCCACTGAGAGGTTGTCCCCAGGTCACTGCATACGTCCTTATGTGGGCAGGACTGGCCAACAGCTGTCTAAGAGGGCTGAAACTGGGTCACAGATTGCTTCAGAGACCACAGTGAGTACCAAGGTCTGCAGGCCTGTCTCCATGACCACAAATGGGCATCTCTCCCCAGGTCTCTGGATAGGCAGGACCACTCCCAGATCGTGGCTGGGAGGAATTGGAGATGCCTACCTAGTCACTTAGTGGGACCAAGTTGACTGGGCCATTTCCTGGCCTGTAGCCAAGAACTGGGGTCCTCACGTTTGCCACCTGAATTAGGGCCTGTCTTCTTAAAATTACCCTCCTTGTTCTATGGCTTTAGCAGGGTTTCACAACCTCCTCCCTGGATCCCAGAGCTCTCATAAAAGCACTTTTTTAGATGGGCTCTGACTGTATCACCCAGGCTGGTCTCAAACTGCCGGGCTGAAGTGATCCTCTTACCTCAGCCTCTTAGTAGCAGAGAATATAAGTGTCAGCCACTGTGTTGGGCTGTCATAAAGGCACCTTTTTCCATGTATGGCTGCAAAATCTTTGTTGCTGTTGGGACATAAACAAGCAGGGGACTTCATATTCCACTATGTTGCTGATTTCACAATCTCTATGTATTTTCACTTTCTATTTTGTTCTATATTAAATTTTCTGTAATTTTAGATTCAAATATTCAGAACAATATGATAGAATTTCACATTATGCAAGAAATAAATTAGATAATTAGTAGGCATCCTGTATTTACTAAAAGATTCACTTGGAAGTTTAAGTTTACTACAGGCAAAAAAGGAATCATTAGAATTGTCATCCATTTTCCTCAACCTATATCTAAATCATAATTTTCCCCAATTGATTATTTTACCTAGCAGTGACTCTCATCATATTTTACAAAATTTATATTTTCCCTTTATTTTGAAATGTAAGCTTTTCTTTACTTCCAAAGTCTGAATTACAGCCTTTTTGGTTTTTTTTAAGAAGAGAATCAGTATATTAATAACATAATAAAAATTATCTTTAGTAGTTTTTAAATGCTTATTTATTAAAATTTTCTGATAAGAGCTTTTATTAATGATTGTAGTATATTTTCTGTGAAATTTACTGCCATATACTGCATACATGCTAGTGATTTAAGATACTTACTCTCCTTGTGTTCACAGTCACAGTTGAACAGTGCAGTTATGTAGAAAAAAATTGTAATGGACAGGAATGCATACAGGATTTTATGTCTAAACATTTCTCTTATTCTTGTTTTGCAATTCCACATACCTGTGTTTCTTTTTTAGGGTATGTTCCTTGACATCAGTTTGTTGTTGCATTTGGTTTCACCTGTGTTATAATTTTGAAAGAAATTGCAACTCTGCCTATGCACTTTGTGTCAGTGTATAATTTAATTAAATTATGAATCAGCTATGTGTGTATTAGAATTATGTATGTGTATGTTTCCCTCTGTAAATATCACCACAAGTTTGTTTATGGCTTATCTTGTATATTTCTTTTTCTGGCTGATTTTCAATGGTTGATTGTCCTGTCTAGGTGAGTAGTCATGGAAATTGTCTTAAATTTACCATGTATTAATATTTATTGATGGATCTGTATTATCTTTGTGTGAGAGGAACACTTTTGTGACTCAGTAGGTAATTTTTGAAAAGCTTCATAATTATTTTAGTTAACCTTTTAAAAAAAATTTTGGTGAAACACATAAAATTTACCATCTTAAATCTTTTTAAGTGTACATTTCAGGAGTAGTAAGTATATTCACATTGTTATGCACAAGATTTCTAGAAATTCTATATCTTGCAAAACTAAAACTCAGGCCAGGTGTAGTGGCTCACGCCTGTAATCCTAGCACTCTTGGAAGCTGGGGTGGGAGGATCACTTGAGGTCAGGAGTTTGAGGCCAGCCTGAACAGGAGTGAGACCTCATCTCTACTAAAAATAGAAAAAATTAGCCAGGTTGGTGGTGGCACCTATAGTCCCAGCTATCAGGAGGCTGGGGGACTGAGCCCAGGTGTTTGAGGTTGCTGTGAACTAGGCTGACACCATGGCACTCTAGTCCAGGCAGCAGAGTGCTACTCTGTGCCAAAAAAACCAAAAAAAACTTAAACATAATACCTATTAAGTAACAACTGCCCATTTTACCCTCTCTAGCCCTTGACAAACTCCATTCTACTTTCTCTTTCTATTTGACTACTTAAGATACATCGTATTAAGTGTAGTCATACACTATCTGTAACATTGTTACTGGCTTATTTCAGGTAACATAATAGTCTCAAGCTTTGTCCTTATCATAGAATGTGGCAAAAATTTCTTTTTCTTTTCTTTTCTTTTTTTTTTTTTTTTTTCTTGAGAGACAGGTTCTCACACATGCCTGTGGTAGAGTGTAGTGTGTCATCATAGCTCACTGCAACCTTAAATACCTGGGCTCAAATGGTCCTCCTTCCTGAGCCTCCTGAGTAGCTTGGGCAACTGGTGCACACCACTATGCCTAGCTAATTTTTCTATTTTTTGTAGAGATAGGGTCTCACGATGTTGCTCAGGCTGGTCTTGAACTCCTGGCCTCAAGCAATTCTCCTGCCTTGGCCTCCCAAAGGGCTAAGATTACAGGTGTGAGCCACTACAGCTGGCCTACGATTTTCTTTTTTAAGGCCAGATAATTTTCTATTGTCTATATACCATATTTTTAAAATGTGTTCATCAATTGAGGGACATCTGGGTTGCTTATGCCTCTTGGCTTTTGTGAATAATGCTGCAATGAACTTGGGTGCATACATATCACTTCCAGTTTCTGCATTGCATGCTTTGGATAGATACTCACAAGTGGGATTTCTGTATCATATGCTATTTTTATTTTAATGTTTTGAGGAACCTCATACATTTTTCAAGTGTCTGCATTATTTTTCCTCAACAATATTTCAAAAGTGTTCCAGTTTCTGTACATCTTTGACAAACTTTTTTTATATTGCCCATTCTGAGTGTGGGGTGATATTTCATTGTGATTTTGCTTTGCATTTCTCTAAAAAGTATTAATTTTGAGTATCCTTTCAAATGCTTGTTGACGATTTATATATCTACTCTGCAAATATATCAGTTCAATTCTTTGTCCATTTTTTAACCAAGTTATTAACTTTTTGTATAATTTTAGGAGTTCATGTTACTATATTCAATTAACTCCTGTCATATATACAATTTATAAAGATTTTTGCCCATTTTTTATGTGGCATGTTCACTCTACTAAATGTTTCCTTTGATGTATAGAAATTCTGAAATTTGCTGTAGTCCTACTGTTCTGGTCTTTTCTTTGTTGCTTTTGAATTTGATGTCATATCCAAGAAAACAGTGGCAATATTAATGTCATGATCTTATTTCCTATGTATTCTTCTAAGAGTTTTATTAGTTATATTTCTTATGTTATATGTATTTAATCTATTTAAAATTTTTTTGTATTTTTATGTAGATATCCAGTGTTCAACACAATTTGTTGAAAAGACTCTCCTTTCCCCGTTGTGTGGTCATGGCCACTTTGTGGAAGATCCTTAGATCATATACACAAGGATTTATTTCTGGGCTCTCTAGTCTTTTCCTTGATCTACTTACCTGTCTTTGTGTCAGTACCACATGCTTTTATTTTTGTAGCTTAGTAATATATTTTGAAATTAGGAAGTGTATTGTCTCCTTGTTCTTCTTTTTAAAGGGTATTTGGCTAGTCATAATTGCTAAACAAATTTTAGGATTCTTTTCTATTTTTGTAAAAAATGTACCATTGGGATTTTGATAGAGGTTACATTGAATTTGTAAATCACTGTGGGTAATATTGACATCTTAATAATATCAAATCTGATCCATGAGCTAGAATATGTTCAAGAATGTGTTTAATTTCCACATCTTTTTGGATTTATTAATTCTTCTGCTTTTTATTTCTGGTTTTATGTCATTTTGGTCAGAAATACATGATATGTTTCCAGTCACCTTAAATTGGATTAGAGTTATTATGTTTCTTAACAGAAGGTACTATGTGTAATTGAACATATTGTATACCTTACTGCTTTTGACTGGAGAGTTCTGTACATGTCAGTTGGGTCTAATTGGTGTATAATGTTCAAGTTTCCTATTTTCTTATTGATCTTCTATCCCATTTTTTTATTCATTATTCAAAGCGGGGTCTTAAAGTAAACAATGACCATGTTGCTGTGTATTTCTTGATTCACTTCTGCCAATATTTGTTTCATATATTTGGAATCCCTTATGTTATATATACTTGTAATGTATATATTATACAACATAAATTTTGTGACATATATAACCTATATATGTGTGTATGTATATTTTTACATATACAACATATATATTATATATTATATTACACATATGTTATATTTATATTGTATATATTACTTTTATAGGTTCCTGGTTAAAGGACCTTTTTTATCATTATGCAACATCAATTTTTGTTTCTCATGACAGTTTTGACCTAAAGTGTATTTTGTCTAATATAATTATGGCCACTGCACCCACTTGTGGTTACTATTTGCATGGAATATTTTTTTCATCCTTTATTTTCAGCCTATTTGACTCCTTAGAGCTAAAATGAGTCTCTTGTGGACAGAATATTGTAGAAAATCATTTACTCTTAATCCTTTCAGCCATATTATATTTTTTAGATCAAAGAGTTTAATCCATTTATATTTAAAGTAATTACTGAAAGAAATGAAGTTACTCTTACTTCGTGTCTTCTAGCTATATTATCCCTCATTTCTTCTCTTTCTTCCTTCATTTTTGTTTTACTGATTTTGCAGTTACATGCTTTTATTTCTTTCTCATTTTCTTGTGCATAGCCATTTTTTCTTGAGACAGAGTTTTGCTCTGCCACCCCAGGTAGAGTGCAGTGGCATCATCATAGCTCACTGCAACCTCAAACTTCTGGGATCAAGTGATCCTCCTGCCTCAGCCTACCTAGTAGCTGGGAGTACAGGTACACACCGTCATATGTGGGTAATATTTCTGCTTTTAGTAGAAATAGGGTCTTGCTCTTGCTCAGGCTGTTCTCAAACTCCTGGACTCAAGCAATCCTCCTGCCTGGGCCTCCCAGAGTGCTGGGATTACAGGCATGAGTCACCACACCTGGTCATGACTTCTATAGATATTTTCTTTCTGAACACTTGAGAAATAAAAAGTACAAATATACCTTATAATTATAACAATATAATTCAGTCTCATAACAAGTTAATTTCAATTAAATTCAAAAAGCATACCTCTTTACATCCCCCACTTTTTTATTAATGTGACAAATTATGTGATTTTATATTGATCATATATTAATAGAAAACTTTCAGAAGTTCTAAAATAAAATGCTTGAATTCATGTTTTATAAAAGCTGAATTAGATAGCTAGTAGGCACCCCACATTTATTAAAATGGTTAGTTTCTATTTTTCAGTTTACTGCATGCAAATATTTATTAGCATTTCCATCCAGTGGAATCAAACTTTATCTGAATGATAATATAATTTATTCCAAATTATTCATTTTACATATCAGTTTCAGACTATATTTTGCAAAGTTTTTCCTGTATTTAGAAATATGAAGCCTTTCTTTGTTTCTAAAAGCTGGTTGACAGCCTTTCTCTTTTATGTAAGAAGAGTAGCAATATATTAATAACATAAGAAAGAAGTTTCTCTAGTGTCATTTAAGTGCTTAATCATTAAACTTTTTTTGTCAAAGATTTTTATGAATGATAATAATGTGTTTTTTGAAATATTATTGCCCTAAATGTATGCTAATGATTCAAAATCTGTGGTATTCATGGATTCCCAGTCATCTTTGAAAATTATAGTTATCTAGAGTTCTTCTTCAGTAATGTACTGTGTTTATTCAGAATTTTATGGCTTAAAGTTTCTTTTATTTTTGTTTTGCAAGTTTATAGTTCTGCTTCATTTTTTATAGTGGGCCACCTCACATCAGTCAAGTAAGTTTTTAGTTTTTGCCTATATATCATAATATTGTATGGCAGTGTTAAACTCTGTATACTTTAAGACATTGTGGGGCAAAAGTCAAATATAAATCAGCCATGTATCTATTGCCAATATAATTTTCTTTGTGTTTGTTTGCCTGTATAAATATTACTCCTGTTTTGTTTATGAATAGTACATTTTTTTTCTTTGTTGCTGGTCCATGGTTATTTTATTCTGTCTAGGTAAATAGTCATGAAAATTATTTTAATTTCAACATACATTTAGTCATGAATATATATTGTCCTTGTGTGAAACGTTTATGTGATTTGAAGACAATTTTTGAATAGCTTCAAATCTCTATTTTTGGTGTTACTGTTTATTTTTCATTGTAAATGCACATAAAATTTACAAGTTTAAATATTTTAATTATACAGTTTTGTTGTGTTAAGTATGTTGACATTCTTATGCAACATATATCTCCAGAATTTTTTATCTTGCAAAGCTAAAACTCGATATACATGAAACAACTACCTCTTTTCCCCATTCTCTGGTCCTTTACCAATATTATTCTATTTTTCTTTTGTTTTTAAAATGTATCTACTTTATGTATTTTATATAACTGGATTCACGGTATCTGTTTTTTTGTGGGGACTGGCTTATTTCATTTAGCATAATGTCAAGATTTATCTTTATTGTAGATGTTAGAAGATTTCCTGCTTTTCAAAAGCTGAGTAATACTCCATTATTTTTATATCCCAAATTATATTTATTTCTCAATTTTTGAATGCAAGCTTGGGTTGTTTTCATCTGTTGGCTTTTGTGAATAATGCTGCAATAAACATGGATGTGCAAATAACTCTTCATTTGACCATATATACAAGGGTTTTATATATGTCCCACATTTTGTTTTATTGGTCTAGTCTGCCTTTATGCCAGTAGCAAACGGCTTTGATAACTGTACCTTTGTAACATGTCTTGAAATCAGAAAGTGTGATGCCTTCAACATTGTTTCTTCTTTTGAATACTGTTGGGCTCTTTATGGTACTTTTCCAAACCATATGATTATTGAATTGCTTTTTCCTTTTTTGCATAATATTACATTGACAATTTTAAAGAGATTGCTTTGGATTTGTAGATCAGTTTGGGCAGTATGGACATCTTCACAATATTTAGTCTTCCAACCGTTGAATAAGACCATGCTCAAAAATGTGCCATTTAATTTTCATTTATTTGTGGATTTTCTGATTTTCCTTCTGGTATTGATTTCTAGTTTCTTTCCATTTTGGTTATAAATAATGGGTTGTATGATTTTAATTTTTAAAAAAATTGGTAAAGAATTGTTTTGTCCCCTAATGGTTGTTCTATCAAAGAGAATGATTTATGAGCTGTTGAGAAGATTGTGTATTTGGTTGTTTTGTGGAGTTTTCTCTATATGTCTATTAGGTATAATTGTTTTATAGTGCTTTCAATTGTCTGTTCCCTTATTAATAGTATGTCTGGCATTATTGTTTATTACTGAAAGTGGTGTATTGAAGTATTCTACCATTATTATATTGCTGTGTATTTCTTGCTCCAGTTCTGTCAATGTTTGCTTTATATATTTGGCAACCTTGAATTTACACACACGCACTCCACATGTATGTATATGTATATGTGTGCATGTATGTATATATATGTGTATATATATATGCACACATACACACACAATAAATCATAGGTTGCCAGTGAATGAACTCTTTTATTATTTAATGTCCTTCTGTGTCTCTTTTGACAGTTTTGACTTAAAGTATATTTTATAAAATAGCACAAGTTTTTCCTCAAAATATGTTGTGTCTAATTGTGACCTGCCTGCTCTCATTTGATTAATATTTGAATGGAATACGTATTTTTTTGGTCATGCCATTTTCAGTCCATTTTTGTTACTTGATGTGAGTCTCTTGTAAAGAGCTTATAGTTGGTTCTTGTTTTTTTAAATTTTCTTAATTCCCTATCTTTATTCAATTTTTGTCTTTTGATTACGAAGTTTAGTCCATAAATATTTACGTAAGTTTCTGAAAGGAAAAAACTTAATATTGCCATCTTATTAAATGTTTTCTTTGATTCCTGCAGCTATTTGCCCTCTCTTTGTGTCTCATTGATTTTTGTAGTTATGTACTTTGACTGCTCTCATTTTATTTTAGTGTATTTTTATAATAGGTATTTTAATGGTGGTTAGCACAGCAATTACACCAAACTTCTTATAGTTACAACAATATATTTTAAACTAGTAATAACTTGAGTTGCATTTAAAAATTCTTCCTCAGTACATCTGCCCTCAACTTTGTTACTGATATGACCATTATATTTTATACCCATTAACAGAGGTTTACTATTATTTTTCTCTTGTTTTCAAATTTTACAGCATGATTAGAAGTGATTTCTACACCATCATTTTAATACTACAGAATTTTACTTTGGTGTACTTGCATATCTTTCCCAGAGAGTTATTTGTTTTCATATGACTTTTGTGTTGTTTTCTAGCATTTTAAAATTTTCAATGAAAGATGTTCCCTTTGGCATTTCTTGTGGGTCGGGTCTAGTGGCAATAAATTTTTCAGCATCACTTATCTTGCAGAGTCTCTAGTTTTTCTTCATTTAGAAGAGCAGTATTGCTGGATATAGTATTTCTGCTTTGACGTTTTTCTTCCAGCATTTTGACTCTGTCATCCAACTCTTCTGGCATGAAAGGTTTCTGTTGAAGACTCCACTAGTAATCTCATGGGAGCATGCTTAGAGATGACACATCACTTTTCTCTTGCTGCT
Organism: Daubentonia madagascariensis; assembly: GCA_023783475.1. Classification (NCBI taxonomy): domain Eukaryota; kingdom Metazoa; phylum Chordata; class Mammalia; order Primates; family Daubentoniidae; genus Daubentonia; species Daubentonia madagascariensis. Next base: position 4,952 of record JAKFHU010000562.1, on the reverse strand, counting down.
TTCAACATTCTCTTTTTCAGTGTGACTTTCATAGTTTTGCTTATAATCTGCCTTTTACAATTCTCTTTGTGTTTGCCCTAGCTGAAGTATGTTCAGCTTCTGTATTTTTTATGTCTTTTTTCTTATATTTGAGTATATCTCAGTCATTTCTTATTGTATTCTTTGGCTCCACAGTTTATTTTTTTATGGTTCTATTTTTTATTGATATTATCATTTTCCTGATTTTATTTAGTTGTTTGTATTGTTCTCATTTTACTCGTTCAGCATCATTCAAATGGTTTTTTTAATATTTTCAGGTAACTTATACCTCTCCATTCCTTTATGGCTGATTTCTGATTATTTGCTTTGTTTTTTTGATTGAACCATATTACCCTGATATTTTGTATATGTTGTAATCCTTGATTGAAATTTGAGAAGTAAAAAAAGCCACCTCTCACAAACTTTATAAAGTGGCTTTGTCCTGGGGGACTCTGACATCAATTCACTGTCCTAGAGATTTAGTAGCCTCAAATCTGTTCTGAGGTTTTTTTTCTGTGGAATTGTGTGTTTATTGTCCAGTTAAAGCAATTTTCCCATATTTCTTCTTAAGAGCCTGTCATCACTTGCTACACTGTTCTCTGTGGTATTGAAGTTTCTGTGCTGCTGTAACAATCTTTTACCTTTGGTTTCAGTACACCCAGTCTGTCTTTCTAACTATAGCACCATTCCTTTCAGCATTCTGTGTTATAGGAGACAAAAACCCATCTTTGGAAGGGGCCCCAAAAGCCAGAAGGATGGACGCAGTTTTCATTATTTTCTTTTCTATTAGGGGAGAAGGTGTGAGTTGGGATTTTACTTCTATATACACCATTCTGTATTAAGGAGGAAAGGCCATAGTAGATAAGCATAACAAACATTTTGTCCCCTAGTATATGGCTCTTGGCATTGTGCTCACCTTGTGTGCTGCAAAGTCTTACCTGGTTTTTAGAAATCACACAATAGAAATTTGGTTAGTATAATTTTGTTATATTTATTTATCTACAAGAGAATTACAGCCTGTATATTGTATTATGCCATTTTGCTAATGTGCTTGGTATAATTTATGTATCAAATTTATAATGTATATTCATTGCATTGTCAAAAAAGAAATAACTGGGATAATTTGTTATTTTTCAAATTTCTTTCAGCTATGCCCTCTCATTCCACTCAAGACCATTTGCCAGAACAAGGAGTAAAGGTTTCATTCCAAAATGTGGTACTAAGAAGATATGAAAATTGTCACCTTGAGAATTTAAACTTAATGAAAGACTGGGAAATTGTGGATGAGTGTAAGGGACAGAAAGGACATCATGATGGACTTAACGAATATTCAACAACTACCCATAGCAAAATTTCCCAATGTAATATGTTCTTGCAGCTCTTCAAAAAATTGTCAAATCTAAATAGACATAAGATGAGACATACTATAGAGAAATCTCTGAAATGTAAAGAATATGGGGACACCTTTAACCAATGCTCACACATTACTGAACATAAGAGAATTCATAATGGAGAGAAACGTTACAATTGTAAAAAATATGACAAAATCTTTAAATCTTGCTCAAGCCTTTTTTCTTGTAAGATAACTTACACTGGTGAGAAATGGTATAAGTGTGAAAATTATGGCAAGTTTTTTAACCACAGGTCAAACCTTTCTACACATAAGAGAATTCATACTGGAGAGATACCTTGCACATGTGAGGAATGTGGCAAAGTCTTTAAACAGCACTCATACCTTACTATACATAAGAGAATGCACACTGGAGAGAAGCCCTACAAATGTAAACAATGTGGCAAGGCCTTTAAACAGTACTCACACCTCACTGACCATAAGAGAATTCATACTGGAGAGAAACCCTACAAATGTGAAGAATGTGGCAAAGCCTTTAACCACTGCTCATCCCTTACTAATCATAAGAGAATTCACACCGGAGAGAAACCCTACAAATGTGAACCATGTGGCAAAGCCTTTAGTCAGTGCTCATACCTTAGTATACATAAGAGAACTCATACTGGAGAGAAACCCTACAAATGTGGAGAGTGTGGCAAACCCTTTGCCTGGTGCTCACTCCTTAGAATACATGAGAGAATGCATACTGGAGAGAAACCCTACAAATGTGAACAATGTGGCAGAGCCTTTAACTGGTACTCAAACCTTACTAAACATAAGAGAATTCATACTGGAGAGAAACCACACAAATGTGGAGAGTGTGGCAAACCCTTTGCCTGGTGCTCACTCCTTAGAATCCATGAGAGAATTCATCATGGAGAGAAACCCTGCAAATGTGAAGAATGTGGCAAAGCCTTTAAACAGTACTCATACCTCACTGAACATAATAGAATGCATACTGGAGAGAAACCCTACAAATGTGAACAATGTGGCAAAGCCTTTGCCTGGTGCTCACACCTTAACACTCATAAGAGAATTCATACCAGAGGAATACCTCACTAATGTGAAGAATATGGCAAAGCCTTTAGTCAGTGCTCAGACCTTAGTATACATAAGAGAATTCATACTGGAGAGAAACCCTACAAATGTGGACAATGTGGCAAAGTCTTTACATATTACTCAAGCCTTTCTTATCATAAGATAATTCATACAGGAAAGAAACTCTGCAAATGTGAAGAAGAATGCAGCAAAGCCTTTAAATGATGCTCACATCTCTCCAAACATAAGATAATACATACTGAAGAGAAACCTTACTAAAGTGAACAATGTGGCAAAACCTTTAACCAGTGCTCAAATATTTATAAGCATAAGGTAATTTATGCCAGAGAGAAACCATACAAATGTTAAGAATGCAACAGTGCCTTTATGTGGAGCTCTTCCCCTAATGTATATTAGAGAATTCACACCTGAGAAAAGTCTTATGAATGTAAGGAATGTAGGAAAGCCTGCTCACATATAACATGACATCAGAGAGTCATACAGGGTAACAGTGGTATAAGTGTAACAACTGCCCAAATACCCTTCAGAGAATAAAAGTCTTAGAGTGTGCCAGAGTGCTTATACTAAGAAGAAATATTACACATGTAAAGAGTGGAGTAATATCTTTACTTCTATGACAGGTTTTATTGTGCACGGGAAAATTTATAGTGGAATGAAACCCTCCATCAATTGCTCAAACTTTACATTCAGAGAATTTGGATGGAGAGAAACCTACAAATATAATGAATGAAGAAAAACATTTGTTCATAAAACACAGCTTACAAAACACCAGAGTTTGTGCCAAAATATATTTACAGATGCCATAATGTGAAAAAAGCTAACAAAAAATCAAGTCTAAATAAGCCTCAGAGCATTTACAGTAGAAAACACTAAGGCACTAATATTTTCAAACATTACCCTAAAGCAGAGTGTAGATTATAATGAATAATTTAAGGTTAAAATTGTTAGGTAATTTATTTATATGTATGTTAAAAGGAGCAAGGCATTGATTTTATGGTGAGTTATAATTACATTCAAAGTATACTGTGTTGATTAAAATCTTAGTTTTTTTGGAAAATTAAATATTGATGCAATTCAATTTTGAAATTAATGCTGTGCCCTCATATTTAGAATTTCAGTGAAAACGTCGTCAATTTTTGCTGCATAAAATCTATGAGAGATCCATCTAAATTAGTTGGACATCATTCATATACTCTTCCAAGAAATATTAAGGACAATGAAATGTAAAATACATGAAGAAAATCTAAGTGGGAAGGCTCTTTGTGATTGGATTATAAGTGTGTTGTAAGTGATGTCAAAGGATGGTGTCCAGTGTAATATTCTTCTCCATTATAGTTAGAAACGTTTTGAATTTTAGAATTAAATTGTTTCATGAATTACATATTAAAGTAATAAAGTGCATTGGATTTTGAAATGGTTTGTTAAAGAGTATGTGTGAACTTAATTTGTTTTAACAAAACAATTTTCTTTTATGTGTTAAGAGTGTTGTGCATCGAATGAAGTGTTATCCTGCCACCAACATTAACCCATCCCAATATATTCAAGGTTGTAGGTAACAGATGGTAACAATTGGGCAACATAGTGGAATGATATCTTTAGTGACTTTTATTCCAGTAGGCTTTAAATGTCAAATAATCTGAAAAATGTTTCCATAGTTTATATTTTTATTCTTTATGTATTTAAAGGGTCATTATGGTGGTTATAATTAGGATTATGTAGGAGTATAATCAAAAGCCATATATTTCTCAATCCTGAATGACTATTTACAAAACTTCATTGTACATTTTTCTTTGAACATGTTACATGTCTGGTCTGTAAAACACATACATACTTTTATTTTTTATTTACGTGGAGTCAAATATAGAAGTACATCGCTCTAAATATAAACTTAAGTTTTAAGAGATTTATGCAGGAAGTGATTGTGTCAATGTTAGTGTGTATGTGTTTTGAGAAGAAAAATATACTGGAATAAAACAGATAATTTAGAATATGTTGATAACTTACTAGCAAAGTAGAAACCTGAGAGATTCTGTAAATAAGCATATTTTCTCTGCTTTATATTGAATTCATTTCTCTCTCTCAAATCTTATGTCTCCTGGTTTAAAGTATCCCCATGAACATCCTCTGGTAATTATTGTCTCTTACTCAAGCTGGGCCTAATACATAGTTTACTTCTTGTAAAGTACATGAAGTATTCTTTATATGACCTGTTCACAAATTATAAAAATGATTTTAATGAAATTTAATGGTGCTCACAAAATAATTTGAAAAATGAATAATTACACGGTGAGTGTATTAAGTTAGATTGTGTTAATTTGTACATCACATTTTTTGTTCTCAATTACAGAATTTTGAGCTAATTTTACTTTAGTTATTATTACTTTTATTTTTATACATGACATAACTGCATTGGTTGACTTTATTTGGCAAATTTGTTTAGATAAAACTGAGGAGGCTTCATAAGTTGTGGGTTGTTTTGATATTT
>JAKFHU010000559.1:0-12854 GCA_023783475.1 Daubentonia madagascariensis | reverse complement strand
GGAGCTACTCATACTTTCCCTGTCCTCTCAGCTGGAATTATGTTAAATACGTTTTAGTCTCCTTTTCCCGCTTCGCAAGAAATGTAATCTTCTGCACTTAAAATTTGCATGGACCGTGAATCTGGCTCAAAAGGCGAATGTTGTACACTAGCATAAGGGAGCTTTCCCCTGTGACCCTGCTACTCATCGAAACAAGTGAGAACAAACTGGACATTTGTTTCTATACACAGATTTGTCGATCTGAACACAATTGAATTTCCAGCTATTTATCTCAAAGAATTTGAGTGTTCTGACTTTGTACATGTTCTCCTGACAATTGACCTGCTTGCTACGAAGGACGTCCTTCTTTTCCACTTAGAGCTTGAAAATCCTTCGAGATTATCGGCTTACAATCACAGCACTGGACTCTTCCAGAACAAGCATCTCTATGAGACTACATTCACGGGTAGAAGGCTACAAAGACAAACTCTTTGAAATGTTTCCATAGAAAGAGTTCAGCCAACCAGGACACAACTGAACAGCCAGCTGCTATCTTTCAACGAATAGAAATGTTTTCACTTGGGACACTCTTAGGCCCTCAGGTAACCAATTTTAGCAAAATGCCTCTTCCCCTTTCCTTAGAAGCTTAGACATGTTACCAGTCCATCTAGAACTACACCCGAAATTCGACACACTTCCTCGGGCACACTTGATGCTGTGACTCGCGTTTCCTGATCAAATCATGTGGGAACAGACTGTACTTTTGGGCCCTCACACAGAGTTAAGCTAACCAGTGCACATCTGAACTTGTAGCTGCTTTCTCTTAGAGTAGAGGTATATTCCTTTTGAAATGCTTTTATTTGCAAATTTCGCCGCTATGAAAAGGCCATCCCTCATTGGTATTGCAAGAGCAGAGGAATGGGGGGGTTGACGCAAGGAAATGAGGACACAACCTGGGGAAGCAGCTCTATGGAAACCTTTATTACGGAAGCAAGGGGAAAAGATAAAAAAAAACGTACATTATTTTCCCACGTAGATTTAGCAGAGTGTACCACGTGAGCGTTCTAGATGTTTTCTTTCGTGAATAAATTTTTTTACATGAGACAACTTTACCACTCTCCATTTACCCACTTTCTGCGAAATTTCACTACTTCCCATTAGAGGCCTGGAGAGTGCCTGTGATTGCTTCCAAGAAAACACCGTACTTTTCCAGCTGGATGCTTTCTCTGGGGATATTACTACGAAGCAAGTGGAGAATAAAACTGTCATTTTGGCTGATAACAAGATTATGCAATCCTGACCAGAGAATTCTGGTTTCTCTTTGAGAAGGGAAAGCGTCCGGGATTTGGAAGTTTACTTTGCTTGATTGACCCTTGCACGACACGCCTTTTTTCCATGGGATTCTTTGAGGAATTACCAGAAAATCCGGCTCTAATCATTGAAGGCATTGCAAAACCCTGGAAGATTTACTTTTTGAGAAAACACTGCCTAGTAGAGGGCTATGAAGCAAATGGATATAAGGCTCCATACACGAGTAAACCTCACGTACACAACGAGCGGGTTTTGCTGCTGTTTCATACAGGGGGGAAGTCTGTTCACTGAGAACTGGTATGTCTCGAACCCAACTCATTTGTGAAAAGGGGCCCCTTCCTCCACTTAGAAGATGAGACATTTACCCGTGAATCGGGGTTTCTGGACCGCAGCAACTTCCTATGAGTCCCGGAAAAGGGAAAGTGTTTCAATAACAGATGTGTGAGGGGACTGTCCATGCTGCTTCCATCCAGGTTAGGTAATTTGTAGCAAAATGAACAGTAGCTCTTTTTTGGTAGAATACAAGGAGTTCATTGAAATGGCTTGAGAATGTAAATTTTACCCAGTGCTATGAAAATGTCATTCTTCTGCTTTTAAATGTTTGGGAAACCCGACTGACCAGAGGACTCCAGTCTTCCACAGAAAGAAGTACACTTCCTACATAACATCTCCATGGGGAATTCTTTCCTTACGGAAGCAAAGTGAAACAAAGGAAAGAAATTCCCTACAGAGGTTAAAAAAAACCCTACTAAAAGAATCATTAACCTGTTTTTCTTCAGAGGGGGAGTTGTGTTTCGCTAGAACAGCTTTATTTTCCCACGGCCCCCGTTTGGTACGAAAATGCATATTTCTCCCGAAAATGCTTTGCAGAAAGGACCAGAAAAGCTGGTCTACAAAGAAAAAAGCAGCACATTCATCAGAGATTATATTGGTTGCACGTTTGCTACTGGAAGAGCGTGAGAGCAAACTGACATAACGTTCCATCCCCTATCTAAGCATGCTGAACCCCGTTGTCTTACTGCCTTTCACAGAAAAGATGTGTTTAATTTTAAGGCTTTTTGGAAATTTTGCCCGTGGGGAGAAAAGGTCACTCGGAGTGTCTGTAAAAAAATGACGGGAAAAATTTGTTTCCCCCCGAACGCTGTACACCTGAAGAAGAAATTCCTTTGGGGGAATTTGTATTGTGGACCCGGGAACCCGGGACCTTTTTCCCTCCAGAATTTCAGAAAAACTTCCCCAAATGAACACTAGCGGTTCTTGGGGAAATAAATTTTTCCCCTGGGAACTTTTATTTTCTTTCCCCCGAGAAATTGAATTCTTCTCCCAAGAGCTGCATGTAAACTTTTGTTGGTTTACAAGGATGTGGACAGATAGGGAAGTTTTTCTGGACCTGCTACTCTGAAAAGTGAGAACAAAGGACATTGGTTTATCCACAGATTGGCAATCTGAAACCAAGGTGAATTCAGATTTTTCCCCCAGGAATGGTAGTGTTTGATTTGTATGTTCCTGCCAATTGCCCTTGTCCCAAGCCCTTCTTTAAAACTAGAAGTTTAAAATCCAAAGTTTATGGCTACAAATCAGCAGACCTCCAGAAAGACCCCGAGACTCTTTTACGTAGAGGTTAAAGCAACTCTTTGAAGTTCCTAGAAGTTTAAGCAACCAGGACAAACGGGAAAAACAGTGCTACTGTCAGATAGAAGTTTTCCTTTGGACATTAGGCCCCAGGAAACCATTTAAACAAAATTTCCCTTTTCCTTAGAAGGAAAGAATTTTGTACAGCAAGGCTGCGAATGAAAAACCAAACTTCCCCGGACCTTGTTTCTGGACTCGCGTTGATAATCAGTGGGAAAGATGTACTTCTGGCTCAACAATTAAGCTCCCCAGTGCAAAATCTGAACTGTAGCTGTTTTTCTTTTAGACTAGAAGGATATTCCTGGAAAATGTGTACAGTTTTAATTTCTACGAGATTAAAAAAGGGGCCAGGTGTGTCTACCGCCAAAGCAGCCAATTTCGGAGTCTACTTATTGAAGTTTGCCTCCTCGAAGCGTGTGGGAGCAGAGGCAATACTGCTTCCAAACATATCTAACTGTCCGGAACACCAAGCGGTCATCGACTGCCCTTCGCCAGAAAACAGATGTGTTTTTACTTGAAAGGCTCTAATAGGCATCGGCCTGCGGCCCCGACACGTCTTTCTTGAAAAAGAGTTGTTAGAAATATGAACGGAGAATGGTTTCTGCACCGACACGCGTACACATCTGAAAAAAGCATCTCCTGAAAATTCGGTTTGGTGGAAACCCTAAGGGCAAAACCAGGCCCTGTACTTCCATACAGAGATTTCAGCCAAACTGTACAAATCAAAGTCTAGCTTTTTTCTTCCTGGAATTTAAACTGTTTGATGGGAAAACTTTTTAGTCTCCATTTCCCGCTTCGCACGGAAAATTTAATCTTCTGCCCCCGTTAGACTTGAAAAGGGACCCGGAATTGGCTCTACAAGCGATGTGGACACTAGCATAAGGAAGTTTCCCCATGTGACCACTGCTACTCATCGAAACAAGTGAGAACAAAACGGACATTTGTTTTTCTATACACAGATTTGCGAATCCTGAACCCCAAGTGAATTTCCAGTATTTATCCAAAAGGGGAGTGTTCTGACTTTTGTCCATGTTCTCCTTACAATTGGACCTGCTTGCTACGAAGGAGTCCTTCTTTTCCATTTTAAAAAGCTTGAAAAATCCTTCGAGAGAAATCGGTTACAATCAGAGCACTGGATCTTCCCAGAACAAGCATCTCTAGGGACTACATTAGGGTAGAAGGCTAAAAGAAAAAACTTTTTGGGGAAATGTTTCCATAAAAAGATTTCAGCCAACCAGGGACACAATGAACAGCAGCTGCACTTAACGAAAGAAAGGTTTTCACTTGGACACTCTTAGGCCCTCAGGTAACCATTTTAGCAAAAAGCCTCTTCCCTTTCTTAGAAGCTTAGACATGTACCGTCCATCCGGAACTACACCCGAAATCGAAACACTTCCTCGGGCACACTTGAGCTGTGGATCGCGTTTCCTGATCAAATCATGGGGGAACAGACTGTACTTTGGGCCTACACAGAGTTAAGCTAACCAGTGCAAATCTGAACTTGTAGGCTTCTCTCTTAGAGTAGGGGTTTATATGCCTTTGAAAGGTTTCTATGGTTCTTTCCTGGGTGTGACCAAAAATAACCTTCCTCCCGTTAGAAGACGAAAATTACAAAACATTTAGTTCGCCACAGAAACAAAAACTGGCGCTTCTAAAATGCGCATCCTTTTGACTTTTTTAATCCGGTCCCCAGTGAGAACCAACAAAAATATCAGACTTTCACAGAAGGAGACTGAAGCAACCTATACACAATGTTTTCACCTAGTGCTTTTTTGAAAGATATAGAAGTGTTTCCACTGAAAACAACTTTAGTTTTCTCCCCCCAACCCGCTTTGTGGGAATGACAGACCTTCTGCAATGAGAAGCCGGAAGTTCTTACCGAGAGTCTGGATCATCATTCCCAGATAGACTCTTCCACAAAGATGGTTCTCGTTTGGCAACTTTGGCTTTCCAATGAACTGAGGCACACGAAAATACTGCTTCCATGACCAGATTTGAAAAACCCTCAACAAAAAGACCATGGCTCTTAGCTCGGGAGAATAGGAGTCCCTTTCCTTTGAAATAGCTTTAATTGTCAAATTCCGCGCTATGAAAATGCCATCCCCTCCACTTGGTTATCTTGCAAGTAGCGCATCAATGGGATCCGGCAAAGGAAATGCGGACACAACCTGGGGCAAGCGGCTCTTGAGGAAATCCTTAATTAAGGGACGCAAAGGGAAAGAAAAAAAACCTTTCTTTATATTTCATACGTAGATTTAAGCAGGCGGTTAACCACTATGAGCGTCTATATGTTTTTTTCCGGAATTAAATTGTTTTACCATGAGAAATTTACACTCTCCATTTCCCATTTTGCGAAATTTCACAAATTATCCATTAGAGGCTAGGAAAGTGCCCTTTTGCATCGCTTCTACAAATGAAACACCGTACTTTCCAGTTGGATGATTCTCTGGATCTTTACTACTGAAGCAAGTGAGAATAAAACTGCCATTTTGGCGTCATACACAGATTTATGAAAATCCTAGCACAGATGAAATTTAGTGTTTTTCTCTTTGAGAATGGAAGGTAGGGCTTTGGACATGTTTATTTGCTGATGGACCCACTTGCTACGAACAGGGCCTTTTCTCCACTGGGATTCTTTGGGGAAATACCAGAGAATCGCTTAAATCATGAAGGCTTGCACAACCCTTTGAAGAAATTTTCTCTGTGAGAAAACACTCCCTATAGAGGGATGAAGGAAACTGTTTTATAAGGCTTCCATCCCCAGAGTAAACCCACGTACCACACTGAGCAGTAGCTGCTTCTTTATACCTGGAAGTCTGTTAACTTGAGACACTGTTGTCGCGAACCAACTCTTTGTTGAAAAGGGCCCTTCCTCTTACTTAAAAAGCTGCGAATATTACCCGTGAATCGGGGTCTTCTTTGACACGCACCACACTTCTTTTTGAGATGCCTGAAAATGGGAATTTTTTTTTCAATAACAGCTGTGTGAAGAGACTGTCCAGGCTTCATACACAGAGTTAGGATAAAATTGTATCCAAAATGAACAGCTAGCTGTTTTTTTCCGTGGTAGAATACAAGGTGTTCATTTGAATGGCTTAGAATGCCCTTTTAAAACCCCCAGCTATGAAAAGTATTCTTGCTTTTAAAGGCTTGGAACGATGACCAGAGCTCCAGTTTCCACGAAATGAGTACCAACTTCCTACCATACAACCACTCTCCATGAGAATTTTCCTTAAGGAAGCACGTGAAACAAAGAGAAAAAAATATTTCCCTACAGAGGGTTAAGCAAATTACGACAATGAATCATCAACCGTTGTTCTTTTCAGAGGTGAGAGTGTTTCGCTAGCAAAACAGCTTATTTCTCCATGGAAACCCGGGTTTTGGTCGAAATGCCTACTTTCTCCACGAAGCTTTTGCAGAACGGACCAGAGAAAGCTGCGTCTACAAAGAAAGCAGCACACTTCTCAGAGATTATTCTTGTGTTGACACGTTTGCTATGGAAGAGCGTGAGAGCAATAACGACATAACGGTTGTCCTACGTATCTAGCAGGCTGAACGCCACGTTGTCATTACCTGCCATTTCACGGAGAATAGAGTGATTAACTAGCAGCAGCTTTTTCTCGGCAATTTGCCCGTGTGCTATGACAATGTCATTGCGGGGCACTGGTCTGTTGGATGTATCAGTGGAGAATAGTTTCTGCACCCGAAACGCGTTACACATCCTGAAGAAGCACTCCATGAGAAATTCTGTTATTGATGGAACCCTAGGGAACCCCCGGGAACTACTATTCCGTCCAGATTATTTCAGCAAAACTTACAACCTGCCCAGTATGCGGCATTCTTCATGGGAAGTAAAACGGTTTTACCTGGGAACTTTGTAGTTTCTTCTTTCCGCTTCGTACGAATTGAACTTATCTCCAATGGAGATCAGATCGTGTGACCCGTGCATATGCTTTACAGCGTTAGGTGTGCCACACTTCCATAGCGGAAGTGTTCCATGGGACCTCTGTACTCTGAAGGAAGGCGAAAAACCTGGACAGTGGTTTTCCTACACAGATTGGGCAATCCTGAACACATTTGAACTTCCAGCTGCTTTATCCCAGAGAATGGTAGTTTCTGAGTTGTGTATGTTTCCCTTATGCCATTGACCCATTGCTACATAGCCTTCGTTTAACCCTAGACGCTTTAAAATCTACCGATATCGTGTACAAATCAGAAGGACCGGACGGTACTAGATGAAGGCAAATCTCTGAACTACATTACTTGTAGCAAGGGTACGAAGACAAACTCTTTGTAATGGTTCCGTACGCAGGTTAAGCACCAGGTACACCAACTGAACATACAGCTGCTAGTGTATTGAGTAGAAGTGTTTGCCCTTGGCACACTCTTATGAGCCCCAGGTAACGATTTTCACACAATTCCCTTCCTTTGCTTTAGAGTAGACGGTTACCAGTCAATGCTTCGAACTGAAATCAACACACCTCCTCACGGACACTGATTCTGTGAATAGCGTCTTCTGATCCAATCATGTGGGAACAGACTGTACTTCTGTGCGTCAAGACATACTTAAGAGCCCAGTGCAACACTGAACTTGTAGCTGCTTTCTCTAGACTAGAAGGGATATTCTTGTGAAAATGCTGTACAGTTCGACTTTCCTCCAATCTACTTAAAATACCGTCTTTCCCATTAAAGCTCAGAAACTATCAAAGAGAATTCAGATCTTCCCCGAAACGACCGTGTCTTTAAATAGTAAGCATATCTTGGTTCTTGGTCTTATGGAGGCTGTGAAAACCATCGAACATCATACTTGCCCCGGAGAGCGAAGCAAAACCCTTATACAACTGATACCTGTTGCGGGTTCAGAGATTTAGAAGTGCTTTCACGACAACACCTTTAATTTCTAGCTTAACCCGCTTGTAAGGGCCACTAAGACTTCTGCAACGAGAAGAATTGAAATATTACCCCAGGAGATCCATGGCTTCTGTACTCCCCCTTTAGTACACTGTTCCACCAAGAGCTGTATGTGTTTGGCCTTTGGCTATCAAATGAAATGAGGACACGACTGAAAATACTGATTCTGACCCACAGATTTTAAAAAATTCCTCAACAAACTATCATGGACCTATTCTCTCTGGAGAATAGGGATTTGTTTCATTGAATAGCTTTCTGTTGCAAATTCCCGTTGCTAGAAAGAAATGGGCATACTCTTCACTTGAGTATCTTGCACGTAGCACCAGAAAAAAAAAGGGGTGGGTCCATGAAAAGAACTGCCGGGACACATTCTAAAGAAGCATCCCTTTCCTATGCGACTTCCTTGCTTTGGTAGCCAAGGTACAAAAAAAAAAAAAATCTTGTAGATAATAGTTACCTACAGAGATTTAGCAAAGCTGTTCCATTCTTAACTTCTGGATAGTTCTTTATGGGAAATTTAATTGTTTCAATTGAAACAACTTTACCTCTCCCTTATCCAAATTTCTGCGAAGCATTTCAATACTTCCTCCACTTAGAAGCTAGAAAAGTTTGCCAGTTCGTCTGCGTTATACAAAAAGAGAAACACTGTACATGTCCATTTGGATGCTTTGCTGTGTGAATTTTACGACTAAAGCACGTGAGAAGAAACGTAGTTTTGGCTGCCATGCAGATTTAAGCTAATCCTGAGCACAGAGCTATTCTGCTGCCTTATCTCAGAGATGAAGGGTTTAGACTTCGTACAAGGTTACGTTGACAACGTACAGCTTTCCTATGAACTGACTATTCTCCCTGAGTGATTTGAGGTTATTACCAGAGAATCCTTGTTCTAAACATGGAAAGGCAGTGCACAACTGAAGGACTCATTTCTCGGTGAGGGGAAAACATTTTCTTGTAGAGGGCGATGAAGACTAAGTGCGATTAAGGTTCCATACACAGGGTTAAGCCAACCTGTACACAAATGGATCTATCTGGGGATCGTTCATCAGTGGAGTGTGTTCACTTGAGACACTGTTCCATCTTCAAAAAGCCACCGATTTTTTAAACCAATTGCCCATCTGCTTAGTAGATGAGGACATGTCACCGTGAAATGCTGGTGTCTCCGTCTGAAAGGCAAGCAAATCCTACCAGTATGCCGGAAAATGGGACTGTTTTTCAATACAGCATGTGTAGAGACTGTCAATTCTGCTTCATACGCGCGTTAGGAGAACTGGTGTTAAAACTGAAGAGCTGCTCTTTATTTATAGAAATGCAAGGGGGTTGTTTCATTTGAAATGGCATTGTTGCCATCTACTGCTCACTAGTGAAAAAAGTCATTTGTTGCTCTTAGTAGCTTGGAGATAGGACCAGGGCGAATCCAGTTCTTCCCCAGAAATGAAGTACACTTCCTACCATAATATCATCTCCTTGAGAATTCTTTTCCATATGGAAGTATGTGAAAACAATATGAGAAAGAATATTTTTCCCTACAGAGGACTTAAGCAAACCTACATACAACGGATCATCTATGCTTTCTTTCAGGGGATGAGCTGTGTGCTTCTCTGGAAATGCGTCATTATCCACTAACCCATGTTGGTACGGGACAATGACACACTATTCTGCCTAGGTTGGAGGGAAAAGGACCATAGAGGTTGTGTCTACGACAAAAGAAGTCACTTCTCAGGGGAATTTTATACTCTACTTGACTGTTTGCTCTACTCGAAGCGTGTGAGAGCAGAAGGACAATACGCTTCCATACACAATCTAAACTGTCCGGAAACACAAGCGGTCAGCGACATGCCCATTCGCCAGAACAGATAGTGTTACTTGAAGAGCTCTCTATAGGCAATATGCCTGACGTGCCCGACAACGTCATTTCTCTGTAAAGAGGCTGTTCGAAATATGAACGGAGAGTGTTTCTGCACCCGCACGCTTGGACACATCGTGAAGAAGCATCTCGTGCGAATTGTTACGGGTGGAACCCTCGGGCAAACACAGGGATGGTATTTCCATACAGAGATTTCAGCCAATGTTACAAGAATCAACTCTAGCCTGTTTTTTTTCCTCGAGAATAAACGGTTCTTCGATGGGAATACGTTTAGTCTCCATGTTCCGTCGCACGAAATTGTATATTCTGCACTTAGAGATTGCAAATGTGACCGTGAACGGCTTTACAAGCGACGTGTGTTCCAATAGCTAGGAAGCTTTCCATGGACCACTGATAATCATCGAAAACAAGTGAGAAACAAAAAAAACAAATGGACATTTGTTTTCTATAACACAGATGGCGAATCCTGCAAACACAAGTGAATTCCAGCTAGTTAGCTCAAAGAATGGGAGTTTAAGTGTTTGACTGTGACAGTTTCCTTGACATGACCTGCTTGTGCTAAGAAGGGAAGGAGTCCTTCTTTTCCATTAGAAGCTTTGAAAACCTTCGAGATAGCGGCTTACAAGTCACAGCATGGACTCTTACCAGAACAAGCTCTCTATGAGACTAATTCACGGGGGTAGAAGGATACAAAAGACCCAACTCTGACTGTTTGCATAGAAAGAGTTCAGCAACCAGGACACACTGAACAGCCCGTGCTATCTTTCACGATAGAAAGTTTTCACTTGGGACACTATTATGGCCCTCAGGTAACAATTTTGCAAAATGCTCTTCCCCGTTCCTGACGAAGCTAGAAATGTTACAGTCATCTAGAAACTTAACACCCGAAATCGGACACATTCATCGGGCACACTGATGCTGTGACTGCGTTTCCTGATCAAATCATGTGGGAACGACGTACTTTATGGGGCCCTCACACCGGAGTAAGCGAACCAGTGCACATCGAAATTGTAGCTGCGTTATTCTTAGAGTAGAACGTATTCATTTGAATGGTTTCTATGGTCTACTTTCCTGCTTTGTACCAAAATATCCTACTCTCCGTTAGAAGCCCGGGAAACTATCACAAAACATTCAGTTCTCCACAGAAAAACGAAACTGCGCTTCTACAAGCGCATCCTTTTGAACGATTGTAATCATGGTGCTGTGAGAACCAACAGAATATAGACTTTACGGGAAAAAAAAGCAAACCTAAAACACAATGACCCCCGGGGGTTTGCTTTTTGCAGGATTAGAAGTGTTTTCACAAAAAAAAAATTTTAGCTTCCCCCCCAAACCCTTTTTTGTACAAAAGGGGCCCCCCTTTTCAAAAAAGGCCCCCTTTGAATTTTAAACCCGGGTCGGTCATCATCCAGTTTTTTTAAAATTTTCCCCAAAAAAGGGGTTTTCCCTTTTTGGGGGTTTTTTTGGTTTTTCCCCAAAAAAAACGAGGACACAAAAAAAAATACGCTTCCGGCCCCAATTTGAAAATCCCAAAAACCCCCAGGCCCTTCTCTTGGGGAAAATAGGAGGGCCTTCCTTAAAAGGGGGTTTTAATTTTGGTCAAATTCCCCGCTCGCTAGAAAATGCCTTTCCCCCCAATTGGTTTTTTAAAAAAGTGGGTTTTTCCCCCAAAAGGGGCCCCCAAAAAAAGGAAATGCAGTAAAAACCCGGGGGGGAAAACCCCCCGCTCTATGAAAAATCCTTTAAAAGGCCCCCAAAGGGGGAAAAAAAAACCCCCCTTAAAACAGTATTTCATATTTTTTTTAAAGCAGAGCTACCACTCTGAGGTCTAGATTTTTTTTTCCTTTGAATTAAATTTTTTACCTTTGAAAAAAATTTTACACTCTCCTTTTTCCCACTTTGGGAAAAAAAATTTCCCCCTTTTCTCCACTGGGGGGCCTAGGTTTTTTTGGGAAACCTTTTGCATTTTTTTTCCCCAAAAAATGAAACCCCTTTTTTTTTCCGCGGAGATTTTCTCGTGCTTTTAAAATAAGAAAAGTGAGAAAAACTGTCATTTTGGTGTCAAAACACTTTTTGCAACCCTAGCACAGATGAAATTCTATTTTTCTCTTTGGAAGGGAAAGGGTTTGGGGGTTTGGACTTTTTTATTTTTGTGATTGCCCACTTGCTACAAGGGGGCCCCTTTTCCCATGGGATTTTTGGGAAATTTTCCCAAAAACCCCCGGGGTTAATCATGAAGGCATTGCAAAACCCCTTTAAGATTTTTTTCTGGGGGGAAAAACACTGCCTAGTAGAGGGTTTATAAAGGGAAAAAAAGTATAAGGTTCCCCTAACAGAGAAAAAACCCCAACCGTACAAAAATGAGCGTAGTCGTTTTTCTACAGTGGAAGTTGTTCACTTGAGAAAGTTAGTCCGAACCAATTTTTGTTAAAAAAGGGCCCCTTTCCCCAATTAGAAGGGGGGAAAATTCCCCCGAAAAAGGGTTTCTTATCTGACACGCAAAAACCCCCTTCTATGGATGCTAAAAAAGGGGAATGGGGTTTAAACAAGATGGGGGAAGAGGGGCCATGTTTTCCCCTAAAAGGGGTTTTGGAAAAAATTGTTCAAAAGAACACTAGTGTTTTTTTTTTCCCCCGGGTAGTAAAAGGGAAATTTTTCTTTTTAATGGTTTAGAACCCCCTTCCCATGTATAAAATGCCCACTTGGGGTTTAAAAAATGTTTGGGAACGTGACCAGGACCCAGGCTTCCCCAGAAAGAAGTACATTTTCCCCCCTAACATCCCCCTGGGAATTCCTTTCCTTAGGAAAAGCAGGGTGAAAACAAAGAAAAAGGAATATTTCCCCCAGGATTTTAACAAACCTCATAAAAGCCCTTCCCTTTTTTCCCTTTTAGGGGGGAGAGTTTTTTTGTAGAAAAGCTTTTTTTCTCCATGCCCCCTTTGGGGAGGGAAATTGCATATTTTTTCCACAAAAATTTTGGGAAAGGCCGAGAAGTGGTCTACAAAGAAAGCAGAATTCCTCAGAGTTTTTCCTTGGGTTTTACATTTTGGCTAGGGAAAAAGGTGAGAGCAAAGGGAACATAAGGGTTTTTCCAAAAAGTATCAAGCAGTTAAAACCCCCTTGTTATACTGCCTTTCGGGAAAAAATAGATGTGATT
>JAKFHU010000557.1:0-11952 GCA_023783475.1 Daubentonia madagascariensis | reverse complement strand
ACTTTAGTATGAGAATGGTGGACCCCTTTCTGCAGGGGGAACTTGAAAGGAATTGCAAGGGCACTTGAACGGGCGCAGTGCATATTATCTAATAGCTACAGGACTAAGCAGAACCAAATAGGTATATGTATTAATCAGGACTCCTTGGTTGCAACTTGACCAGATTAAAAAAGACAGGTATGATTCACTCATGAGAATCCATCAAGTCATGGCAAGAGCAAGGATGTGATTGGGCTTCAGGAAGCCTTCAAGTGCCTCCAGGACTGACTCTCTATCCGACGCCACTCCTCCTCCCCCATGCCTCTCTGTTAGCTTCCCTGTCGTACTGAGAAAACAGCTTCCTTCACACATAAAAAGGCCTCCAACAACTTCCTGGTTATATTATCTTACCATTTCTACCTCATCCTATTCTCAGTTTCTGTTTTAAACAAAATATGTCAGGGAAGGAGTCTGATCAGCCTGAAAGGCAGATGAGTGGTTCTTGAACCAATGAAACTGGACCAGAAAGGGAGAAAACTATTATTGGCCCAGCTGGGATGTCCATCAGTGGTGACCGCAAGGGTGGGGTGTCAGAGACCAGGTGGTGCTGGCAGCAGCAGGAAAGGGAGAGGACTCCAGATGAAAAGGCCGGGTGCTGGGTGTTACTGCCGCACGCTGGAACTGCGCTCTATGACAGGCACAATAAACAACTATGTGGCAGGCGTGAGCCATCAGGAGCGCAGGGAGAAGACTGTGACTGAGCTGGGCGGATGAAAGGAGGTGGCATGAAAGTGAGTTTGAAGGATGAGGGAGGTGTTCAGCAGAAGAAGGGAAGGAAAGGGACTCCAGGCTGAGAGAAGCACACGACAAAAGACACAAGAGCCTAAGAATGGGTGGCTATAACAAGGAAGTGGCATGTCCAGGTGATGGAGAGTGAGCTGAAACTGCAAAACCTGATGGCCTCACCTGAAATGCCTTGGAAAAGGGCTTGGACTTTATTAGATGGTCAAGGAGAAGTCATGGAAGTTTTTTTCAGCCAAAGTGACATGTACATTTGTCAAACAGACACACCTCATGGATGCTCGTTATATTCCAGGCCTTGTGCCAGGTGCTGGGACCGAGAGCAAGGAAAGTGCATAACTTGCCCTCGAGAGCTCCTGGGCAGGTGAGAGATGGAGTCATAAATGGAGCATTATACTTCTGGTGTGGGACAGACAGACGCTGTGCACAGAGGCCAGGGGCCCAGGGCTATGTCTCAGGCCCCAACCCCTGAGCATGGGAGAGGGTGAGAAAAGGGCTTCCCAGAGAGGTTGACAACCTAGACCATGTCCTGAGGAAAGAGTGGATGTTGGCCATGTGGTTGGGGAGAAGGAGAATGGGGTGGGATGGAAAATCCAGTGGAAGAAGCAGGGATGTGCAGCTGTCGGAGCTCACCAAAGCTGCCTTGTGAAGAGACATGAGCAGGTCTAGGAGAGGGAGAGCACGTGGGCTGGAAGGGAACGCGCGGCCAGAAGGGATGTGCGCTGTGGGCAGTGGGGGCCGTGAGGTTTAAAGCAGGGGACGGGGGATGTCACGATCAGATGCAGTTTTAGAAAGAGGAGTCTGGGCTGTTCCGTGGACCTAGAGAGGTGAGTGAAAACAGGAGGAAAGCGGGACAGCCAGCAGGCAGCTGCAAGGATGGGTGAGAGGAAGAGGACGGGGGGACAGGGCAGGGGAGGGGAAGGAAAGCAGGCTTCGAGGCAGCTGAGGGGGATTACCTGGCCCACGGTGGAGAGGGGCGGGGAAGGTGCCGGAACCCAGGGGGCCGGGCCACGTGGGGAAAAGGGAGATGCGGGAAGCAAGCGAGCCAGGTTTGGGCCATATTAACCCCAACTGTGGTGTGGACCTGGGGTGGGATGGATCGGGAAAGGTACATCTGTCCTAAGCTAGGAGACCTTGGGAAAGGGGCCATTAGTTGGGGAGTGTGGATGAAAGCCATGGAGTGATTCTCAGTCACCCCGATGGAGAGCACAGAGAGAGAGGGGACAGTAGGCCCTAAAAAGGAAAAAACCCTGGGGACCAACATTCGATGGGGCAGGACAGAAAAAAAAAGCCCACGAAAACACCGTCAGGGGACAGTTTGCACCCAGGATCGTCCCCCCCTCCTCACCAACCCATAGGATTTTACCCGGGCACGTGGCTGCTGGCTGGGAGGGCCCTGGTCCTCAAGGAGGGGTGGCCATGTGCTTTTTGTTCTGGCCAGTAGGAAAATGGGCTGGCCGTGAGCTGAGGGGGGACGTTGCAGCCCCGGATCCTGTCTTTAAAGGGGACACTCTGCTTGCCCCCTTCCTCCCCTTCCTATGATGAAGGCCCCTGGAAAAAAAGTCATCTAGACCAGAAATGGGAAGTGGCACCAGGGACAATGGCCAGAAACAAACCAAGGGGCAGGCCCTGACACCAACAAAAACCACCACACCAGCCAGGGCCCCAGCCTTTTACCGAGAGAGAAATACATTTCTATCTTGGGGTAAGTGTGTCTTTTGGCCCCAGGGAGAGGTCACAGGCCCTGGAGGAGAGGTGGTTAGTGCAAGGGGCTTCATAGAGGTAAAGAGAAAGATGTCAGAGAGGATGTGGCAGCGAGGCCTGGAGACCACAGTGGCCCACAGTGCAGTGGGGGGGCAAAAGGGGGGCCTGGGGTTTTGCATGGAAAGCGGGCCCAAAGCTGCAGGGGGGGGGGGCAGGGCTGAGCGGGGGGAAAGAAAAGCGGGGAAGGGGGAAAAATTTTCTGAAAAAAAAGGCGGGGGGGGAAAGGGGAGGGGCCAGGGGCCAAGATTATCGGGGAAAAGGTGCGGGGAGGGGAGAGACGGGAAAAGTGTTGGGGAGCGGGCCGAGGGGAAGGAGGGTTTGAGAGGGGGGGAAATGGGGAAAAAGCTCCTTGGGTTTTGGGGGGAAAATGTTTTGGGAAAACAAGACCCCCTGGGCAAACCCAGGGTTTTGGTTTGGGTTTTTTTAGCCGGGGGGCGGGGGGGCTGGGGAGAGGTGTTCCCAATTTTGGTTTGGGGCCCACCCCGGGGGGGAAAACCGGGGGGGTTCCCAAAAAAAAAACCCCAACCCCCCCCAAAAGGCCCAGGGGGGGGCCAGGGGGAAAAGGGGGGGGAAAATTTTTAAGGAAAGGGTTTCCCTTTGGGGGGGCCCAGGAGGGGGGGTGGGGGAAAGGGCTCCCAAGAGGGCTTTTCTTTAAAAGGGGCTTAAAGGGGGGGAGGGAGGGGGGGAAAAGAAAAAATTTCCCCAAAAAAAAGTTCCATTCCCAAAAAAACGGGCCCCCTTTAAAGGTCGCACCCTTTCATGGCCCCAATCAGTGCGGGGGGAGGGCGGCCCTTCTGTTTGGGGTGGGGGGCGGGAAAAAGGCCCCAAGGGGTTCCGGGGGAAACGGGGGGGGGGCCCATGGGGGGAAGGGGGGGAAAGGTTGGAGGGGGAAGGGACGGGGATAAAAAGGGAAAAAAAGGAGGGAGGGCCCCCATTCTTCTTTCCTGGGTTTTCCCAAACCCCCGGGAAAACGGGAAAAGGGGGGGGGAACTAAAAAAAGGTTTTCGGGTTTCAGGAGGGGGGTCCCCGGGGAAAGAGGGGCCCGGGGGGAAATTTGCGGGGGGCCTTTGGGGGGCCCCCCGGGGGAAAATTTCCCGGGAAAGGGGGACAGGGGGTCGGGGGGCCTCGGTTCTAGGGCCCCCCCGGGGTTTTTTTGGAAAAGGGAAATTTAGGGGCGGGGAATGCCCCCCAAAACAAAAAAGGGGGGCCCTTTCCCCCCGGGGGGGCGGGGGGGAAATTTGGGGGAATTTCCCCCCAGCCCGGGGAAATTTCATCGCCACCCGGGGAAAAGGGCCGGGACCCTGCCAGGGGAAAAAGGGGGCCCCCCGCAAGGGGGGGGTCCGGCCCCCGCCGGGCCAAAAGGGGATTTTTATAAAGCTGTTTCCCGGCCCCCTTTCCCTCTTTTTCCGGGGATTTCCCCGATTTCAAAAATTTTCGGGGAAAAATGTGAGGGGGACAGGGGGGAGGACTTTGAAGGGGGCTGGATAGGGAAACCCAAAGGGGTTGGGTGGGGGGATGGGGGGGGCCAGCGGTGCCCCCCCCCCCCCATTTGTTGCCCCCCTCCCTTTTTTTGGTTTTTGGCCGGGGCCCCAAGAGGGGGGTTTGTTACCCCCCCTTTTCTTTTTTCCCCTTTTAAGGAAACCAAAAAAGTTTTTTGGCCCTAACCCATTTTAAAGGGGGCCCCTAAAAAAAAAGGGCCCCTGTTTTTTTACATGGAGGAGGAGGGGGGGCCCCCCTCGGGTTTCCCTTCCCCAAAAAAATTCCCCAAACACTTATCAAAATTTTTTTGGGGAAAAAAGGGGGGCCCCGGGGGAACCAAAAAAAGGGAATTTGGGGAAGACGGGAAAAAAGGGAAAAGTCAGGGGGGCAGGGGCCTTTTGGGGGGGGGGGGGGCTCCCCCCCGTGGGGGGGGCCAAGGGAAAGGCTGCCCCAAACAGGGTTTTGTTTGGAGACGGGGCCCCTTTTTGGGGAAAAAGCCGGGGGGGGTTTTTAGGGGCCCTTTTAGCTCCCCACCCCCACCACCCCCCAGCTGCGAAAACCCTGCAAAAACCCCCTTTTTTTCCTTTTAAAAAGGGGGATTTTGGGTTTTCCCCTCTATAAAAAAAGGGGAAAAAAAACCCCACATAAATCTTAAAAGGGGTTTTGGGAGGACCCAATTGGGAAAGGGGGGGAAGATTTATTTAAAAACCTTTAAAAAAATTTTTTGGGCACCCCAAAGGGAAAAAAAAACTTTGGATATTAATGCAAATAAAAAAAAAAATTTAGTCCCAAAGGGGGGGGAACCCCTTTTTTAACCTTGAAACCCTTTTTTAAGCTTTGGGAAAACCCCCGGGGGGGCACGGGGTTCCAAAATTGGGCAAAAATTTGCGAGGGGAAGGGTGCCCCCCAGGAGGGGGGGTTTACCGGGGGCCCCTTGGGCGGGGAAAACCAAAAAAACCATTGGGGCCTGGGGGAAAAAGCTTTTTTCCTAAAGGGGGTTTCCCTGGGGGGGGGGGAAGGGGGGACGGGCCCCTAGTTCCCTTTAAACCCATTTTGGGGGGGCGGGTCGGGAAAAACTGGGGCCCTTGGGAAGGGAAAAAACATTTCCCCTTTGGCCCCGGACACTTTTATTTCCGGGGTTTTAGGGGAAAAATTTTTTTTCCTTTTTGGGGGAAGGGGGGGAAAATTTAATTTTTTAGCTGAAATAAAAAAAAAGGGCCCCAAAATTCAAAAAAAAAAAATTTTAAAATTGGGGGTTTAATTTTAAAAAAAAATAAAACCATTTTTTTTAAAAAAATTTCCCTATTATTTAAAAAAATTTTAAAAAAAAAAAAAAAAAAAAAACGGGTTTGTTTTTTAAAAAAAAAAACAAACCCCCTTTTAAGGGGAACTTTTTTTGTGTCTTTTTTTTTTTGGAAAAAAAGAAAATTTGAAAATTTTTTGGTTTGAAAGGCAGGGGAAAAGGCCCGGGCAGTTTTTTTTTGATTTTTAAGATGGGTTTTTAAGGTCATTGGGGGAACCCCTTAAAAAGGGGGAAAATTTTTGTTTGGGGGTTAGGTAGGAGTTTTGGGATTCCCCCCCCAAAAAAAAAAAAAAGGGGTTTTAAAAAAAAACAAAAAAAAAGGGCCTTTTTTTGGGCCCGGGTTTTGTAAAAGGGCGGGGTTTTTACTGCTTTTTTCCATTTTTTAAATTTTGGGCCCTTTCTCGGGCATCAAAAAAATTTGACTTTTTTAAAAAATTTTCAATCACTGGGGGGGCTCAATCAATTTTCTTTTTAGTTTTTTCCCAGGTCCCTTTGGTGATACCCAAATTTGGGGTGGGGGCTGGAAAGGGAAAATTTGATTTTGGGTGGTGTCAGGGTTTCTAAAAAAAGTCAGAAAAACCCTTTTAAAGGGTTTTTTCCCCGGTTTAAAATGGTTTTTAAACAGGGGGCATTTTCTTAAAAAATTGGAATTGGGCATATCCCCCACCCGGGGCCTCATAAAAAAAAAAATTTTTGGGCAAAAGGGGGAAAAAAAAAGGGGCCCTTTTTAAAAAATTTTTTTTAAAAAGAAGTGTTATAAAAAAAAAAAGGATTAGTTTTTTTTCGGGAAATTCCCTTGGTTTTTTTCCCAAATTATATAAAATTTTAAAGGCCCGAAATTTTCCTTGCAAAAAAAAAATATTAAAAAGTTTTTTTCCTTTTGACTTTTGATTTCACATAGAAAAGGGACATTATTTATAAAAAAAATTTTTTTTTCATAATTCACATTGTTTAAATTTGTTTTTTTCAAAAAAATTTTAACTTTTTGTTCTCACGGGAGTTTAAAAAAAAAATTTTGGGGGCTTTAAAAACCCTTGGCCCTGAAATTTAAAAGCCAATGCATTTTAAAAAATTTGGTTTTCTGAAAAATTCCCCCACGGGAAATTCCCCCCTCATCATTCCAGTTTTAATGTTTTTAAAACTGAGGGTTTGGGAAATTTTGGCGTTTGGCCCAAAATATAGTTAACAGAAATTTATATTTTTTTTTTTGGGGGGGAAAAAAGTGCCCCATTTAAAAACTGGGTGGTTTTTAGCAAAAGAAAATTTCTGTTTTGAAAAAGATACCAATAAAAAAAGAAGGAGGGGAAGGAAATTTAAAATTTCTTTAATACTTTTTTTTAAATTCTTGCAAAAAAAAAAAACCCTTATTTTTTTCCCTGCTTTGGAAGGTGGCCCCCCATGTATATTTTTACATAAAAACTCCCCTTAAATTTAAAAAAAAATTTTCAGTGGGGTTCCCTTTGGAAAAATTGTTTTTTAAAAATTTGGGTTGGGGGGAAAAATTTCCCCATTTTTTTCTTTTTTTCCCCAAAGGGGGAGTCCCCCCAAAAAGTGGGAAAACTTTTTTCAAAAAGCAAAAAAAAAAAAAATTTTCCCGTTAGGGCCCCTGAAGGGAAGGGTAAAAAAAAAAAACCTGAAACCAAAATTTTCCGGGTTGAAATCAGTTTGTTTCTTTAAAAAGAAAATTAAAAAATGAAAATTTTTTCCTTTTTAAAAATTTATTGTTTTTAAAAATTTCCTTCTGAAAAATTTGGGAAAAGAAAAAAATTTCAGGCTGCGGGACCCGTTTAGGTTTTCTCACTTAAAGGGAGGAAAATTGTTTAAAAATTTTAAAAAAATGTTTTTGGGGGGTTTTAAAAAAAGGGAAAGGGCAAAAAAAACCTTTAAAAAAAAAACAAAGGGGTTTTCTTTCCCAATTTTACATCACTGAATGGTTTTCCCTTTTTTCCCTTAAGTATTTTAAGCTCCCTCTAAAAAATTTTTTTTTAAAGTGGCATTTTTTCCAGGGTTTTTTTCCTGGGGGAAAAAGAATTTTTTTTTGCTTTTTTGGCATTTTCTTTTTAATTATTGAAATTTAAAAAACCTTTTCTTTTCCCTTTTCCCTCTAATTTTAAAAAATATCTGGGGGTTCCTTTTTGGAGTATTATAATGTTGATGAGCAATTGATTTTTTTAAAATGGTTGATTTTGGGCGGGTAATCCAAAGGGCAAGCAAAATCTTTTAAAACCCTTTAGCGGGAAAAAAAGGGTTTAATACTCCCCAAAATTTTCCCAAAACCCCCTGAAAAAAAAATCTGTTTTTTGGGCCTTCCAGCGTTTTTTTGGGGTCTTTTTGGGAACATTTTTTTAAAAAGGCAAATTTCCCCCAGACGGGAAATTAAAAAAAAAAAACTTTTCAAGTTTGGGGAAAAAAAACTATTTAAAAAAAAATTTCCATTTCAAGGGCAGAAAAAAAAAAACCCCCAAATTCCCAAAAAAAAAAAGTTTTTGGAGGGGGACGGGGACTGGACCCCCTCGACCCCCCTTTAAAAACTTCAAAAAAAAAAACCCCGGGGCCCCCTTTTAAAGGGGTTGGGGGGTGGGGCCCCAGTGGGGGGCAGGGGGAAAAAGTTAAAAACAAAAAAACCCATGAGCGTGGAAGGCCCAAAAGGGGTTTCGGGGGGTTTTGGGGGCCCTTAAATTGGGTTTTCCCTAATGTTTTTTAATTTGGTCCCAAGGTAAAATTGGGAGGGGTTATTTTCATTGAATTTAATTTTTTTTATTTTGGTATTTAAAATTTAGGGTTTCATTTTAAAAAAAAAAAAATAAAAAAAATTTAAAAAAGCAAAACCCGGAAAGGAAAGGTTTAATAAAAAAAAAAAAAGGTTTGTTTTAAAAAATTTTTGGTTTTAAGCCCCAAAAAAAAGGCGAAAAAAAAGGGGAACCTTTGGGAAAAAGGCAAAAGGGGGGCCTTTAAAGGGTCCATGGGGCCCCCCACTCTTTTTTGGGGTTTTTCCTAAAAAAAGGGTTTAGGGCTTTTTTCCCAAGGGGGGGTGGTTTTGGGGGAAAACTCCCCCAATGCCGGCCCTTTGGGTTTCTCAAAAAAGGCAAAGCCAAGGGGGGGGGAAAAAGTGAAGGGGAACAGGGGGGAAAAATCCCTGCCAGTAGGGGGGCCCCCCTTTGGGAAAACCGGGAAAATGGGGGGGAAAAACCCTTTTTGGGGGGTTCCCTCCCCCCCCGGGAAACCCTTTATGATTTCCTTTTAAAACAAAAAAAGGGGACTGTTTTTTCCTGTCTGAAACGGGGGGGATACAAAACGGGCGGGGCATTATTCCCCCCCCCCTTTGGTTCAATGGGAAGATGTTAAAGTCCGGGGGGTTTTTGGAATAATCGGGGCCGGAATTCCCCCCCGGGGGGTTTAAAGTCCCCACTTGGGGGGGAAAACTTTGGGGGGGGAAAAAGGGGTTTTTTCCCCCAGTGCTAAAGGTACAGAAAAATTTTTTAAAAAGGGCTAAGGGGGTTTTTCCCCCCGGGGTGCCCTGAAACTGGGGAAAAGGGTTTTGGGTGGGGAAAAAAAGGGAAATTATTTCCCCAACCCAGGGAAAAATTTTTTAAAGGAAAAAGGGGGGGGGTTTTAAAATGGGGAACCCAGTTTTTAAAAACCCCCTGTCTTTTTGGCTAAGTATTTTTCCCCTATTTTTTGTGCCCCCCCTTTTAACATTTAAGGTTTGGCTAATAAAATTAAGGTGTAAAAAAAAACCAAAATTAAAAAAAAATGCAGGGGGGGGAAATTTTCCCAAAAAACAAAAATGCATTTGGTGGGGGACTAAACGGGGCGGGTGTTTCCAACCCTTTCCAAAAGGGTTAGTGATCTAAGGGTTCTTCTAAGCGGGGTTTCCCTTTCCGTTTGGGGAAAAATTTTACCTTGGGGGGGGGGGATTTTTTGGATGGGCTAGGGGGGCCCTGGGGGAAAAAGGGGAGGGGGGGAAAGGGAGGGGGGGAAAAAAAAAAAATTTTGGTTAGCTGAAAAAAACCCAAAAAGGCTAAAACGGGGTTTTGGGGAAAAAGAAAAAAAAAGGAAAAACCTGGGAAAAAAGGGGTCCCCCTGAAAAAAGGGGAAGGGGGGGGGGTTTTAAAAAGCGGGTTGGGTATCACGGCTGGGGGCCCAGGGGGAATTAAAAAGGGCCAAAATGAGAAGGGACCCACCCAAGGGGGTAAAGGGGGGGTTTTATAAAAAAAAAAACGGGTTTGGGGTTTTAGAAAAATTAAATTTTGGGAAAAGCTTTTTCATTTAAAGGGGGCTTTCCCGGGGAATTCAAAACTCAAAAGAAATTTTAAAACCCCCAGACCCCCAAAAGGAAAAAAAGGGGGCTGCCACTTTTGGGGGGCCCTGGTTAAGGGGGGGTTTTATAAAGGGAAAATTTTTAGGGGGGGCCGGGCAGGGGGTTTTTGCCCATCAAAACAAAAAAACCCTTTGGGTTTTTGGGGGCCCAAATTTTTGGGGGAACCAAAAAAGGGGTTTGTCAAAAAAAAAAAGGCGGGGGAAAAGGTAGGGATTGCCCCCCAAGGGGGGCAAAAAAAAAAAAATCCCCTTTTTGGCTCTTTTTCCCCTTTAAAGGTCTAAATTTTCTTTTTGAAAAAATTTTTAGTATTTAAAAACCATTTTTACCCAAATAAAAAAAAAAATTTTGGGGAAAAAAAGGGGAAAAAGGGCCCCCCCCCAAATTTTTGGAAAAATTTTGCCCCATGTAAAAAGGTTTTTCAAAACCCAAAAAAGTTTTTTTGGGAGGGGAAATTAAAAGTTTTTAAAGAGATTTGGGTGGGGACCCCCGGGGGGGTAAATTTTCCCCAATTTCCTTAAATAAATCCAGGGGGAATTCGGGTTAAAAAAAGGGTTTAAAAAAAAAAGTTTTTTTCCGGGTTTAAATTGGGGGCCGGGGCTCGGTTCCCTTCCCCAAAAAATTTTCCTTTTCTTTTCCTTTTCTAAAAAGAAATTACTGGGGAAAAGCGGTTTTTCCTTTGTTCCCGTTCAAATCCTTCAAAGATTTGAAGAGAGCTGTCACGAAGAGACCATTAGCTGTCCTCCAAAATCTCATCTCTCTTGATTCAGGCCAACCCCCCTCCAGCTCATGCAGTCAGGTGCATCCACGTGGTGAAAGTTATCTCCAGCGATATTTAGCAAGTCATGTTGCGCCACTTCCATGGCATGGCCCATTAAAACCCTCCGCCGCCGGGGCCGGGCTACCCTTGTTCTTTCTCTTTCCTTTGACCAGGATGTCGGGCACCCAGGGTGACTTTGGAAGGCACATGTTTGAGGATGGCAGAGTTATCATCGGTGAGTTTTCCTGATGTGAAGAGAGTCAATATACAAAGGAGGAGGGCAGAGGTGTTGCAGCATTCTCTTGAATTTATTTGACTATGGCACGTTTTATTTTGTGTTTTATGTGGTAAAACATTAGAGCATGGCATTTGAAGCCCTCCACGCTCTGGCTTTACTGACTTTTCCAGCTTTACCTTTCTGCTGCTTCTCTCTGTGAATCTTGTGCTCCAAACTTTCCCCAGAATCTGTTGGACTTCTGGAAAACAGAATACCAGGAGAACTGAGGACCCATGGGCAAGAAGTTTGTGGACTTTGCCATGACTTGTCTTTTCCCCCTTGCTCCTCCCCTTTTTTCCCCCTCTGGGAATTGGGTTTCCCCTCATCCCCTAAGCCCCTCCACTGACCAAATCCCTCCTTTCCCTGACCACGCCACCCTTCCATGACCCCCTCCACTGCTCTTCCTACCCTTCCCGCTCTCTGAGCAAACGGTGGGCCCATCATAGCATTAAAGAGTTCACAATACTCCGGTTTTTTCCTCTTTTTTCCCGGCACCTGAGAAGATTGCACTTCCCTGCCTCTTGAATTAGTTTTGCTTTGTCAATAAAATGTAGGCAGCAATGATACGTGTCACTTTCTGAGCAGAAGCTTGAAAACCCAATACATGTTTAACCATATTCTCTTTTTCCCCACCACAAGACTGGCAAAGCTAAAAGATGGAGGCTTGGGACATCACCTGGATCCCAGAGTAAAATGATGTGGAACAAAGCCCCAGCCAACCCACAATGTACATAGAGCGTAAGTGAGAAATTCTTGTTGTTGAAGGCTATAAAATTTTGGGAGTTTCCCTTTCCCTTTCCACCCCATAACCTAGCCCGAGCTGACCAACACAAACAGTGCATAATTCATACATTCTCTTCTTACTTTCCCCCAGTGATCCTAAAAAGCACACAGAATTGGATCCTCCATCAGCAACAGGGGCCGGGGGACTGTGAGAGCAGATCCCCTTCTACCCCATTTGAAAAAACTAGCATGAGGAATTCAACTTTTTCTGTATAAACTCCCTAGATGTGGGAGCTGGTTGTTACTGCAGCATAATCCAGTCTATCCCATCAATTCCCTTTTGATGCCCTACATCTGCCTGTCTTTGATCTTGATTAAAAGCTTCATAAATACTGCCTGTCATTTCTACATCCCCCATCATTGTCCTCCATCCCCAAATTCCCCTTCCCCCGCACTATGAAAATCCATCATCTCTGCCAACATTCCCACCACTACCACTTCCAACATCAGCGCCACAATCACCCCATCATCCCCCATTATCACCACTT
>JAKFHU010000555.1:600000-1000357 GCA_023783475.1 Daubentonia madagascariensis | reverse complement strand
TTCAATGAGGACTAATACCCAGACCTACAATAACATTCAGTATACAGTCAATGTAAGATGCTCTTGCTTTTTAGAGGAAGAGTGTCTCTTATACATATCTCCCATCTTCTGGCCAGATATATAATGCACCCCTCTGATTCTTGCCATATGTCATGTGTGTCTATGTCAGTACTATTTGTCATACTGATTGCACATTCGAGCCTTCTGATCACCAATCACATTTGATCAGAAGGCTCGAATGTGCAATCAGTATGACAAATAGTACTGATATAGTCTGAATGTATGTGTTCCCCCCTCAATTCCTATGTTGAAATCTTAACCCCTAAGGCGATAGTATTAGCAGGTGTGGCCTTTGGGTGGTGATTAGGTCATGAAGGTGGAGCCGTCAGGAATGGGATTAATGCCTTTATGAAAGTGACGCAGAGAACTAGCTGGCCTCTTCCACCATGTTTAGATGACTGATTAAGCGCTTTATCAAATGGTCATTTGGCCACACCCTTGGTGTTTTCTCCTGAATATGCTTTCTCATTCTTTACAGTAAGAGTAGGCTGAGAATTTTCCAAATCTTTAAGTTCTGCTTCCCTTTTGATTAACAATTCTGTCTTTAAATTATTTCTCTTTTCTTGCATTTTGCTATATGCAGTCAAGAGGAACCAGGTCGTACCCTCAACACTTTGCTTAGAAAAGGCTTCAGCTAAATATCCAATTTTATTGCTCACAAGTTCTGCCTCGCACAAAGCACTAGGGCATGAACAAAATTTAGCCAAGTTCTTTGCAACTTTATAACAAGGATCACCTTTCCTCTAGTTTCTAATAATATGTTCCTCATTTCCGTGTGAGAACTCATCAGAATGGCTTTTACCGTCCATATTTCTACCAACATTCTGTTCAGGATTACTTAGGTATTCTTTAAGAAGATCAAGGCTCTTTCTACAGTTCTTCCTTTTTATGGGCCCTCACCAGAATGGCTGTTAATGGTTCATTCACAGCAACTCTTCCAGCTTTTACCCATTAAGCAGTTCCAAGGCTATTTCCGCATTTTTAGGTATTCATTACAGCAGTGCTCCCATTGAATAACTACTGTTCTGTGGGTGGTGGATGGTGATGGGGGTAGGACTGAAAAGAGGGAACCTCTTCTTTTCACGGTTTATTAGACAGCAAGACATATTTGCTCATATAAAACTCTTTGATACCAATAAGCAATAAGTATTTCTTTATCTCATCCTTACCAACATTTTAATACCATGGGACCACGACAATGTAGTATTTAAAAAGTCATCTTAGAGCTCCAAACCCTTTGTTTTGTACCTGGGGAAATGATGGCTCAGAGATTTATAGGACTAGTGCAATATAACAGACACCACCCAACTATGTAGAACCTACAGTGCTTTGGGCACTAGACCAGGTGCTCTACATTCATTGATTCCAATCCTTATAATCTTCCAAGGTATATATGTTATCCTGTGAGGAGAAAAAATGTGTAATAAGGCATGAGGATTCTCAGCCTGTCCTCCTACCAACCCTAGTTCGGTTCCTGGGCTTTTAATGAGCTGACATGAAGTAATGAATGACAGGACAAAATTGAATGGAAAAAAGATCTGCTTGGTTGATTTTCACTAGAAAGGGCAGAGAGTTACTGGTAGGAGAGAAAAGAGTAAATCCAGAAGGTGAGAGGGGAGAGGAGAAAAAGAAAGTGCTGTCTCCAGATGGTTTGAGGTGATTTGAAGAGTTAGAATAAGAGAAGATGGAATTATGGGAGACAGATATATAGAGAGAAGGCTAAGGGGGATTTTAAACAGACCTTTAAATCAAAGCCCTTTTTGGTATTTTTGGAAGGATTCAATAAAGAATTTGAGTTTATTTTCAGTTACTTTTTAATGTTGGACTGGATGAAACACTGGGCTGAGATGGGCTACAAAGTGGCTTAGCTTTATATGGGTTACAGTCCACATTTTAAAATGAAGAAACTGAGACTTAGGTTAAAAAACTTGCAGTAGTATATTAAGTTTATATACGTATATATGTATGTGTATATAATATATATGTGTTATATGTGTGTGTGCATGTGTATATGGTTTTTTCTATAGAAAGTGAAAACGAGAGAGACAAAACCAGAAACCAAGACAAAGAGAGAGAGGTTTGTATTTTCATTTCTAGTAATATGACAGAATACATACCCTGAAATAAATGACTTTAAGAAATTAATTAGCTGAGCTGACAAGAGGTTAGTGAGACAGAATCCAAAAACAATAAGAAAGGAGAAATGGAAAATCTGAATAGTTTCATTGCCATTAGGGTAATTGAATCAGTATAGGCAGTCCCTGGCTAATGGGTGAGATATGTTCCTGAGAACATCTTTCGGTTGGATTTGTATGTAACTCGGATCCCTGATGAACAGCACATATATAGTAATAATAATAACAATACTATAATGGCTCATATGTGGTAATAATAATACAGTGTAATACTGTAATAATCATATTCCTGTATTGTAATAAGTTACAGAAACTATTGTGCTCTTTCTTTTAATTCAAACAAACAGAACATAAAAACAAACTCATACAAAAAGTTTAGATAGGAGATAGAAGAAATTTCAAAACAGAATATTAAAGGTTAACCCTCACCTAATGTTGCATCAATGCTAGGCTAATAGGAATGTTATGCTTATTTTGATCTTCTAACTGAATCAATAATAACCTTTCCATTTCAATAATTAATCCACTACTCTGCTTAGTAATAACTGATGCTTTCATTGGAGCACTGCCTTTCACATGTTCCATTACTCTCACTTTATCCTTTATAATTGTTCTGATAGTCAAGCAACTGAAGCCTAACGCTTTCCCAATGAATGATGGCGTCTGGCCTTTCTCCAAACGCTTAATTATTTCTACTTTCGGTTCCATTGTAATCACTTTTCTCTTTGCTGCAGGCTCACCTGGACTTGCAGTGGCCTTTCGCTTTGGAGGCATAGTCATCAGGGTAAACACAGACTCACAAAATTGAATTAAAAAGTTAAGACGAAAGTGATGCTATGTGTAAGCGACCATATAACAGTGAGACCAGCCGCTAGCATAAAGGTGCTGCGCCAGTGAACCACTTACGCCACACGGGTTTGTTTACATGTGCAGAAGAAACTAGTTCCCGAATTATTAATTTAATTATTTAATTATAAATTATCCTTATGGGAAACCTGGGGAGCCTTGGGAGCCTGTTCGTAAGTATGGAATGCCATTTAAGTTGGGTCATCCATAACCCGGGGATTGCCTGTATTTTAAAAGTTCATAACAAAGACAACAGGTCTAGATGATTTTACAGACAAATTTTACAAAATATTTAAGTTACAGATAATTTCAATAATGAAGAAACTCCAGGGGATGAAACCTGAGGGAGTGCTGCTCAAATCACTTTAGGAAGCTGATATTGCCTTGCTGTCAGGACCAGACAAGGTCAGCAAGTAAAAGGATAATTACATCACATTTATAAAAATTGTTGTGAGAATCATAAACCAAATATTAACCAATCAAATACAGCAATGTATAAAAAAGGTAATAGATCATGACTAATATCACATATTATCTGAAGAGAGCAAATTTGGTTTAATGTTAGAAAATCTATTTATGTAATTTACTATCGTGAAGAGATTAAAGGAGAACAAAGCATATAAGTATCTCAAGAGTACAGAAAAAACATTCAAAAGAATGCGGCATCCATTTATGTTTGAAAAAAAAGCCCAACAACTTTGTAAACTAGAAATAGAAGGGAAACTCCTTAACCTTGTGAAGAGACTCTACAAAATGTTAAACAACCTGGTTATCAGCGAAACTTGAAAAAGCAATCCATGTAAAATCAGGGAAAAGGCAAGGATGCATACCACCGTCATTTCAACTCAACACTGTTGTAGAGGTGCTAGTTTACACAAAGACAAGAAAAAGAAATAGAAATTACAAGGATTGAAAGTGAAAAA
Source organism: Daubentonia madagascariensis (assembly GCA_023783475.1). Lineage (NCBI taxonomy): Eukaryota > Metazoa > Chordata > Mammalia > Primates > Daubentoniidae > Daubentonia > Daubentonia madagascariensis. Next base: position 996,393 of record JAKFHU010000555.1, on the reverse strand, counting down.
AAATCTCATTATTTGCTAATTAATGGGTGTTGGTTAGAATATTACTCCCAAATATTCACTCCGTCCTATAATAGGATTATACAACCCCACCCATTTTTAGGTGCATTTCCCATGAGTCCCCCAGGAAGGGTTTAAGTGCCCTCCTCCCTGACTTTGGGCTTGGCCATGTCACATGCTTTGGCCAATGGGATGTGTTAATGTGATTGTGCACAATTGACCTGGCTTGCTTTTGCTCCTGCCCTTGGCTATGAGAGCAGCATGTCCTTGATAGTGGCCACTGTTTCAGAGTGAGAAAGACATGTAGAGGCCAGGTGAGCCCAGCAAAACCCACAAAAACTGCAGTCTGCCACAGCTTTAATCTAATGCAAGCAAAAAATATTTTTCGTGAACTATTGGGCAAAGGCTTATTGATAAATACACTAGTGATATGAATGTCTCAAAGAAAGCCCAAAAGAAGTTAGAGATGAATCATTAAAATGAATAAGAGCTTAGTAGTGTTCAAAATCTCCTTTCTATTCATATTTCTAATTTCCAGCATCAAACTATTCAAAATGTAATTTTAAAATACTGTTTGTAATATAGTACCATTAAAAATTTAAGTTAGGTAGAAAAATGTTTTTAGATATATGTAAAACCTTTATGGAGAAAATTACAAATTCTTATTGAAAGACATTTTAAAAGACCTAAATAAATGTAGATAACCATGTTTATATTGAGGAAATATTGAGGAAAACTCAATATTATATAAATGTCAATTCTTCCCAAATTAATCCATAGATTCAAAGCAATTTCAGTCAAAACACCAACATTTTTATTCATAGAATTTGATAAATTTTCTAAAATTTATGTAGAATAACAAATGGCCAAGAATAAGCAAGACAATCATAAAAATATGCTGGTGACAGCCACATCTGCTTCTAATTCTCATTTGAGCTTGAGACTTATCTTCAGTTGCCTGCTAGCCTTTGCACAATATAATGTACACGGAAGATTAATCATTCTATTTATACAGAAAACATTTATATAAATATCTCAAACTCAACATGACTTAAAATGAAGTCACTGTGGCTATTTCAAGGTAGCTTCTTATGTTCCTTTGAGCTGCTGAATGGCCCTGCCATCTTCCCAGACACCATAGCTAGAGATTTGGGAATCATCTAATGCTCTTGCTTTTTGCCTCCTAAATATCTACCCAGTCACGCAGCCTCTCTCCACTGCTGTTGCCATTGCCTTAGCTCTGGCCTTTGCCCTTGTTCAGACTATTTAGAAATGACCTTCTAAATACTCTGTCTCCTTTCTTCCTTTCCCAAACCATCTTCCACAGAGTGATCTTTCCTAATCTGATCCTATCAACCACTGATTAAAACCCATCATCTTCAGGATAAAATCCAAACTCCTGTAAGATTTGGCCTCTATTCTCTGCCCATCTCAAATCACAATTCCATGTGCATCTTTTGCCCCAATAGTTTCTTTGCAGTTCTTCAAGCATGCCAAGCTGTTTCTCTGCTCTTCTACCTGGAATATCCTTCCTTCTCCTCTCCCTTCTATTTGATTAACTCCTCCTGCATATACTCCAAGACCCAGCTTAAGTGCCATTTTCCTGATAGAACCTTCTCTGATCCCACCCTACTCTCATATGTATGAAGTTGTCTTCCTCTAGAGCATTTATTGTCACATTGATTTTCTAGTCTGTTCCTCCATAAGATTATGAATCTGTTTAGAGTACGACTGTATCTTGTTTGTACTTGACTGTTTATAAAATGTTTGTCAACTCTTTGTGGGTCTCATAAAATGTCAACTCTCTGACATAATTAGGGAATCCCTGTGTGTGTGTGTATGAAGAGTTCTTCTTGAAAGCAATTTTCATGGCAAAATACTGCTCATTGGCTATGTAGTTGTTGAGGAGGCTGGCTAGATTTGTTCATGAATGTAGACCCTGGTAGCATGGCTTAAAAGGCACATCTAATCTGCTGAATTTTATTTTTATTTCAGTTAAAAAATCTGGATCCATTTTTACTGTTTGATGAATTTAAAGGAGGTAGACCAGGCGGATTTCCTGATCATCCACATCGAGGTTTTGAAACAGTAAGTACAGTAATTTAACCGTAGAAGTATGTGTTTTAAAAGTTGCTCTCACTTCTAATAGAAAATTCTATTTTAAAAGCAATGAATAATAGGCTAAAATTAAATTATAAGTTGCTGACTTTCTACTATAGAATTGCAATATCTGTTTTATATAAAATATACTCAAATTTAAATATTTACTGTTTTTAATATTCTTTGAATTTGTGCCACTGGAGACATTCCTATTTGAGCAGTTAATAAAGAGCAACAATTGGCTTCTTAAAATATTTTTATAATTAAAATAATTTATTGGAGATAGAAGAAGCTATTTAGGATGTGATTAAAATAATTTTATATAGGAAAATCTGTTTCTATACAAGAATTCTCAGAAATGTTTACCCAGTCAATTATATAGTACTGTAAACCCCAAAAGACAAGCTAAGAACTATATGAGTATTTCTATTAGCTTCTAGAGAATTATAGAATCAAGGGACCAAAATATAACAGCTAGAAAGTTAGGATTTTAAGGACATACATATACATTTACAAGTTTAATTACAAAATTTATAGATTCTGCTGAATACTAATTTTTGGTTTTAGTTAGATACAGAAATGAAGATGTATAATATCTTAATAATATTATGGCACTTTCAAAGATCCCCATTCTCCATACATACATATATTCTGGGAAAGCTCAGGGACAGTTACTTCCTAGTTACAAAGTTTAGCCATCTGCATGGTGAGAACAACTTGTATTCTTAGGAAACAGACCAGGGCTTGTTAAAGGCTTAGTATGTTTGCAAAGCCAATAAGTGAATGAGTAAATATTTACTGAAGGCTGGGGACATGCAGGCATTGGTGTAGGGTGATCTTTTGTATGCTGGGGTGTGTGCTGTGTGTTGGGGAGTGTGGGTAGAAGGCAGAGGGAGGGAGGCTAAAGAAGAGCGGGGCATGATCCCTGCTCGCCTCCATGGGCAGTCTGGTTAAAGAGGTGAAAGATGGACAGGGAAGGAGTGTACCGCTGTGGTGTAAAGGTAGAACGAACCAAGAAGCTTCTGGAAGCAGGATCAGGATAGTTGGACGCTTCTCCCTTCCTCAATTAGCCATTCACGTGTTCCCTTCTCTGCTAACACGTTGAAAGTGCTGTGACTTGCTTTACAGCAATAACAGAAGCCATTCCTTTCCCCTACCCTACACTCGCGCTGGATCCTGACCCTGTTCCCGGAACACATCTCTCCCCAGTGCTCTTGCTCGAACTGCTTCTTGTCCACTCCATCCCACAGCTCCAGTCACCACCTTACTAATCCTTCAAGTCAAGGTCTTTTCAAATATCACTATCTCTGTCAAGTTTTGCAGATGATCCCAAGAGCATATGTTTTCTCCTTCATTTGGTCCCCACAGCATTATATTTTTTATTAGTCTCATGCATATTATGCCTTTATGGTGGCCTTGATCATATTCTGTCTTGCATTAGAGTTGGGAATTGCCTCAACCTCCCCACATAAACCCAAGAGGACTGTAAATTGCTCCAGCTGAGATCATGCCGCATCATGTGAAGATACTCAGTAACTACTGCCTGAATTTAATTGGATAATAAAAAGAGATGGTTCTTGATGAAGACAATGAATACATTAAATAAAATGAATGATGAAACATACTGCTCTCATTTCCATTATGGAAAGTGCCTTCTGGGGGGGACCGTTTTATAGATTGTAAGGTACTCAACTTTAAATAACTCTGTGAAGGAGGTCAGCTGTAGAATATTGGTGTTTGGCTTTCTTTTTTTGATTAAGAATTTTCCTGAAGACTGTTGCTGTAATTATTTGTGGATTCTGTATTCACAAATGCACCTACTTGCCAAAATGTTTTTGTAACCCCCAAATCAATACTTGTAGTGCTTTCATGGTAATTCATGGACATGTGCAGAGTGGTGAAAAATTTGATTTGTTCAATGTGTACATTCCCAGTTGAGGTTGAACAAGGAGATGCTCTGCTTTCTTGTTTCAGCTCTCATAATGTAAGCAAGGGTCCTTTTCAAAGTCTATTTAGTGCCACATTTTTGACATTTTTGTGCTTTTTTTTTGGTGATTTCACTGTTTAAAATGGCTCCCAAGCATAGTACAGTGGTGCTGTCTGGTGTTCCTAAGTGCAAGGAGACTGTGATATGCCTTATGGAGAAAATATGTGTATTAGATAAACTTTATTCAGGTATGAGTTGTAATACTGCTGACGGAGAGTTCAATGTTAATTATTCACCGATACGTATTAAATAAGATGTCTTTAAACAGAAACAACATAATACAAAATCATGTATTGATTGGTTGAGAAAATCATGACCTGAGGCTTGAAGGAATCCAACCTAAGAGCAATGGTTTAGTAACTGCTAATTCAGTGATCATGGCAAATTTGTGGCACATAACTATCTCAAATGATGGGACTCAACTGTATCAATTTTCCTCAGAAGTGTATGTAAGCCAGGCACTTAAATGTCTGTTAATAATATGAACCTTAAAAGTATGAAATTTAAAGCCAAGTCCACTTGTAGTCTCTCATCACCTCCTCTCTGGAACATTTTCTAAATTATACAGGCTTGTTGTAAATTTTGAAAGTTCTGACTATATGAAGAACAAAGTTATGATCACCAATGATGTTATCTTACCATTTAGAAATAGCTGTTATTATTTTGATGTATTTTCTTCCAGTACTTTTTTTCTGGTATCATATTTATATTTTGTGTCTTTTTTTTTGACTTAACATTATATTCTTTAACATTTTTCAATATTCTTCAAAAAATTAATTTTTAATGGCTTCATTAAGCATTTGCCATGATGGTTGTACCAACCGACATTACCACAGTGATGTATGAAGGTACCTGTTTTCCCTCGACATCACTAACACAATGTATTTACTTGAATTTTCTTATCTTTGCCATTTTGACAAGTGAAAAATAATGCTTTATCACAGTTTAAATTTACATTTCTCTTATCTGAGCAAGGTTGATTTTCTTTTCATTTTAAAACATCTGTTCACCATACATATTTATATCCTTGGCTTGTCTTTTCCCTGCTGAGTTGCTGGTATTATTCTTACTGTTTTGTGGAAGCTTTTTATATGTTAAGGAAATCCGACCATTTTCAGTGATAGGAGTTGCATTAGTGTTAAGCGGGATTGGGCTCATTTTATTAATACATGCCTCCAAAGGTAAACCTTTGGATACAAAGCATAGATACAAACCAATAGAAGGAAGAACTTTCTGACAGTTATGCAAAGATAGAATAGGCTCCCTGGATCAAAGTGGTTTTCTTAAGCCTGGAGTAATATAAACACGCACTGAATGTCACGTAATGGGTGTGTTACCAGGATCAATGTTCCTCACAATAGTCAGTTCTGTGCTAGAGCTCACGTTTATTTTTTTTAAATAAAAATTCAATTATTCTCTACTAACATAAATATAAAATATAACTAATATAATATTTTGAGTGCATGCTCACATTTATTTAAACTGATAGTGACACATGATCAAAGAAATGTTGAGAATATTATTCTATAAAATTATTATCTCAGGTGTGACCGATGAACCAGCATTGGTATCACCTGTAGTCTCAGGCTCCACCTCAGAGCTACAGAATTAAAATCTGCATTTCAACATCACCAAGTGATTGATAAACACATTAAAATTTGAGAAATGCTGGTCTAGATGACCTTCCAAACCAGAAATACAGGGTATCCCAAAAGTTGCCATACATAGGGAAAATGGGAAATTATAGCTGAGTGTACCTTTACTTACAAAATATTCATTACAAAATTTTTCTTTTGTATGGAGACTTTTGGGACACCCTGTGTTATGATTCTATGAGATAAGAGTGAGGACCTGATTTTACTAAGGTTAACGGCTAATCTTTTTTTTAAACTTAATGCTTAGGTCTGGATAGCTATATATTTTCTATTAAAAACTTGCCCATAAATTGAGGAAGAAGGCATATCCTGGAGAAGGAGGCATGGCTTGTGGTCACAAGACAAAGGGAGAAATGCATTCAGTATTTCCTGCCAGGAGTTTGGACTCTGGGGATGATTGTTTTCAAAAGGCCTGACTGGTAAAGGGTGAAATAATTTTGCAGTCACCCTATTTCTGATCAGGCTTGATATTGTGATTTATTTAGGGCGAGTATAAATGATCAGAAACAAAGAACGATCTGAAAAATAGGCAAGCCTTGCCAAAGTTTAGCTCGAAAAAGCGGTACTTATACTTTAGACACCATTGGTGAAACTTTCACCTACCCTGAGAAGAAATGTGTTTTGTGCCTTTTAAAATCACCCTTAAATGGTAGCCTTGGGACTCTTCCAGGTTTTAGCACTGAAAGTCTTGTGTCCCTAGGAACACCTCAGTCCTGAGCAAACTGGGATGGTGGGTCGCTCTTGCTTAATTAAATTTAAGAACTGTTAGGAGTAAACCATCCTTCCTGCTTTGCAGGGACATTTTAGGATAGTCTTGTCCATTATGTTCTCAGTTAGGCTGAGAAGTGTTTTTAAAAGTTTTTCACTACAAGCCTCAGCAAGTTCTTTGATTTTGTTCAGGAGAACAAAACTGCCCTGTTTCCAAGGGCGTGCCCATTAGAAAAACCACACTCATATTTACTGGTTGGTAGCTGGCAGCGTTTGCATGCAATGCCTGAACAATATCCTGGAGAGGAAGGGAAAGGTCCTGGTGATTCACACCTAAAACTTATGACCGGATTCAAACCTCCCGTTTCCCACACAGCCTTTCTTTCTAGCTTGCTGTACACTACTTTCAAAAGCAAACCATACCATCAAGGCTGAATTGAGGCTGGAAAAAAAAAAGACTTGATGAAATTCGACATCCATTTTGGAAAACTAAGAAAGAATACTTTCTCAATATCATAAAACTCTATTGTTCAATGAGCATCTTACGTCATATTGGACACTGAGATATTAGCCATCTTCCTATTAATATGAAAAAGAAGACAAGACTATCTGCCAGCAGCATCACAATTTAATATGGTTCTGGAAACTTTGAAGCTATTAATAAATAAGAGTTATAGCTTTTGGAAAGGAAGAGGAAAATTAGTTACTAGTAGGTAACATGATAATAAAAGAAAACTCCACAGTGGCCGAATCCGGCTTTGGTTGGTGAGATGATCAGAGGAGTGAGGAGGGCTTGGGACTTGTCCTGAAGTTGTGATTACAGGGCAGCATGTGAATCTTAGCATATATGTTGATTCGGCATGATTTTGGGGTGAAGCTAACAGATTTAGGAAGGAAGCTAAAGCCACCTCCACCCCTGAGACATCCCTGGGCACCACCATACTAAGAATGTCAGCCAAAACCTGTCAGTAAATGGCTGGATATAAAATAACTATGTAAAAATCAACCACTTTCCTGCATTAAAGCAATAATGAGATGTAATGGGGGACAACATCCTATTCGTAATGGCAATATGAACCCCATATAATTCCTGAGAAAAATGTTATTCTCCTTTAACCCAGTAATCCTACTTCTATAAATCTAATAATTTCATGGAAAAAAAACTACCCAAAGTAAGGAAAAAGGCGTGTTATACAAATGTTTATTCCGGTACAATTTTTGAAAATAAAAAAAGAACAAAGCATTCAAAATAATAGTGGAATGATTATATATCTGGAAATTATATATAAGGAAGTTATATATCTGGAAGATGGAATATTATACAGCATTATTTATAAAGAAAAATATTGTAAACAATTTAAATATTCATTAATCACGGACTGTTTAAATTGGAGTTTTCAACCTCCACAACTATTGACATTTTGGGTGGCTAATTCTTTGCTGTAGGGGGCTGTCATGTTCATTGTAGGATGTTAGGCAGCGTCCCTGACCTCCACCCACTAGATGCCAATTGCATCCCCCTGCCCCAGGTTATGACAATAAAAAAAAGTCTCCAGAAATTGTCAGCTGGGGGTGGGTATAGGGATAAAATCACCCCTGGTTGAGAACCAGTAGTTTGAATACATGTGTCTAATACAATGGCTTACTGCACAGCCCTTAAGAAAAATGATACAGCTTGATATATTCTAATATAGATGATATTTGGAAAGTGATAGAGGCAAGATGCAGAATTGTGGCATAGTGTAGGATTTGTATGGAAAGCAAAAACTTTATTTTCTTTTTAATGGTTTATTATCAATTTTATTGTGGGAAAGATGGACTATTTTAATGAATGGTTACTTCCACAGACTACATTGATGCAAAGAAAATAAAATTTCAAAATACATGTTATGGTACCAAAAGAAGATGGTACTTAGACACAAAACGAACATATAACAGATACTAAAATATATTCACAAAGCTTTTAAAAAAGTTAATGGTTTTTAGTATATTCATAAGATTGTGCAACCTTCACTATTGATTCCAGAACATTTTCATCGCCCCCAAAAGTAAACCCATGCCCATTATCAATCACTCTTCACTTCTCCTTCCTCCAGCCCCTAGTGACCACACTTTCTGTCACTCTGGATTTGTCTGTTCTGAACATTTCATATAAAAGGAATCATATGATATTATGGTCTTTTGTGTTTGGATTCTTTCACTTACTTAGCATAATGTTTTCAAGGTTCATCCGTGTTGTAGCACGTATCAGTACTTCATCCCTTTTTATGGCTGAATAATATTCTATTGTTTGGAGAGACCACATTTTGTTTATCCATTCATCTGTAGGGTTGTTCCACTCACAGATTCTTGGGTGTGCCTGGACTGTTTCTGAAAAAACATTCAAGAAACTGTTAACATTACTTCTAGGGAAGGTTATAGGGTGATGAGGAAGAAGGGTGGGCAAGATTGTTAATTTCCATTGTAACTCTTTTTTTCTCTGTACCTTTAGAATTTTGAACTGTATTTGTTAATTATTTAAGAAATTGATGTTTTCAAAATTTCTTCTTCACATGCCACCTTTCAGATATTTAAAGGTGAACTATGCTGTCATGGACAGTGAAGGTCCTGATGATGCCTTGCTCTCCAGGAACACCTGCTGAGGCCTCCTACTTAGGTTTGGCCTCTCTAGATAAAATGGATCTGGTTTGTGTTCTATTCCAGTCAACCAAATAAGCTAATAATATATATGCCAGTGTGTGTTGGGAAGGGTGATCTGTGCAGCATTAGAGGGTTCCACAAAATTTAAAAGAGTGCCTCAAATCAAAAGTATAGCTTTCTCCTCCACAACATGTTTTCTGGGCAAAAGGAAATTAAAATAGAGAGTGCACGCCTGAGTTTAGAAGTGGAGGCAGAGGGCTTTGGGTTTGCATGAAAGTTAGAAAATGATTAAGGAGGAATGGGAGAGGTCCAGTTGAAGAAGTTTCATGTTCTGAGGGAGAAGCTATCTCTTCTAACAGAAAGGTCTGGGAGGGTTTCAGGGAAAATTTGGCCATTTACTAAGGTGATAAGGAATAAGTGAGATTTGACTCTGGACAGTGGAGGTAAAGGTGAAGGGCACGGTATAGGGATACAGTAGAAACAGTGAGTGGTCTAGTCGGGCTTAAACATTGGACGTGTAAGGGTGGAGGTGGAGGATGTGATGGGATCTAAAGCTGTAGGTTGGGCCATTATTGGGGAAGGCCTTCAAAGCCCAAGCTTAATCACTAGTTATGGATGAATGACTAATATTTTACATCCTGAAACTCTCAAGTTAACACAATTGTGTTAAAGTAGAACCATATTTAGCCTAAAAGTTGAGCTTTTTGTAGAGTACTGTCTATGTTAATGGTTCTCAAGTGGGGGTGATTTTGCCCACCTGGGCCATTTGGCAATTTCTGCAGTGATTTCTGGTTGTCACAACTGGGGGGTGCTACTGCCATCTACTGGGTAGAAGCCAGGGATGCTGTTCAACGTCTTTGTTCACAGGACAGTTTCCATAGCATAGACTTAAACCCTGCTCTGTGTCAACAAGCATACGTCACATGAGGGAAAGTAGCAATTTAACTGAAATATTCTTCGAAAGTAGTCCAAATAAATTCCCAACAAATTTCCCCATCCACCCCACCCATACCACATTACAATTATAAACAAAAACCATTCATGTCTTACAGGCTACATTCCTAGAGTTCTTAAGTAGAAAAATCCACGGGGGGTGGGGGGATGTAATAAAGACTATAAGCCAGTCATTAAAACATTATTTTATGTCACCAAATATAAGATAATGCTTTTCAAGTGAGACTAAAAATAAGTCCAAAATAAATTAACATAGATCATTACATAATAAAAAGCTTTGTGCAAATCCTCAGCACTATTAACAAAGCCACTTCAAAGTTATCCAGTCAATAGACTTTTAAAATGAAAGGCCTGACCACAAAGGATTAAGCCCAAAGGAAATTTTCCATGTAATAATATTAACTACCATTTTATGAGAAGGTTCATATGTTTATGTATTACCTCTAAGCCTCATAACAACCTTGAAAAGTAGGAGTTGTTATCCCCCCATTTTACAGATGAGGAAACTAAGGTTCAGAGAGGTGGTGACTTGCCGAGTTCACACAGCCCATACACAGCAGGATTCAGTGGGCCCATCTGATCCCAGACCCACACTGTCCCCTTTTCTATGCTATCACTCCTGGAACAAAGTTCCCTTTCTCCACATCTGATATTTTCTCAATACATTGACATGCTCAGATGATTAAAAGATTCTTGATACTATTAGAAATGAGATTGCACGGGTGGCCTAGGTCACAGAACTGTGAACAACCCATACTCCTTCTGCTACTCACTTGCTGTGGGACCTGATGCTTTCATGGTCCAGGGTTCCAGATTTTCCTACCTGTAAGTGCAAAATAATGCTCTCACTTGTCCTCTGAACTTCCAGTACAATGAGGAAATGGATTAGATTGGTTGTACCTGGCTATTTAAGGACAGTCATTTAACTTACTTCTTAAAGCTGCAAGGAGACTCTTCATGATCTAGTAAAAACAGGATAATTAACAAATCCATACTTTAATTGCTTATGACGTTTTATTACAATCTAAAACTTTTTTTGCTTCCTTCTATATACCCTTTTGCCCCACCCCACCCCACCTTGGCCCCCAAATTTCATTCTTTTAAGGCTCACCTGGGAGGATGCCTCCTCCACGAATCACTCCCTCGTTCCTCCAGATTCTTCATCAGAATCAGTCTTTCTTCTGTGTTTCCACTGGGGCTGCTTATACTTCTTTTTAGCTTTCACTTCTCTTGTCTGCATATTTTAGTAGTTTATGCCCTGCTAGAGTGGTAGCTCCCTGCAGCTAGGGAAGGAATGGTCACTGTGTTCCTTCTGGATGATTCCTAACTTCCTGTTTGTGAGTTTGTCATGACATTTTCCCTTGTGTGGAACAAAATGGGGGGGGGAAGTGTGCATGCACAGAGTAGTGGTTCTTTCTAAGAGAGAAATTTGTTTTATTTAAAAGATTGTTCTTTATTTCTTCCTTTTCTGGTTGTTAAAATGGCCTTTCCTTTATGAAATGATGACCATAATAGATGATTTTTCCCTTCCACAATCTGAATTTAAAAGTTGGCACCTCCCCCCACCATTGAGGAGCATTCTGTAAAATACTTCACCGGTACTCTTCAAAATTATCTAGCTCATGAAAAACAAGGAAAGAGGGAGAAGCTGTCACAGATGGAAGAAACCAAGGAGACAGGATGACATGGATCCTGGAGCATGAAAAGGACATTAATAGAAAGACTGGCAAAAGCCACATACGTTATATACTTTAGTTAATAGTAATGTATCAGTGTTGGTTTCTTAGTGTTGGCAGATGTACTGAGGTTATGTATTAATAATATGTTAATGGTAGGAGAAGCTGGGTAAGGGGTACACTTGAACTCTCTGTATGATCTTTACAACTTTTCTGTAAATCTAAAATTATTCTGAAATTAAAATTTTATTAAGACAAAAGGAAGACAAAAAATTGGCATCCCTCTCTAAGACCACTTTATTATAAAATGTTTTATTACTTCTTCAAGTCCAAAATCCTGGGAACTGTGGCCCAATAACATCAAGTACAATGAACATAAAAGTTTGAGAAATTAAATCTCTATAGTGAATTGAATCAGGGAATCATAATGATGTACTATAAAAAGGTGAAATTTTAACAAAATATTAAAACAAAAGGAAAATTGACACGAGTCCCTCAAACCTACCCCTTTGTAAGCCCTGTGAGCCTCGAACCTGCCCAGGACCCTATGTGCGAACGAGCCTTTTCAGGCACTTCATTCTTAAGCATCTGACTTGACAACTTTTTAGTGGAGACTGTGCTGAGCATAACAACTTCCCCTTGCGCCACAACGTAGCTGGTCCCTTAATGACTACGTTGTGACATACTGCCACACTGCCACACGGTCTTTAAGCAGAGACACCATGCATGTGCTACAAGACGTATTTGGTAATCAGTCGATCTCTTGGCAATACATATACCTGGTTTGGTGAGGTCTGATAGTAGAAAAATAGTGAGCACACCTCATTTGGGTCAGCAGAGGGCTCTCTTAAGCAACAGTAGTTCTAACAACCCACTTTCTCCCCTAGGTACAGATAGAACACTTTTGTTTGTGGAAATTTGGGTAGTCATAGAAGTTGGCAAACCATTCCCTAGAGGCCCCTTCAGTATAACACAGAAAATAAAACAATGGAAGCAAACACCCTGCACACAGTTTTACCAGATGTAGGTGGTGCCAGTTAAGAAGTTGGGCTGCTGGTTACATGGGGACCCAGGGGGAGTTTGTCTGAAGAGATTCCCCAAAAGGTTGAATCCTGATCTGGGTTTGAAGAGGAAGGGGCCTTTCCTTGCCCCAGGGTTCTAGAAGCAGCTGGAAGGTTCTAAGGTAGTCTGCAATTCAGTTCACCTGAGCAGTTAGGTTGGGGACTGTGATCATCACAGAACCTTCATGTGCACGTCAGAAATTTTAATTAGAGTGAAAGGAAAGTGAATAGGTTTGGGAGACTTCTGAGAACAGGAACAACATAAAAAAAAAGAGGAAAGTAAGTCAGTTCTTTTCTTTGTAGTGAGACATTATTGGGTAGAACTCTTAAACGTCCATACCAAAGAAAGATCCCATGACCACCTCATCTTGGGACCCTGCAGCTCCAAATCAGTCCATCAACCTCTTCCCTTCTCCCGGGAATCAGGAGGCCTATTTGCAGCTTTGCATACAATAGCAGTAGGACCCTTTTTTTGCCTGAGACAGCCAGTTCCCCCGAAGCCCTCGAAGCTGGCAGAGTCATCTTGTTATCTGTGTGAAACCCCTGCAGTCCTGGTTGCTATTGCAACGCCCATTAGATCTCTCCTCTGAGGCAAGCGTAACACATGTTACTGCCAATATGGCATCAGCATTTGTAAGGCAGTATGGGAGGGTGAAAATGGTTTTATTCTCAGAGACAGAAAATGTTGATTTAGATCCTTGCTCTGCTATTATTAACAGTGTAACCTTAATCCCACTAAGCCACAATGTTTTTATCAATAATGTGTAGGTAATAATATATTCCCAAGATCACATGCTTTGCTGAAATGCTATGCAAATACAAAATGCTGTTCATTCATTCATCCATTCAACAAATCTTTAGTACCAGCTGTATGCTAGGCATTGTTGTAGATGAGTAAAAGAAACAAGTCTCTGCCTTTGGGGGGTTACATTGTCTTAGTGAAGACAGACAATAAATGAACAACTAAATAATTATATAATGTAGTATCCCATAGTGAATTCTGCAGGGTGGTAGCAGGGAAATATCAAGGCAGGACCTGGTAGAGCTTTAAAATACTTGGATCTGCCCATTGGCTGAATACCTGAAGCTTGTCGGTTATCTTTTCCTTTTTGTTAAAATCACCTTTTGGTACTTGTGAATGTGTGTATGTGGGGTTGGGATTGGATGAGTCAATTTAATGGGGTGATTTTCCAGGTTTCTGCTCAAGTCATTAAAATATTTTTGTGAAATAACGTGGGTCCTTAATGGTATGGATTCAGACATCGTATTGTATCCTGGAAGACTAGTTAGCAGCTTCTATTATGCAGTATGTTCCTTGCTGGCATCTCTCATCAGCCATGACCTCAACTCATGTTTTTCTTTTGTTTTTCTCTTTTTCCTAACCAGCTAGTAGTAGGAATAAAAAACTACCATTTTAGGGCAAGTAGAAATTAAAGGAAAACATAGTTTTCCCTATAATATAAACTTTATATGTAATATAAATAGATCTTGCATCTTATTCCCAAACACTGAATGAAGTGCTCATACTCTGCCTTCTACCAACCTGAAAGAAACAATAAACTATACTATCTCTTGTGTTGTAATTCTTCAGAATTAATTTATAGCTCTTTGAGGTACACTTTTCCTAAATTTCACATGGCAAGTGACACTTTTCTTTCATCTTTGTTGTGTGTTTGTATCCTCCTGCCCCCAAACACAAACACAAGAAGAAATAAAAACGGACAAGGAAGCAAAAATATTTAGTAAAGACCCATGGGATGGACTAGAAGGAGGAAAAGAGGAAGCAGGACCAAGAAGCACGTCAAGCGCTTTGAGAAAACACCTTTTTCAGATTACAAATTTCTTACTTAATTAGACACATGGAACTCTTGAGTTTAAACATAACAGTGACAATTCGTCAACCACCCACGGCAATTTTCCAGGTGTTTGTGATTATGTAATGCCCTAAAAAAATCATCTGGATTGTGTCAACTCTCAGAAGTACTGCTTCAGTTTATAAAAAAATCCTCTACAGACATTAATTTATATGTAAGTCCCCAGTCTGGCATTTACAGCACTTAGCATGCATGCATGCATGAATAAATAAATAAATAAATAAAAATAAATATAAATAAAAATAAATAAATAAATAAATAAATAAAAGGTCAGTGGTTTCCTTGGTTTCTGATTTTCCCCCCCAAAGGCTACAAGTATGCTTTTTGCTTTAAGTAGTAAAAGGCAGTCGTTATGCATTCAGTAAAACTTCATTGACCAGACTTCTCTAATTCAGATTTTATAGTATTTAGAATGGAAGAAATGAGGTTTATTCTTGTATTACCTGGGAAAAGAGGATGCCCACACTGCAAAGGTAGAGAGGAGAAAAGGGGCTAACTATCTTCTCAATCTTTTAAAAAACAGTGTTGAAATTGCTACCTAAAATCAAATTTGAAAAAAACACTGTCTCTTGGTGTCCTCTTAAATTTTCATCCTGAAATGAGTCATGCTCACCACAATTTACTTTTTAAAGTTGCCTGACATTTTTAGATGGTTAGCAACTCAAAAGCCCTTAGGCTTGGATAATTGAAAAATATTTGGGGATGGAAAAGCATATGATTTGAAAGGGATTTCTTTGAGAACCCAAAGGGGAACTTCAGCCCAAACAGAATGGAATTGCCTTTCTTATGCAATTATTCTAATTAAAAATGCGTGTGTAGCAGGAAAAGCAAAGCGATTCTAGACGCCACTTCTTATAGTTTGGCTGGTGGTTTGAAAGTTGGAAGCTTTTAATTTTTCCCCTTAAATATTTAAGCTTTGTATTGGATCCTAAGTGCTTTGTGCCTATTCTGACATGAGTGCCCACTATGAAAATTGCAGGTCTGTTCTACCCAGTAACACATGTTAAAGTTGGAGCTACATTGCCCTTACATGTAGTATGGAGTTATTCTGATTCTTAGTGTTTCCCCTCATGTGTCACTGTCTTCCTATCCAAGCCTGGTTCACCTAAGCAGGGAATAGGGGTTCACCAGTGTGTATGTAGAATAAGTCATATTATTTATTTTCATACATTCATTAGCAGCAGCATCTTAATTTTTTTCCAAAATAGAAAAGTTGTTTCAATTGTAAGAAAGTAAATTACTCATTGCAGAAAATTCAAACTATCAGAAAAATGGAAAGAAGATAATAAAACGCACCTGCAATTCCACCATCTGGAGATGACCACTGTTTACATTTTGGTGTGTGTTCATCTGGGCACCTCCATGCATACTAACACGACTGGATACAAAGTTATTTAAATTAGCCCATTTAAATGCATTGTTTCATTTGACTCCTTTAAACAGAATTGCTGTTCTGTAACCTGATTTTTTAATTAAATAATATCACATTATCCTGTGTCAATAAATTAAGATCTGTATCACTTTCTAACAGTAGCATAGTATTCTCTTATATGGCTGTACCATAATTTAGTTAGGTGTTCTTTATTAACCCATCATCCAGATTGTCCCTATCCTGTACTATTATAATAAATATTGCAAAGAATAGATTTGTGCAGACATTTTGTATTTTTTTTGCCTCCTTAGATTTAAATCTTAGAAGTGTATTATTTGCATTTAAATCCTCTGTCCATTTGGAACACGTTTTTGTATATAGTGGGGGCTTACTCTCTTTTCTCATATGGTCAGTCAATTGTTCCAAGATCATTTATTGGAAAGTGCATCCTTGCCACATTGATTTGAAATTGCTGTTATCATATATTAATTTCCCATACAAATGGGTCTCTTCTGTTCCTATGCCTATGTTGTTCTGTTGCCATTACCATAGCAAGTTCCCAGGTGGCGGTTTTAGACTTCAAACCTAGAACCTCTAATTGCTGTAGCCATCTGCCTGCCACCTGCTGGGGTAAAGGTTCTGCCCAGGCTGTTCTGTACCCAGTGTACCTCAACGACACTGTTCTGCAGGGTGAAACACAG
Organism: Daubentonia madagascariensis; assembly: GCA_023783475.1. Lineage (NCBI taxonomy): Eukaryota > Metazoa > Chordata > Mammalia > Primates > Daubentoniidae > Daubentonia > Daubentonia madagascariensis. The sequence goes on along the minus strand of JAKFHU010000555.1, from coordinate 979,668 downwards.
AGAGTCCTCATGTCGGCCAGTCCTGATTTGTACTGCAGTAAGTGCTCGATAAATATTTGGTTTCAAGAACTGGCATCCAATAAAGTTAACTCAAGAAGAGGAGGGTTTATTATAAGGCTACAGTATAAAACTTCAACAGCATGACAGTAGCAGGTCTTTTATTGCCTTTGGTTTGGGTTTTAGACGGCATAGTAAATAATGGCCTGTTTTCCCAGCTTGAATTCTCAGCCAATTGAGATGATAAAAGAGTAAGAAAGATAGCAGACAAAAATATACCTTTATTTCTGATAAAGCTGATATTGGAGAAGGTGGCATACATCTGCAGGCAGGCGGGCTTCGGGATACTGCACCTGAAAATTAGGCAGATTTAGATCTTACCAGCTGTGCTGGACCCTTGCAGACCAACACCATGGGATGAGACACAGGGGCAAAGAGCAAAAGAGGACACTTGCTCTCTGTGGGCAGGCTGAATCCCAAGAGAAAGGAGAGAGGAGGGGGCTCAGCTCTGCAAACTCAGTTTCTTCTTTCAAATCTACCAATCCCGCTTACTGTCTGTCTTCCCCACGAGAATATAAGCTTCCTGAAGACACTTACTGTATCTGTCTTTTCCACTTTTTTTTTTTTAACCTCCCAACACGGTACTTAAGACATTGTAGGACTTCAGTGAATATTTTGTTCAATAAATTAATAAATGAATGTTTTTGGTGAACTTACCTTCTTAGTTTATTATTTTTAAATTAATATATTATAGGTTTTATATCTGTGAATTGATATCTTATGATTATTTCCCAAATACACAAATGTATAGGGAAAATGATAAAGAACCATTGACATTAACAATTTATAAAACAACTTTTTGAATTTTCATATTAAAAAAAGTCTAGTTAGCTCTACTTTATATACCGTAGGGCAAAACAAAAAGATAGACTACAAAAATAATCTGGCCTTGACATATTTGATGAGTTTTTGTATGGAGGAGGAAATAACAATTTTGTTTGTGTAAAGTAGCAGTATCTGATGTATATGCTGAGAACTTTATAAATATTTTCTCTTCTCTTACCTTCTTGGGCATATTATTTTTGTTTTACTTATTTAAATATTTTAATATTTTCACTGTTTCTTTTTGTGGTTTTAGGGATTTGTTGGTAAAAGCATTATTTATTCTTTTTAAATACTGATTTAAATTGTTTTATTTGGTTGAATATATTTGAGTAAAAATTAGGTCTGGCTACACAATTACAAGAGATGTTGGGATTTAATAACAGACTGCATTTTCTGATTCATTCATTTAATAAGGGTCAATAAAATTTTGAAGTGAAATTTTTATTACTTTAAACACACTAAGCTTTGAAGAAGACATTGGGATAGCTAATGTATAAAAAGTTTATCCAATAGTGTAAATGTTAGAACTAATATGGGGAGCCACACGTGGTTTGCAGATAAACATGGTTTTGCACAAACCTTTCAGAACTGTTTAGGCTGACTGGTAGTTCTTGTAGGAGTTAATAGATGAATTTCACAAATGTGTACAAATGAGCAAAATGGATTGTAGAATACAAATAGATTATACAAAAAAGAGCCTGTATTTTGACATACACACAACATTTAAAGCTTTAAGTGCTAAATTGCATATTTCAAATAACAATGTTACCATGTCCCTGAGGCAATTTAAAATTTTTGCTAAGTATTGGTGTCTTTTTAATCTTTGTTTGCTAGAATAATCACAATAGCCTTAGAGTGAGAATTTTAGAGTTGCTTGATTTTTCCTCTTAGTAGAATAATGAAATAAGAAGGGATCAATTTTCATCTGCTTTTTAGACTTCGTGCACATCTTGTTCTACCAAGAGGTATTGTGATTGCAGAACATCCTGGGAAAGTGTTTCTGTCTACACAGAATGCCTACCATAGCTGACTGCTGATTTTCAAATTCATTTTATCTAGATCCGTGCTATCAAATAGAACTTTCTGTAAAGATGGAAATAGTTTATAATCTGTGTTATCCAATATGGTAGCCATTAGCCACATGGGGCTTTTGAGCACTCAAAATGTAATGGGTGCAACTGAGGTGTTAAATTTTTAATTTTCTGTCATTTTGATTAATTTCAACTTAAACAGCCACATGTGGCTAATGGCTACTCTACTGGACAGCACAGAATTTCTTTCTACTTTTAGATTTACTATGGACATGCCCCTGGAAAAGTTGACTTTAATTTATGAATTAAATATTTGACATATTTCATAAACATTTATTGAGCACCTAGTGAGATTGTGTGCCTGGTGTCAGAAATATGTTTCCTTTGGATTTCCCAAATCAGCTTTTTGGGGAAGGTGCAGACACCAGAGGTATGTCATCCCACATACCTGTGTAAACAGGGACCCTGCTGTTTTGACAGGAGCTGCCTGTCTTTCACCCTGAGCCCCAGGGCCTACCACAGCAGGGTGATCATTCTGTGGGCTTGAGGGGGTAAGTGGGGGGGCTCCTTTCACCCAGCTGTGAGCTCTGGCATGCTCAGGGCTGCATCTGCTAGGAGGAAGGAACACCTATTTGGAATTCTCTCAAAGACGTATGGGCTAGTATGGCCCTGTTACTGAGATTCATTCCCTCAGCTTGCTCTACTCTTTTAGTTGCTCCTGACACTTTTGTCAACAAATCTTCTGTGGAAAAAGCAAACAACTTTTCACAGCTATCCAATATGTATGTTTTCTTTTTCTTTTTTTCCACCTTTATTGTTTCAATGAACGTGGAACTTAAAGACAAAAAAGCCAAAGGACGATGACAAATAGGTATAATTGACAAGTAAAAATTATCTGTTCAAGGTGTACAACATGATGTTTTGATGTAAGTATACATTGTGGAATCAATTAACATATTAACTAACATATCCTTCACCTCACATTGTTACCTTTGTGTGTGTGTGTGGGGGGGGGTGAGAATACTGAAGATCTCCTCTCTTAGCAAGTTTCAAGTATATAATACATTATTATTAACTTTGGTCACCATTGGCCATCATGGTCACCAACTTTGGTCACCATTGGTCACCATGCTGAACATTGGGTCTCCAGAACTTATTCATGTTGAAAACCTTTTCGTATATTTGTTGGCCATTTATATGTCTTCCTTGGAAAATGTCTATTTAGGTCCTTTGCCCATTTTTTAAAATGTAAAGGTAACCCACAGAATGGGAAAAAATATTTGCAAACTATATTATCCAGTAAGAGGTTAATATCCAAAATATATGAGGAACTCATACAATTTAATAACAACAAAAAAACTCCAAATAACTCAATTAGAAAATGGGCAGAAGACCTATTTTTTGTTTGTTTTCTTAAAGGTATCTTACCTCCTGGAAGGGGGCAGCATGGCCCATGAAGACTTCTGTGGACATGTTGGTAAAATGAACCCAGGAGACCTGCAGGTATGGCCATGGACAAGGAATTGCTGATGGTTTCGTCTTTGGGTGTGCATGCTTGGTCCCACTTCCAGTACACTCACCCTTTCCACCCTCTCTCTATTATGTCCTTGACTTTCCTTTTCTATGGATCCTTCCACTCAGCCTGGAAATCTGCGCAGGTCTCTTGTGTCCCTCTCTCACATTTTCTTCAACCCTTCAATCACTTTTTACTTCCCACCTAGTCTTTTTCTTACATTCCTCAAAAGGGTAACCAAGAGTGACTGTCTCAACTTCCTCATCTTCCGTTTTGTCCCCCGCTCACTGAAATTAGGGTTAGCTTCTCAGCACACCCCTTCCAAACCTTTACTGAAGCTACTCAGGTAATGATCACCTGTGATGTCCCCACTGGCAACTTCAGTGACTGTTTCAGTCCTCCTCTTTCTACACTTCTCTGCTGCATTTGAGACAGTTTACTGTTTATCTTCCAACTCATTTGCAGGGTTAGGTGTTGTCACTTAAGACAATGACCCAAACCTCTCCACCATTCTAGTCTTGTTTGAGATGTGTTACAGTTAAAATCCTCCAAAATGTTTGGGTCGTCTTTTCCAGTTTTGTAAATCTGAACTCTATATCAGGTACCTTTCTGGGATTTTATATATATATACATACACACACACACACACACACACATACACACATATAGTGGAGTGATAAATGCACCTATTTGAATCATGTTGTTTCAATGAGCTCATGTTCATTGAATTTAAAGACAGAAAAGCAAAAGGACAAAGAGTCATGGTGAAAAGTCAACAGTAACCTCTCACTGGAGCAGAAGGTAAAATGGAGACTGCCTGCAAAGGTAGATATGATGACTGGAGGTGTCCTGATCATGGTAGTTAGTGGTGACTTCTGCCATCCGCACCATCGGGCTGCCTCAGCAGCCATACATGCGAGGCTGGTCAACGCTTCTATCATTATAATTTCACATTTGATTAGGATGATGATTGCATAGTACCTTTCAGTTTATTCAGCATTTTCATATACATGATCTCTTTGAGATAAGTATTATTTTTATCTCATTTTAAAAAACTAGGGAATGGGGATTTAAAGATGTTTAATAAAAAGGATGTCCATGGCCTCAGAGCTAGTAAATGGGTGGGCCTCCAAATCCAATAGGTGGGCATTTTAAGAAAGATACTGCCAAACTAGCTTATATCTAAAAAGGATAACCAAGGTATTGAAAATATGAAGAAAGCTGTTAATGGAATAGGAAAATGCTTAAAAATGGGAGGATGTCTTTGAAGGACACCAACAGCTGTCATCGACAGATGAAATGCGGCATAAGAGGGTGTTTAGATCTACTTTGTATTGCATTGGAGCAGGGTCAGCACATTTTTTCTATAGTGGCGAAATAGGCCTTGGGGGCCATGTGGTCTCTGTTGCAACTTCTCAGTCCTGTTATTGTATCATGAAAGCAGCCACAGACAGTACATCAACAAATGGGCATGTCTGTGTGCCATTAAACCTTTACATAAACAGGTGGCAAGCTGCACGGGGTCCTTAGGCTGTAGTTTGCCAACCCCTACATCAGAAAGTTTAACAAGCCTTTTCAAATAGAAGAGAGAGGGAAATCTATTTAGACTTCATGGAAGAAAGAAATCTCTAAAATATGCATTGACCTTCTTTCTGATCTTTGAACTAGTAATGCTCATTCTTGTCTCAAAGTCTTTTTTTACATGCTGTTGTTGCCTTTGTACTGAATCCTCTTCCTCTTCCCCTTCCCCTGGTCAGTTCTTACTCCTTGTTTGGATCTCAGCCTGAAGGTTGCACCCTCAGGTAAGCTGCCTTGAACCGGGCAGGCTACTTCATGTACTTAAAGAACCCTATCATCCTTCACAGCACTGAGCACAACCGTAACGGCAATAATTATTTGTGTAATTGTTCGTTTAAGGATTTTTCTCCCCACAACGGCTGTGTGGGAGATGCTGCTGATAGCCTGCTTGCTAGCCCCTTGGCCCACCTCTGAGTTCAGGCAGTGATGGTCCCTATGTGTGCACACAGCACCCCATCTCAAGTGCTGCTACTCTGCCTGAGGGCTTTCTCTAGCCTGTGTGCTGGGGATTTAATACTCCCGTGGGAACTCCTGCTCAGTGAGGGATGGGAATTAGAGTCTAAATATTCAAGCTTCCTCTCTTCTCCATGCAACAATTCTAAAGTGCATCTACATGGTTCCCAGTGGAATTGAGCCCCAGATGTCCACAGATGTAACCTGCTCGTTCACAGTCCTCTTTGGCTTTCTCCCTTGCCTGTGTCACTCTTCCCTACTCGCTCACTTGTGCTCAGCATCACTTTTCAAATAAACTACCTGTACATAAGACCTTGACTCAGGATCTTCTGTGGGAGAACCCAAGCTAAGACAGGCAGGAAACACATCTAACATGTTCCATCCCTTCATCCCCAGATTCTGAGATTAGTGTCTGGGATTGGCCCCCTATTATGCTCTTAATAAAGAAATAGACAAACACTTGAAGAATATGCATAGCACTGGAGGCAATAATTATTTCTCCAAGTAGTGAGGACTCCATTACTGGAATTAAGTAAGCAGAGAGGCAAGTCAGCCATCTACAGTGTAGTGGATACTGGGGGCCTCCAGAGGTGTATTTAGGCCACATATGTGTCCCCCAGCTGCTGCAAGTATTGGCTGCTGAGGCTCACAGCTGCATCCCTCCCTGGGACCTGCCCTTTGTAGCAGGGAATTGCCTCTCCCAAAGTTGTGCTTTCTACTTGGAGAGGTGGCGCACAGTGAATGGCTTGCTGATGTGGGGGCATAAAAACTTGGCCACCTTGCCTCAAGTTGGGAAAATTCTGAAGGTTCATCCCAACTCCACTTAGGATTGGCTAAGGCTTCTGTTGTAACTGCATTGCTGGTTGGCTTCTTCCCCTGCCTAATCCTGCTTTTCTCAAATCTACCTGCAACTCTCCATCTTAAAGCTCAATCTAAGATTCAGGCATATCAAAGAGAGTATTCTTCCATTTGTAGGAATTCCAGTTCTGATGCATTCATTTCAAATGAGGAAGCATAGGAAGCATTTGGAAAACTGGAAAGGGCTCCAGCAATTGTCATTGATGCTTGTTATTCCTCTGGACACCCAGGGACTCTGACAGCAGCACCTGTACAGTGCCTTACTTAGCGACAGTGTTGTAATTGTTCCAACTGCAGACTTGTTAGGAGCATAGTTAGCTTTCCTTGTTGGTTTGGTGTTTGCAGTGGATGACTGCGGGCCGGGGTATCCTGCACGCCGAGATGCCTTGCTCAGAGGAGCCAGCCCATGGCCTACAACTGTGGGTTAATTTGAGGAGCTCAGAGAAGATGGTGGAGCCACAGTACCAAGAACTAAAAAGTGAAGAAATTCCTAAACCCAGTAAAGATGGTGTGACAATAGCTGTCATTTCTGGAGAAGCCCTGGGAATAAAGGTAAGCCATGCTGTGTGTGTCCATGAAGCCTGAGGTGTACAGTAACATAAGGCTGGCCCCTTCTGGATCACCAACTGTCGTCAGGTTTATCATAATTCACATCCCCTGGGTTGGACTTGCTTCGTAGGTATCAGAATCCTGAGGGAACCCAGAAATTTTTTTGCTGCATGAAAACCCATAAAGTTAGGAAAATTATAAGAAAGCAAGCTTATATAAGGAATTTAGTTAAAAAGCAATTTTCAAGATATGTCTTAATATGTGTGCTGATTTAGCCTAATTCCTTTCACTTATAGTACAATTTTATGTTTCTAATTACAGCTCCTTGGTACCACAAGATCACAACCTTTAAAAAAACAATCAAAAAGCAAGAGCAGTGGCACTTCACAAAGAATTATGTAAATTACTTATGCCCAACTTAGTAAGGGAAGCACATTACTACATTATAGAAAGTTTATTTTTAAAAATTAACTTGACCATTATTTATTTAACCTGTATACGACATGCCCTGTACATTCCTCTCCACTGAGACTTTATACTGTTTAGGTTAAGGGACCTACCTTTTTGATCAAATGAGATAAACTGAGGCTAAAGATTATGGGCATATTTGTGGGAGGAAAAGGTGTGGCAGGTACTGTGTAAATTGCACACCAGAACTGCTCCTGAAGAGGCTAAGATTCCTCACACCAACCAGTTTGAGGTAATGGTGAGCTGGTAGTGGGGTCTCTTAGATGGGGTTTCCTAGAAGCAGACCCTGGGATGAGGATTCCTATGCATGTGATTTTTAAGTGCTCCTGGGAGAACAGTAAAAGGAACCAGGACAAAGTAGGAGAGGAAGCCAAGTAAGGGTGCCATCTCAGGCAAAGTCCGGAAGAGAGTGGCTTTTGCTTGATCCTGCCAGAGACTGGGGAGGATCAGTATGCCTCAGAGTTGTCCCGACCCATTGCAGGCAAGGAAGCTGGACTTTCATGTTTCCTCACCCAACAGTCATTGGTTATGGCCATTAACTTTAGGGTAGAGGGCACAGAAATGGTTAAAAGGGATCCAAGAGGTCTGGTTGGGGCCTTGACGTCAAGTACCACACATGGCCCCTGGCATTGAGAGCATTAAGATATTGGGAGCTATTTTGCCATTCTACCAGTAGGCAACCAGCACTTAAAACTATTTGAAATACTAACTCACGTAAATTTTAATTTTTTAATGTGCATCCACAGGGATAATGGCTTGGCAGTGACTACTAACCAGCCACTCAGTGGAATGTATTGCATAGTTAACAGATAGGTCATGATTATTGGTTGGGACTTACGGTTTTTGTATTTCCCGCACTATAACCACAGTTCTTTACGTGTACCATGCCTAGGTGTGTGTATTATTTTGCTTTGTGTTTCTGATGCAAACAGAAGTAATCGAAGGAAAAAAAAAAAACAAAGGTTGCTCCCTATTAAGCATATCTGACTGCTGTCCACACCCCTGGCAGGCCTATTGCTTATTTTGCAGTTGGAAACAAACCTGGTTGTGTTTCTGCGAGCCATTTCTATTCCGCCAAGCCCTGGGCAGTGAATGCGCTTTTTCATCTGTTTGTGAAGAGTTGCCTTCCCTTCGGCTCCACAGAGGAGAGTTAAGATCCTGTGAGGTCTTCCTGGCGTAAGGCCAAAGGACATGGTTGGGTGTAGTATCAGGCAGAGAGGTCTAAGGGGAGCTGAGTTAATGCAGACGTGAAGCTGCTCACTCTGTCTCACATGGTGTTTTTCATTCTGTGTTTCCAGGACTCTAGGGTTCTGGGGACATGCCTTCAGGGGATACTGAGCCACGTGAATAGAGTGAGGTCAGGAGGTCGTCCCTCCACTTCCACCAGAGCACAAGACTTTGCCCGGCTGTGTATTTGGAATTGTCCATAAGATTTCATTTAGAAAAAGAGTTGAGCTGTCAGGAGCTAAAAAGAGAAATGAGACCAGTAATTTAATAGACAAGCAAAGCCAGCAGTGTCATGAATCCTTAGAGTTTACAACTGTTTCTCATTTATAGAAAACATAAGGCAATTTTAAGGTTGGAGCTGGTTCCAGTTACAATTAGAAGACATTTTAAAGCACTTTTAAGTGGCAGGCCATGTGGTCTTGCAGTCACAACCAAGGATTAGAGACCTGAGGTAATGTTTTAACATTGTAAAATAATGTCTTAGTAGCTACAAGCCTCTATTATTTCTTTTTGTCAAGTAAAATCTCTAAAGTGAACCATATTCTCCTAAGTGATAAATCATTATTATGAGAGCATTTTAATCATATGGCCTCTTGGAACTTTGGGCAGCATTACTTTGGATTTCAAAAGGCAGCAAGGTGCCGTGGTTACTGGCATGGACTCTGGAGATAGAATGCCTGGGTTAGGATCCCTACCACAAGCTAGCTGTGTGGCCTTGGGCAAGCCACTTAACCTCTCTGTGCCTCAGTTTCCTCATCCATAAAATGGGGTTTCTGTGAGGATTAAGTGACTCTTTATACATAAAGCTCTGAGAATAGCGCCAGACACATTGTAAACACCACATAAGTGGTAGCTGTTATTATTTTGATTACTTTGTGGTAATTCAAGCAGGAGCAGGAGCTGGGCTGAGATTTATGGCTACAGTCTATGCTAAAGGGATTTGCTGCGATTTGGGAAAGGTAATTAACCTGCCCTGAAGAAAGGACACTAGTGCGAGTCATTGTAAAGATGGGGGGGTGATTGGCTATTTCTGTGTAGGTCTCATAAAAAACATAGTTTTGCACATCTGAAGCCTTAATATCTGCTCACCAAGGAATGACTGGGTCTTAAAAGGTGTAGATCTACCCTAAAAACAATCTGACGATTATTTTGCCTCAGGAAGATAATTTTAAGTTAAATTATGAGGTGAGGCTGAGGACATACCTTTCAAGAGGTTAATGTATTTATAACCAATATAGAATCAACAACAATTTCCCTCCCTGCAACTAAAATATCTAGTTGCAATTAGTAATTAGTGGAAATGGAATTAGTGACCATTCCAGCGCTTCTCTGACTTTCTCATGTGGATTACCTGAGACTCTTGATAAAATGCAGATTCTGATTCAGCAGGTCTGGAGTGGGCTCTGAGATTCTGCATCTTTAACAGGCTCCCAGGTGAAGCCTGCCGATGCCGTGGTCTAGGGGCCACTCTTTGTAGCACGTATGGGCGTGGGATCCAAGATGTGGGAGTTTACCCATCTTGAGAATACTTTGATTAGGCTCCTGTAGAAGATGTTAAATGGTCTGGTTCTGTGGCTTTTGGCAAATCTTAACCTTTCTGAACTTCAGTTCTTACGTTCACAAAAAAATGTGAGGGGATTTTGTGCAAGATGCTGTATGCCTTTATGAGCAACAGTACTGTCTTTTTGATATTCCCAAAGGTAGATGTATGCCTGTTTCCCAGGTTGCATGTGTCTGAGCATTTATTCAGTCTTTGGAGAGCCATAGCCAATTTTGAGCAAGATTCTGTCAGGACAGCATGGTCTAAAGTAAAGGCTGAAAGGGAGAAAATATAAAAATGGGATAGTTTGAATAGTTTTTGTCACTTCTGGAAGGTCAAAATCGCATGTTTATTTCATGAAAGTATGAAATTCTCCAAACCTCATTCCATCCTTATCAGGCAGCCAATCAGCAATATTTATTGCCAGCTCTCTTTGGAACACAATTATTTTTCCAAAAAAACGCCTGTATTTGCTTCTTGCCGCTCTAAATTCCGTTGTCAGAAGCAAACGTTGAGGAGGCCTCAGCCCCACTGGGGTCAGAGAAAGGCAATCTAGAGCCAGATGGCCTTGGTTAAAGGCCAGCTCCACCACTGACTCACTCTGGAGAAGTTACTGAAGCTTGCTGGACCTCAGTATTCTCATCTGTAAAATGGAGATAATTATAATGACCCGGCTCAGAGGGTTGTTGGGAGGATTAAATTGGTTAATATATGTAAAGTACTAAGAACTGGTGCAGAGTAAGCTCTCTATAAGTGGTTGCTATTTTTACTTACATGAAAAAGCTTTGGGCAGTGTTCATGTGTCCTACAGACACAACAAAAACAATCTTCCTTGTGATGGGCAGATGAATACAATATTCTTGTATTGGATGATAACTGAATTTTTAAAAATTTAATTTCCAAAGGAGTTTGCTAAACATTTTATGTAATTCACTCAGCTCTTACTTACTGCTGTGCCCTTAGCACCTGAAACATACATAAAAGATGATCAATAAATATTTTCAAATGAGTAAATGAAATCATTAAAATGCTGGAATAAGAGAAACTAAGGTAAAGTATTAAGAAGATAGACAATATAGGGATTAAGAATGATTGAAATGAGCTTAATAAAAAATTAAGAGAACAATAAAATCAGCTAAATTATATGTTAAACTGTTTAGGGGATTAGGACATAGGGAAATAAAAACCAGATTGATTTTTTTCTTTAAATGTGAACTGTTTTTGCAAGACCTAAATTGTTCCCTGCAGGTTTCTTCAATTCAGGCAGTGACAGCAGTGGTGAACAGAGGTTTGGAGGCTTGTGCTTCCCCTTGGAGTCCACAGATAGGTGTCGTCTTGTCTGCTTTAGCTTCGTCCGTGTGGCTCTTCAGGGCATGGCTTGATCTCTAGAATAATGGACCTACTTGCCAGCTTTCTAGGTGTTTCTACCAGATATCTCCCCTCCCTTGCTTTGGTTTAGCTCTACAAGCATTGGAAGACCCCAAGTCCCTTGGGTGATTCTCTCCCAGCCAAAAAGCAGCCTACCTGCTAATCAGTCTGTGTTGGTTGTGGGTTGACACATGATTTATAATCTGTCATGATCACCTCTGACTTGGAGAGCTGATGGAGGCTCTGGGCTGTGGCAGGCCGCTGGTGAGCACACATGCTTCTTCCTGTACCAGAGCTGGGGAGAAGTAGCTGCCAACAGCATTTCTCAGCTTTTGTCTTCATCCAGGAGACTTCAGGGGCAGGATGTTATTTGAAACACTTTATCAACAAAATATAATTTTGTCCATATTCCTTTTACCTTAATTTGATAAAAAAAAAATACTTTATGTGGCCTTCAGGGAAATATTCTTATAGCACATCCAAACAGCAGTGGGTTTTTGGCAATTGTAACACTGGATAGTAAACTTAAAACACTTTTGCATGTTATTAGTAGTAAACTCAGAACATTTTCTACTTCAGGGGAAATTTGACTGCTTTGGTTATATCAGGTACATTTTAAATGCAGCTCCTCTCCTCATCTGCCTTCGTGAGTTTGTTTCTGTTCACTTTGTGATGTGGAGAGAGCTGGGCTCCTCCCATGGGAGGTGCTTTTTCCTTCCCAAGCTCAGAACAACATCTTCTCAAACTAGCATTTAAAAAACTATTAAATCACGAAAGCAGGTAACATATGCACACACTTTTTTTTTTGCCTTTGAAGGATTTCAGCATGTTCATGGGTCTAGCTCAAAAAAAAAAATAGATATTCTCCTAATGGCAGAGGTGTGAGGGGGCACTGGGTTTCTGACAAAGGGAGCTTGAGATAACAGGCTCCAGCTGTCCCAGAGAGCAAGCAAAGGGAAAACAACACTTGCCCAGGAAGGAATTCTCCTTTCCAAAGTCCTCTCTTTTAATTTATTTTATTTATAAATCAGAGTGCTCTGTAATAGTTTTAAAAACTGGATATATAACAAATGTTCCCCTTGGGGTAAGGGTGGGGGGATAAGGATGGACCTGAGACTTCTCTTAGTATGTCTTTTTATTTTTACTTTTGAAAGATGTAAATTCTTACATATTTAAAACATCAAGTTAAACCAGAAAAGGAAAAAAAATCTTAAAGTCAAAAACAAACAGAAATAAATGAAGAACCAAAAAGTGGTATAAAGATATCAGCAGCATAACCACACAGAGAAAACATTTATTTTAAGGGCTTTTAAACATAGCTCTCTGATTGTACATTTTTAGTGGGATATAGTCTAAAGACTAAAAAAAAGCACAAAAATTTTAAACTTCACTCTAGTTTTATTGTTAGTGTTGGTATTATAATTTCATAACAATTTTACGTATATTATGAAGTAAAACAAATGAGTAAATTTATTAATGTTTTTAGGAATCAAGATTTTTAGCATAAGAAAAATAGGCACAAATATAGAAGAAAAGAGCTAAGAAAAATACTGTAGTATTCAATGTTAAATGCAACATTAAATGGACGTTTAAAAAAATGGATGGCCATTATCTCTTTGAGGCAGTTTCTAGAAACCTGATATGATTCGATCATTTTAGGAATCCAAGATTTTTAATGGTACAAATTATGTTTCTTTGTTAGAACAATTCCATTCTCTACTGATTATTTCCATTGATTTTTCTTTTATGGTTCATGTTTAATTAGGTGCTATGAGAAATGCCTTAAAAAGTTCCATCTAAGAAATTTACAGTCACCCGAATGAATTCTGGCTGAATTTCCCTTTTGGGACCTTAAATAAGTTTATTTTAATGGGTAGGTGGGGAGAGAAAGGAAAGGAGATAGCGTGAGGCAGAGAGCTTCCTGGTCTCTTTTTGACACAGGGTGAAGGGGAAAACAGAGAATATTGCAAAGCACTGTAGAGAAATGGAGTTGAGGATTTCACCATCTTTGTCTCCTTGCTGCTAGTAACCAAGGTCAACCCAGGTCCCCTCTCTTCAGTGCAGCCTTCTCAGCTGTTCTGGCTCACAAGCATCTTGACTCCTGTCCAGATCCACGCAGCCATCCCATCTTCATAACCCATGAAATTTTTTGCCTGACAGCATTTACTTTACAAGTCCCATTCCTCTATGATCCCTATTAGGCACCTGCTGTATGCACATTGTGCAGTGCCCTGGAGATGCGATGTCAATAAGATACAACCTCTGTCCTCGGAAAAGCTCACGGTCTAGCTGGGGAGAGAAACCAGCAAACATCAGAAGTGTAATGTGACACAGGAAACACTAAAACAGCACTATGTGAACATTCCATGGTAGTCCGGAGGGGGAAGAAGCAATTCTGCTTGTGTGGTTGGAGGGAGGGAGGGAGAAAAAGAAAAGAGAGGGGCAAGGATCATATCTTGTAATGGCTTGTACAAAAGGCGTGGATAGTCAGAACGCAGTAACTACCTGGGGATCAAGATGGAGGGCTGTGTAGGCAACCAGATACTGCTGGATTTGCAGCAGGTCAAAAGGAAGGAAATGATGCAAAATAGGGGGATGAAGAAAAATCCAAGACCAAGTTTGTCTACTCCTGGATTGTGCCTAAGGCTGACATTGGCCATATGTATATTCCCGCATCCCTCTCTCCCAGGGCTTTAGATAGCAGGGCTTGAGGTTAAGCCCCCAGCATGCTGTGTGCACTCCTGTCTCATCTCAAATTTCACGAAGCAGTTCATTCTATAGGACCGGCCCAACACAGGCCATGTAGCCTGAGCAGATGATTAATATCATTCCACAGAGACAAGTGCAACACTTGGCTCTGATTCAGTGTTGAGAATGGGCACAATTAGGTCTGTTAGTCTTGTTTAGTAAATAGGAGGACAGCAAAGAAATGTACCCAGTATCTTCAAAGTACTTGTCCTGTGGTAGGCAGCCGTAGTTGGCACTTCATTTGCAGTTAGGAATGTTCAGATAAACAACGGTCAGAATCTGCTCAAATTAGCTGTACAAAAGGTTGCTCTTGCCCAGGGCAGCCCACTCACCCCAGAAGTACCATTCTTGGTGTGCACAAAGGGTGCCAGATGTTCTTATTCATTCAAGATGTCCTTGCTGACCCAATCACCTAGGAAGTACATTCCAGTGGTGTCGACAGGCCCTCTTCTGCCAGTAAATAAAGAATGGATAGGTGCACTTTTAAACCAGAGTTACATTACATCCTGTGCCATTCAAACATACTTGGCCCTAGTGATCAGGATTATAAATTAGCAGGGAAATTTAGACTAAGAGCATAATGAAAGCTATAAAAAACCATGGTGTCACCTTCAATAAAGGTGAATGGACAATTTGCCATATCATTGTAACTATTTCTATCACTGCCAATGCTTATACTTTTAGGATATAATAAGTCTTTCCTCAGGAACACATTACATATTTTTGGTAACCACGGCAAAAAATACAAAACAGCTTCAAAGAGCTGTCTTTAGACTCTTGCATGTTGTATTAAAAGCTGAGCTCTTGTGGATATAAGTGAGGTGGAGGTCAATATTTTAAAAACTGGCCTTGGCATATATAAAGCTATGCTTGCAAACACTGTGCTTTATTTTGACCAAGGCATAAACCCTTGGGATCACATAGCTGTTGAGTAATTTGACCATACTCACGCTAACCGTGATAAACAAATTCAGTGTCAGATATAATTCTGATTACTTGAAGCTTTAGAAGTTTAAAATTATGCCTCAATAAATCTGTTTTTACAAAAAGAATTCTATTCCTGTGGACAGGTATAGGTACTCCAAGATAACCAAGTATTTCAAAATTTTAACTCAAATGGGCTCTAAATCATTGACAGTAACTACTCTACTGAAGGAGGAGCATGTTGTGGTCTTAAAACCATAGGGAATCCTTTTTACCATCCATTACAGATCCAGGGACTGTTTAGTATTCCCTTGGCTTAGTGCAACGAGATGAGGAAACTGTCAGAACCTGCCATTCGTGGAAGAACTTCCACATGGCCGTGGGGAATTGGAAGGATGTCCTGGGAAGGTATCCTAGTAAGGTATGACCTTATAGTTTGGTTGAGCTCAGCAGACATGTACTGAGGGCCAACTGTGTGCAAGACCCTATGAAGGTATGAAGGGAAAAGATGAGAAAATCAGGGTGGTGGGAGGGTGCAATGGAAGGGACAGACACATCCACTGATAACACGAGTACACTCTGTGTAGTCAGCAGACTAGTAAACATAGGGAGTTAATGGGAAGGCAGAATAGGAGGCTCAGCCCAATCTGGAGGTCAAGAAAAGCAGGCCTAAGTCTAAAGGAGAGAACTGACCTAGCAAAGATGGATGGAAAGTCTAGACAGTGCAGGAGACAGCATGAGTAGAGGTGTTTCTGCACAGAGGTGTGAAACAGTGTCCAGCAGTATAAACCAATGTTTTAGGAAGGCCTTCAAAACACATGTTTACTTTCTTAAGTATGAAAATTGGAAAAGTTTTTGTCTTTCCCATGTGAAATTTGTCTGGTAAGTTTGCCGCCCCTCCCCCCCATTTTGTTTTTCAAACTTTTCAAGTTTATTCTCTTTTGTCTTTAGAAATACCTTGAAATATACTGATGATGTTTCACCTGGAGTAACTGCTCTTCTGCATCCTCTGCTTTTTACCTCCCTCCCTGAGCCAAAAAAACTAAACAAAATTCCACAGATACAATACTCTCATGTCGCCATCAATTAGAGTCCTTCATATTGAGAATATAGCTGTTACATTTGGAATGCAACATGATTAGATTAAGGTCCAGCTCATTCAGGTTCATTGAGGAATAAAACAATGATCATTTACCTCTATTTTATGAAACCGTAAAGCCCCCTTTGCTCTCTTTGCTTTCATGTAGATGATCATTTTTAACATTATGGAAGGAAGCCATGATGGCCATAATTTTTCCATCCTGGACCAACTAAATAGCAATTGGAGAAATTTAAATGCTTCCTTATAAAGGAAGCCATTTTGAAGTCCAGAACAAGGCTCTTCTGTCCCACCAGCTTCAAACGCCTGCCTCTGGTTAGTTTTCCTCTCATGCCTGGGGTCTAAGAACAATGCTGGCTTCCCCATCCCACCCCCACCCGCTTCCGTTCTTCTCTAATTACAAAGAAGTGATCCACAAGAGAGAGGGAGAGCTGGGCCGTGAAAAGGAGGAAGAAAAATAACCCAACCTTCCATCTTGGCTCCTTTAACATTGATTTCTGTGCCTTTCCACCCTGTCTCAACCAGTTTTCTTATAGACTGCTGTCCTCCTGGCCAGATTCTTTTCTCCAGCAGCCTCCACTCCTGGCTGTGGCAGCTGTTTGTCAGGAGTCAGTTTTCAGCTGTCTTGGGAGACTTTGAGTGTCTCTGAGTAACTACCGAGACTTGGCTGATGGATTTTCCCAGCATCAGATACTGATTTGAGGCCATCTGTTACTTATCAGTCCAAAAGAAGTTCTGAGCAAGAGTTCTGGTGACTGTCATTAAATGTTTTCATAGGTTTTAATTGACAGAGTCTGTCAGCCAGACAAAAGCAAACCAGTACATAGAAGAGGGTTTAGATTTGGTAGAAGTTAAACGTAGGGAGTTGAGGTTGAGGAGAAGACAAGAAGATAACACAGGCATACGTTGGTGATATTGTAGGTTCAGTTCCAGATCACCATAATAAGGTGAATATTGTAATAAAGTAAGTCACACAAATTTTTTGGTTTCCCAGTGCATATAAAAGTTATGTTTATACTACACTATAGTCTGTTAAGTGTGCAGTAGCATTATGTCCAAGAATATGTACATACCTTAATTAAAAATACTTTATTGCTAAAAAATGCTCACGATCATCTGATCCTCCAGAGAGTCATAATCTGTTTGCTGGTGGAGGGTCTTGCCTCGATGCTGATGGCTGCTGCCTGAGCAGGGTGGAGGTTGCTGAAGGCTGGGGTGGCTGTGGCAATTTCTTAATATAAGGCAACAATGAAGTTTGCCACATGGATTGACTCTTCCTTTCATGAAAGATTTCTCTGTAGCATGTGATGCTGTTTGATAGCATTTTACCCACAGAATTTCTTTCAAAATTAGAATCATTCCTCTCAAACCTTGCCACTACTTTATTAACTAAGTTTATGTAATATTCTAAATCCTTTGCTGTCATTTCCACAATGCTCACAGCAACTTCACCAGGACTAGATTCCATCTCAAGAAACCACTTTCACATGTACCCTCTAATAAATTGGAACTAACTGATGGGCACACAAGTACAGAGGAAAGTAAAAGTCATTAGAAATCAAGCAGAGGGGGAGGGGGCGGAGGGGGAAGGGCAAAAACCCACCTAATGGGTACAATGCACACTATTCGTGTGATGGGCATATTTATAGCCCTGACTCAAGCCATGTATCAAAAACATCTGTACCCCCTTAATATTTTGAAATTAAAAAAAAGAAAAGAAAGCAAGAACAGAAAGGGGCCAAAAAGAAAAAGACCACTTTGCTCATCCATAAGAAGCATCTCCTCATCCATTCAAGTTTTGTCATGATATGACAGGAATTCAGTCACATCTCCACTGAATTGAAGAGGCTCCACCATTAGAAGAGGCTTCACTTCTAATTCTAGTTCTCTTGCTATTTCTGCCACATCTGCAGTTACTTCCCCCGCTGAAGTCTTGAACCCCTCAAGGTCATTCATGAGGGTTGGAATCAACTTCTTCCAAACTCCTGTTAATGTAGGTATTTTAACCTCCTCCCATGAATCACAAATGTTCTTAATGACACCTAGAATGCTGAATCCTTTCCAGAAGGTTTTCAATTTACTTTTCTCAGATCTATCAGAGGAATCAGTACCTATGGCAACTATAGCATTACAGAAATGTGTAAATAATAAACCTTGGAAGTCAAAATTATTCCTTGATCCATGGGCTGCAGAATGGATGTTGCGTTAAGAGGCATGAAAATAATATTAATCTCCTTATACACCTCCAGCAGAGCTCTTGGGTGACCAGGTGACTTGGCAATGAGCAGTGATATTTTGAAAGGAATCTTTTTTTCTAGGCAGTAGGTCTCAAGAGTGGGCTTAAAATATTTAGTAAACCATTCTGTAAACAGATGTATGTGCTGTCTTCCAGGCTTTGTTGTTCTATTTCTAGAGCATAGGCAGAGTTGATTTACCATAATTCTTAAGGGCCCTAGGATTTTCAGAATGGTAAATGAGCATTGGCTTCAACTTAAAGTCACCAGCTGCATAAGCCCCTAATAAGAAAGTCAGCCTGTTCTTTGAGGCTTTGAAGCCAGGTATTGACTTCTCTTCTCTATTTATGAAAGTCCTAGATGGCATTTTCTTCCAATAGAAGGCTATTTCATCTACATTGCAAATCTGTTGTTTAGTGTAGCCACCTTTGTCAATGATCTTAGCTAGATCTTCTGGATTACTTGCTGCAACTTCTATATCAGCACTTGCTGCTTCACCTTGTACTTTTCTGTTATGGAGAGAGCTTCTTTCCTTAAACCTCATGAACCAACCTCTGCTAGCTTCCAACTTTTCTTCTGCAGCTTCCTCACCTCTCTCAGCTTTCATACAATTGAAGAGAATTAAGGTCTTGCTCTGGATTAGGCTTTGGTGTAAGGGAATGTTGTGGCTGGTTTGATTTTTCTATCCAGACCACTAAAATTTTCTGCACATCAGCAATAAGGCTGTTTTACTTTCTTATCATTCATATGTTCACTGGAGTAGCAATTTTAATTTCCTTCAAGAACTTTACATTCACAACTTGGCTAACTGGTACAAGAGGCCTAGCTCTTGGCCTATCTCAGCTTTTGACATGCCTTCCTCACTAAACTTAATCATTTCTAGCTTTTGATTTAAAGTAAGAAACATGTGACTCTTCCTTTCACTTGAACACTTAGAGGCCATTGTAGGGTTATAAATTGGCCTGATTTCAATATTGTTGTGTCTCAGGGAATAGGGGGGCCTGAGGGGAGGGAGAGATGGAGAACGGCTGGTCAGTGGAGCAGTCAGAGCACACATTTATCAATTAAGTTCGCCATTTTATATGGGCACCATTCATAGCGCCCCAAAACAATTGCAATAGTAACATCAAAGATCACTGATCACAGATCACAATAACAGATATAATAATAATGAAAAAGTTTGAAATATGTCAGGAATTACCAAAGTGTGACACGGAAACACAAAGTGAGCACATGCTATTGGAAAAATGGCACCAATAAACTTAGTCCATGCAGGGTTGCCACAAGCCTTCCATTTGTAAAACACACATCTGAGAAGCACAATAAAGGAAGCGCAATAAAATAAGATATGCCTGTACTCCTTTCTTCCTCTCCCAAGCTCAGAAGGAATTGCGAGGTAGACTGAGGTGTTGGCCAGATAGGGACCCAAATATCATCCTTTTTACCCGTAAAATCTGGATAAGAACACACACGACATATCTGAGACCTTCTGAGCTTACAATACATCCTCCACTTTGTTATCCACGTCCAGGCAGAGCTGTGCATTTGCAGGCATCTTCTCCAGAGGCAGGCTTATTACCTCTTGGCAGAAGGAGAGAGAAAGAGAAAGAAAGAAAAGCCCAGAAGGGCCTAAGCTGAGCATCCTCAGTTCCTTGAATTACCCTTATCAGCTAATGCCACCTCCTTCCTCCCCACCACCCCGTTAGTGAGGTTAGTGAGGAAGGCAGAGAGCAGCTGGCAGTGTTGCCTCATGGAAACATTAGGGAGGGGTCTAGAGGCTCTTTCCAACATTCCCCAGTGTTTTGTTCTATTAACATATTAGATTTGACAGTTAGTAATGACTTACCCCCTCAGGGAAGGAGATGAGAAGTTTATCAGTGTGGACCTCCTTCCACAAAACCTAACTTCTGTTCTCTGGGATCAATTTTACCCCCAGAAGGATCTGCAGTGAATACAGAGAATATTTTCATTAAATCCATACCAAGTCACATCTGTATTCTAAGCTGCACATTCACTTTCTACTTTATTTCCCTGTCAAATGATTCCCAACCATGTTGAGAGATGTGTGAGAAGCCCAAGTAGCAGCATAAAAAATTATCTAAATATTAAAATATCCCAAATTGGAACATAAACCTCTCCCATCATCAAATTTCTAAGACGAAAGTAAAGTTCTGATATAAAACCCTTTGCCCTTATAAATCAAATTGAAATAAATTAGAATTAAAAATTACATTCTAAATAAAGTGCCAAAGCATCTTTACCAAATTGTGATCCATGTTGCTTGGGTAGAATAAGGATTTTCTTTTTCCTTATGAGCATCACAGCCTGGGTTGCCCCCCTGGCCTGGATGTGGCTCCATTAGGACTGCCAAACTTGAATTCATTCAGCCGCTGTTCTTATTCGTCTCACTTTAAAACATAGTCCCAAAAGGTAATAGAAGACACATTTATCACAATACCAACCTTAGTTCCATGAAATTTTATTGCACAAGCAAATCTCCAAGCCCTAGAGCAGTTATATCTTCAGAAAATTGATGTACTTGGTCAGTCCAGAGCATTCACATAGCTGGGAGAACACAACTGTCTCCACTTTCTGAGGGGCAACATTCCTGCCTTCTTGAAAAGTTAGATGCTTGTGTTGGTGGCAGCTCCAGGCACCAGGTCTTAAGAAAATCCTGCACCCAACTATGGAAAACTGATAAGAATATGAAGGAATGTTCTTCTCATCAGTATGCAGAGAAATATAAATTCAAATAATATGCTACCACTTGATACCCTTCAGGTTGGCAAAAATTAGAAAGTCAGGTACTGTGAAGTGCTGGCGAGGATGGGAAGAAATGGAAACTTCATGCTTGGCAGGTGGGTGTAACTATATTCATCGTGGAGAGCAAGGTGGCATTACTCAGCGAAGCTAACACCGCATGTGTGGTATGCCCCAGAAATTCCACTCCTGGGTATTTATTCCATCGAAACTTCACCAAGCAGACATATGACAGTGGTCATACCAGCATCATGGGTGAAAAAGGGAGTCAGAGATGACAGAGGTGTTTGCCACTTAGGGAATGGGTAAGTAAAATATGGTGCTTATATATGATGGAATACAGTGTAGCTGCCAGAAGCAATGGGCTATATTTACTTATGTTATTATCTTTCAGGAAATAATGTGGAATAAATCAGAACAAGAAAGTGATTTAGCACACAACACCACTTATTTTTCAAGGACACCCATATATCCAAATAAATATGCTAAGGGTAGAGTCGAAGGATGTCTATCGCATATGCTCAACTGAGAGCCAACAGGGAATGGGCTTGAGATTGGGGATGATGGGGAAAAATAATACAAAACAAGAGGGGCTGTCATGGATGTCTGATGAGCCTGTGCCATGGACTATGGTGTATGGCCAATTCAATTCCATGCACCCGAGGCGAGAGAGAGAGAGAGAGAGAGTGAGTGAGATTTTTGTCCAGCACCAGCTCTTAACTTGGTTGGTGTAGGTGGCCTCTTGTGTAGGTGGTTTAAGGGATTCTAGGAAGCCCTAACACGTGACAGAAAATCTCACTGTCACGTTATCGAAACTGCACCATTAGAGTCAATCCTTCAACAGCGTGGTACACTGAAAGGCGCATAGACTGTGGAGTCAAGCAGACCTGGGTTCAAATCTCAGCTCTGTTGTTTAATACTTCTGTGACCTTGGGACGATTATGTTGAGCCTTTATTTCCTCATCTGCCAAATAGGGATAATAATATATAGTCCTAGAGGGTGCGTAATAAATATTTGCTCCCTTTTCCCTTATCTATTTCCATTTCTACTCCCACATTCCCTTTTATCATTAGGCTTTACTGACAGAAAATCTCTAGAACTTCTTGGGAAGCTCCACTTCTGCGGGGGGCAATCGAGGTCATGTCAGAACTTGGCAGTCAGCTAGGAGGAGCCAAGGCATCTGGGGACATCAACAGTGGCAGCAGTGGTGGCACCCAGGGGTCTCCATGCGAGACCAAGAGCTGAGGAACTAATGAAGCCGAGAGACTCTGAAGAGGCACGTAAAATGTGTCCAATTAAATTCTCACAACAACCTAATGAGCTGGGGAACTGAAACATCGTGAGATTAGCAACTTGTCTAGGGTTAGACATCTAGTAGTTGACAGCACTGGGATTCTAACTAGATAGTCTGGCTCCAAAGTTTGTGCTCTTAACCACAAGCTCACACAGGTGCTTTCCAGTTTAGCACAACCTAATATAAATCAGATTTTCTGCTGAGCGCAGGTTTTGTCTTGGAAATTTTAAAGATGGAGAAGGCCTAAGAGGAGAGATGCATGTTGAAGGGTTCAGGGGAAAATCTTGACCCATCTGTCATTTTGCTTAGGAGCTGACCACCTTCTCTTTGCCCAGGAATTCATAAATGATCCTCTGCCCCGAGTTAGGGGTAAATACTGACCATTGCATAGATCTTTAGACCTTCAGCAGATTTGGTCAACTGTTCAATTTCTCTGAGCTGTTGCTGAATAGCAGGGAACCTCCTCTCCTCTTGTTTGTGGATACACAGGGGGCCATATTCGATACTTTTGGAACCTGTTTGAGTACTTTATTTAGTTGGGTTCATGTAGTAAGTTTGGGGATTTGGGGTTGATCAAGGAAGAGACAGGTTTATGAGAGGCAGTAACACACAAACTTTATTTGGGTGGTACTTGGACAGGGTTACATGAGAGGGGAAGTCCCTCACAGCTGGAGATTTTTCAGAGACAATGGCATGAGGCCACCACCCAGAAGGGAAATAGGGCAAGAGACCTTCTGAGGGAGTAGGGGAAATCAGAGAGGGGGCTTATGTGTCTAGGTGATGTCACTCAGCAGCAAGGTGGAGTTTCTTTGGATCAGAGAGCTCCGAAGAACAGCAGCAGTTTGGAGTCTCTTATAGCTACAGGGTTTGTCTTGTTTCTGGCTAGCACATGTTGGGTGCAGTTTGGCTAGCAGATGTTGGGTATAGTTTCATGGCATATGTGAAGTAGGTGGGCTCTAAATAGCTAAAAATATGTTTATTTGGAATATATTTAAAGCAATTTGATGTATGAAAATTTGAGTTTGGCACCAGTGGGCTTTGGGTTAACGATCCTAGCCTGCTGTGAAGAAGTAAACAATATGGGGGCCATTTTCACCTAATATACAGGGGCTATCTCTGGCCCATTTATATAATAGTTGGACAGGAAACTTTCCATTCATTCAGGTCTTCCATTGCTGCCGTGGGGTATTAGGATCTGAATGAGGTTCGTAGGGCAGCATGAGTCTAGAATTCCTGAAAATATGAGATGCTTTTCAAAGCCAATCACAACCTACTCTTCCATTTTCTTCTAGTACTTCCATGTGAATCAGAATGTCAGGCAGCAATAGATCCAAGAGATCAGCTCTCCAACTCCACCACTTTGTAGATGAGAAAACTGCAACCCAACTAGGCAAAAAGTCTTTCCCAAGGTCACATAGCTCGTTGTGGAAGGAGACTAGACCTAAACTAAGGTTCCCTGAATTTCACCCCATTTTATTTGAACATTACCCCTGCCATATCACACCAGTCAGCCCTTGGGCATATATTTGCTAAGTGTGTCTCTCTCTAGTTTGGAAATACCTTAGCTCATTTTCATGGAAGGACGCTTCAGAATGAACATCTCTCTTTTTATACTAAAAGGCTACCTTTAGGCACATGTCTGTACAAACTGACACCTCTGTCTGTCTGTGTTAGAAGGTCCTGCAAACGATCACATGGTAGAAGCCCCAGACCATAATAAATTTCCCCTTAATTAATTTTAATCATAAAATTGAAGGGTCATATCTACACGAAGGTATCAGTTCCCAGAGTTCTAGGAAATCTTATCTTTACCAAATAGTTTCCCATGTTACATCTCGATGCACTTTCTTGCAAGAACTCTTAAAAATACCTTGGTAAATACCAAACGTAACTAAAAGAGATTAAAAATATTACAAAGCCCTGTGAGAAATATTCTAGTATCAGTTAATAGATTTGCTGACTCAATCTTGGAAGACATTACCCGTGGATTGGAGATAAAGGACAGGAAGGCTCCCTGTGAGCATATTTGGGGGCCATTTGCGGTTTTATTGTACTGTTGCCTTTATAGGGTTATAGGTGGATTATTTATACAAGAGATGGGTATTTGTTCTTTCTCTGGTTTTAATTTTCCAAGAAATTGGAACATCTGTAACCCAACTTTGGGCAGGGATGCTGACTCAAAGAGTGAAGAAATCAAAGTCCGGTTTCACAACTAATATGTCTCTGGTTAAATTTCAGGACCGTGAGTCCTGTCAGCATCTTTATTCCCTTCTCCTTTAACCCTTCTCTCCTCACTATCTCTCCCATAAATAAAAGATGAAAGGAGAGGGACTAGAGTGTTACCATTGTTTAAAGGGCTGTTTGGAAAAGGATACTATAGAGACTAGACTGTAGGATAATTTGGCCATGTCCAAAATTCTTGGTCAGCTGGATAGCTTGACGCTCAAGACTGTCCACAATGCTTCCTGGTTGATAGAAGTTACAAATGTTTTCTGGCCCTCTCTAACTCCCACCCTAGACGGAGTCATTGGCATTTTGCCTAAGAGTTCCTTGTCTTCTCTTTGTGTAGCACTTCATGTATATGTCAAAATATGATTACAGGGTTTTAGTCCTTCCCATGATACCTTTGGCACTGAGGATGGAAACTAATCTCTCCCACTCCTTATCAGAGTTGTTTAAAATAATCAAGAATTCAGAAATAAGAGTGCTTTGGATTGAGGACGGAAGACAAATCATTTCGTTGAAGAGCATCAGCCTACTGTAAACAATGATAGTTGGAAGTTTGTGTTAAATAATACGGTAAATGTATTTTTTATTTCCTCAGAGCCTTAAGATCTCCAGGAGAAAGGGGAAGGTATGGTTCCCCACACAGGGGTGATGACAGTGAGCTTCTTGAGTGTGTATGGCGGTGGAGAGACTAGGTCTGTGCTGATGCATTTTTTCTCCCCAGTGCAAAGCCCAACAGCCCATGAGAGTGGGAAGGTGGGGAAGAAGAGGAGATTGGGAAGCCATGGGAAATGTACTAGATGATGACATGAGCTCCTTATGGAGTAGATCTTCCTCTATTAGTTGGGGCTTCTGAGCTAGTTAGTGAGATGGACACCTGGTTTGCCCCATTGAGGCTCTTCCTTGTAACTGGCAGAAAGAGAATCTACCTGAAATAGTCCCGTGTATATGTGCAAATTTAATAGTGATAAAGAAGATCATCATGAATTGGGAAAAAGAAGACAAAGTCAACTGGGACAATTGGTTAACCATTTGATAAAAAGAAGCCAGTTTTAGCTCATGATCTCATGCTTCATAGTAAAGTGAATTCCATATAGATTAAGGAATTTAATGTTAAAAATTTTGAACTAAAAAATATAGGTAAACATGTATATGACTGTTGGATGGGGAAAGACTTTCTAAGTTTAAAAGCATTGGAAGGAAAAGATTGATAGATCTGATCTATGTCAGAAATACCATAAATAAAATTAAAGGCCAGAAACAAACTGGGAGATTTTTAAACAAGTACTATTAAGGGCTAATAGCCTTAATTTATTTAAAAAAAAAACTTACATAAATTGATGAGAAGCACCAAGCTCCCTTGACCCCATGCCCCCCAATTCTCTGCTCCCTCTCAGAGTCATACTTCACAGATTTGTCTGCATTTTATCTCCACTTCCCTACCTCCTTGATGCTCTCACCTGACATCCGCCCCCATTGGTCCATTGAAACCAGTCACCACTGACATCCATGTGGCCAAACCAGAGGTCTTTTTTCCCCCTTCTTCATGTCAGCTCTTCCTCTCCATGACTTGACTGCTTCCTCTTTCTCCACAGCCTCTCTCCTTTCTTTGGCCTCTGAGATAATACATTTTTGTGTCTCTGGATGCTCTTTGTTCCTTCTTAGTTTCCTTTCTCGGGTAGGTACTGTTTTCTTGGCCAGACCCCTAAACACCTGAGTCCCCTGGATCTCAGTCCTGAGTCCTCTTGTTTTTCATTGACCATCTCCCTGGGTAATCTTATCCATTCCATGGATTTAGATACCATGGATAGCCTGACAACTCCCAGATTTATATTCACAATACAAGCCTCCACTCTGAGTTCTATGTAGATTTGTATATTCAACTGCCAACTTGACATCCCCATTTGTATGGTGCCCAGGCATGTCAAATTTAAAACAGCAAAAGTTGAAGTCTTGTTACCCCTATCCCCATCTGTCTTGACAACAAACAAACAAAAAATTTGTTTCCCTTGCAGTCTTCTCCATCTTTATGAATGACACCACCACTCAAAGTAGAAACATGGTGGTCATCCTTATTCTTCCCCCCACCCAGTCCTTCAGCAAAACCTTTCTATCTCCAAAATATATTTCAAATCTACCTACTTTTTTCCCATCCCCGGCTGGCTCACTCCAGCCAGCCTTCAGGGGTCTCCTTCTATTCTTACTCCCATTCTCCACATAGTAACTCAAGGCATCTCTTTAAGATAAAAATTGGATCTGGTTATTTTTCAATGTGTTCCCATTGTACTTTAAAGAAGTCTCAAATGCTTTACTATGGTCTACACCTGATCAGATCTTTCCTGACTTTCTAAACTCATCTCATGTCATTCTCTCCAGCAGCCACTTTGTATCTGCCATATTGCTCTCCTCTCAGTTCCTGAATACTTCAAGCTGTTCACTCCCTCAAGGCCTTTGCACATGCTATGATCCTTTCTCTGCCCAGAGACCTCTCACCTTTCACTGTTCTCATTCAAGTTTCCACTTCAATGAAGTCCCCCTAGCGAGCCCTTCTATTACTCCCCCCGTTTTATTTTCTCTCTCTGCATCCCGTTTCTTTCTTTTATAGCATATGCCACATTTTGTAATTTTATATTTAATATATTAGAGTGTCTTCTTCACTAGAAAGCAAACTTCACAAGAGCTGAGACGATCCATTATTTACCTATATATATCTCCAATGACTAGCACATTATAGGTTCTCAACCAATATTTTTTTAATGTGGAAATTAATAAATGAATGAAACGTTAAATAGGTTAATAAGCAGATAGTTTACTAAAAGAAAAATGTAAGTGGCCTAATTAATACATATGAAACACCTAGAATATGCCTGGTACATACTAAGCCCTCAATATATCTAGTTATTGTTATTCTTATATGAATAATATTTAATATTATTTGTTAATATCACTCAAACTAATAGTCACATTTAAAGAGTAAGAAGATAACAATTTCTGCTTTTTAAATTAACTAAGATTAAAAAAAATAAGATGGTCAACATTTTGATGAGATGGGTACTTTTTAAAGGTAGTTTATTAAGTGATTTGACCAAAAACAATTAGGAGGAAAGCAAGTCAGTTAGTATAATGAATGATCAGGATGATTTGTTCAAAAACAAGTACTGGTAGGTACTGGTTGTTGAGATATTGGTTTTTGAGCTATGGAGGTGATGCTTTTAAACCTTTTCTTTGAGGTTAAGCTTTTTTCCTTACTTTTTGTCCACTTCTCAAAGGTTTTCAAAATTTTTTTTTACTTTTACTTTTTGTTTCTTTTCAGCAATTAATCCTTTGTGTCTATGTTTGTGACAAGGAAAAAAATCTGAATGTGCAACAATAGGGGATTTGTTGAGATATGTTAACTTTCTAACAATAGGGGATTAGATGAATAAAAAACAATATTTAGAGCATATGCAAGAGTTGAAAAACTGCCCTGTGGTGTAACAAAATTACCAAGACTAGAAAAAGCAACGATTGGCAGTAGACATTTTCAGCAAAATTGCTTTTTAACCAGATGATTGTTGACCAATTTGCTCTTGGCCACATTGTCTAGACCTTTAGACCTATAATTTCACTGTGAAAGAAAAAATTAGAAATGTAGTCAAAGATTTATGTGCAAAGATATTCATCAAAAGTTAGCAATGATGCAGAAAAAAACCCATAAAACAAAATGTCTAACAATAGCGGGGTGGTCCAACATGGGGGTGAGTGTCTAGGAACAAGTAGAAGCACTTTTTTTTCTCTTATAGGATAGTGGGGATTGACAGTTTAGTAGATACTTAGAGCAATTTGCTTAAGCAACATAGTATAATAAGATTGAGAATTTGAGTGCATTTCCCAAAAAACCACTAAATCATAAAGCGTTTTTAAAATAGTTCCCCCAAAGAAATGTAAAAGCATTTATTACAGCTCTGACACATGACACTAAATTGCTGCCACATGCTTTTAAGGAAGGTCAGCATGGTGGTAAAAGCAGTAGCTTTCAGGAATCAATGGGCGAAAGGAGCAGTGGCAAAATTCAAGATTAATTCCTTTGCCACACTTGTGTATAGCAACGTAGCGTGCGTTATTCTTTTTCGTGGGAAGATGTTTTTAAGCCACATGGCTTCCATGTGGAAATGATTTCATCTCCTAATTAAGATCACATTTATGAATAAAAGCAGAGGAAGGAAGCCAGCTTGACAAGGGTATCATACCAAAAGCCAGGGAAGTCTTTGTTTTGTGGTCATTATTGGAGTAGTGTGTGAGACTCATTAAGGGTTTGGTTCTGACATATTTATAGAGAAAGAGAGACAAGGTTTTCCTGGATTTGGTAGCACTCCTGTTGTTGCAGGTTAGCCAAAATTTACCCTTAACCTCTTATGAAGAGTTACATTACTTACCTTCTAGAAGCTTTCCCTGCATGATGTATGAACCATACAATTTTAAGCCATTAGACTTTTCAAATATAGGCTAAAACCTTTAAAGGAAAGTTTCCTAAATACTTTCACCAGAGAATTATGAAACAGGAAGCAGAAGAAAGATGAAGAGATTTTAGTACCTCTGCAGGCATTATTAATCAGAACCAAAACAGAGAAAAGGAAAAAAAAAACAATTGCATTAGTTCTGTCCACGTTGAAACAGATTTATAGAGGAATGTTTTCTTTTAGTTTGTCATGGACCAGTTTATTTTAATCCTGTGAAAATAGGCACATTAATAACTACGTTTTAACCAGAAAAGAATGATTTAATTAAATTTTCATTCCATTTTGAGGCTGTATTAATAGTTTAATACTACACATAAAAATAAACAAAACAGAACACAGGAAAAAATGTGCCTAATGGAGATATTTCTTTTCGGTTGAAAATCAGCAGTGTGTGTAATAGGAAAACTAAATCCAGGTTTGCTCGAAGTACATTCAAAGCTAGCACTATCGTCTTTGAGTTAAATAAACATAATTTACACTTGCTATTTCAAGAGAGTTACCATGGAAGAGCAAAATTAAAAAACGAAACCTACCTTCTTTTCAAAAGTTTGTGTGTATATGTGTATGTACAGGCACCTACATACACACTCATGGGAACAGCTTCTGAATGGAGTTTTATCTCGTTATAGATTAATTAAAATAGAATAATATACATTGTGTTTTGGGGGATTTGGAGTAGTTGATTATTCAAGAAATATTACATTGAAACCCTCCATGATCCAATTGTCGTTATGAAAAAAATACTAGAATTGGAATTCTATTTTAAGTTATAGATGTTGTGAAAAACACCTCCCAAATGAATTAAAATTTTTCTCTTAGCCTTTTTCACACTGTAAAACAATAGGATATATTTGTGGCTTTATAAAGTCTCTCATTTGTTTCTGTTTAAAAAAATTTTTAATGAATAGATAAATGAACATAGAACACTCTGTGTGTGTTTGTGTGTGTACGCATGTGTGTGCTTGCGTGTGTCCGGGTAGCTGCAGTCTTAGAGAGGTAGATTACTATTTGGGGGACAGTATGGATTAGGTTGAGAAGCTAGAGGCAGGGAGGAAAGAAGAAAAGGGCCAGGCAGGAAGGCAGATTGATGACTGAGGTTGAGGGCAAGAAGAGAGCAAGTTGGCCAGAAGCCCCCCCACTAACTCCCCACAACCCTAGTTGCCCTCCCTCTACCCAGCCACATTCTCCTCTGCAGCCCCAGTCTGAGAAATCAGAAGGAAATTTAAAAAATGAGAGTGTGGAGGAGAACATTAACTTGCTGACTTGCAATTTCAGAACTAGAAATAGACTTAAACATCAGTGAGTCCCCCTACAAGGTTTTCAGATGAGTGAACCAAACCCTGAAGAAGGTAAGTGCTTTGCTAGTCAGCAGGAAAAGCAATACTAGCATCAGAGACTCCCGGTTTTCAGTTAAAGATTATTTTTAGGACCATATTCTAGGAGAAACTAATAAAAATGAAACCAAGAACCTCTTTGTGATTAATCTCTTCACTGTAAGAAGGGATACTGCATCTGCCACCGAGGCACAGGTTGAGAAAGATACTTAAACCAAACAGGGATCCTTTGTCTGAAATAGAGAAAAATATTGCCCTAGCAGAGGAGTCATCCAATATTATGTGAGGTTCACCCTTGATCTTTTCAGAGGTAATTGTAGAAGTCTTCATCAGACAAAACCAATCCCTTTCCAGATGGTGCCTTACACACCTAATGATCCTAGACAATCAGATCCTGTGTCCCTCGTGTCTGCCCTTCTTTTATGTACGTTTCAAGTTCTTCAGATTGATTGTGAATCTTTGGTCTCAGGTTGCCCTTGATGTCACAGGTCTTTCTGGTTTCATTTATGTATGCACAGGGGAATTTGCTTTTCCAGTCTTTGAAGCTATATTAATGCCGCGTGACCTTCTAAGCCATGCAGAACTATCTTCCAGACCATTTTAAACCCCAAAGCTTCAATAGGAGACATTCACAGGAAAGGCAAAAATCTTTTGATAGTCAATTTTATTTACAATTCTCTATTCCAAAATTTAATGTCAGACATATACTTTGACCATACCAAATTCACCTGTCCTGAAGAGAGGCATTTTGCTACATGTAGGTAAGGATGTTGATGAACAGCATATGTATACTGTCAATAAATGTATTATTATACATGGGATTTTCTATTATAAAACATCATTCAATAAATATTTTTTAAACACCTACTGTGTGTCAGACACAGTTGGTTAGCCCTGGGGATTCAGTGGTGAAAGAGGCAGAAATGTTCATGTCCTCATGGAGCTTAATTATTCTCTGCAAAATTATGCCTTTATCAAGGAGAGTAAATAATTCTGGGCTATGGATTCTCTTTTTGTCTACTTACAAATGCTTGTTTTTAATGAATGTAAGCTTTTTATTAAAATATAACATAAACACAGAAAAGTAAACAAATCAAGTGTATAGCTCAGAGAATTTTCACCCATGATACCAGCAACCAGGTCAAGAAACAGAACATCATCAGCTCCCAGAAGCCCTCTTTTTAAATTTTTCCAGTTGTTAACCTTCCCAGGTAATTTCTTTTCTGACTTTTGACACCATAGATTAGTTTTGCCTTGTTTTGAAGTTTATAGAAATGGAATCATATGGTGTATGATCTGTGTCTGCCTTCATTTGCTCAATATTTGGCTTGTGAGATTCACCTGAGTTGTTGCATGTAGTTGGGTTTATTCATTCTCCCTGCTGTATTCCACTGTATAAGTATATTTTAATTTATTTATCCATTCTATTGTTAAAGACATTTGGGTTATTTCCAGTTTGGACTATTATCAACAGTCCATTGTTAAGATTCTTTTACATGTCTTTAGGTGAACATTTCTGTTGGGTATACATCTATGAGTTGGAATATTGATTGAGTCATAGGTTATGCACATATTCATCCATACTACATACTGCCAAAAAGTTCTCCAAAGTGTTTGTACCAAGTTATAGTCCCACCAGCAGCATATGAAAATTCCAGTTACTCCACATCCTTAGCAAGCTTAGTGTTACGTGCTTTTTCATTTTCATGTGCACTTTTAAGTTAACAAAAGCAGAATAGAACCACTGGGGCTTCGTGATAAACAATGAGACATCATAAAGTTTATAGCAACAGTGCTAATCCCTTGAATTTTAGTCTATGCCAATGATTCAAGATGGTATTATATTGAATTACAAACTCTGCTTAACTTATGATGGAATCAAAGCCACTGTTTACAATGGAAAATCCTGCAAAAGTTTGCCTTTCTTACATTTGGTGGTGTGGCTTTTTCAAGCCAGCAGTGGCGGACCACCTCTTTTTGCCAGAGGGCCAAGAAAGAAAAAATAAAAATATGTAGAGGCCACTTTTTTGAATTTCAAAATAGAATGGCTTTCTTGAGTCCTGGGAAAGAAACATGTGTTTGGATGTGAGATAACCTACCATATCAAATGGAAGACTGGAAGTGAGAAAGTTGGAGCAACTATTGGCAGCGAAATGGTAACATCAGACCATATTTGAGAAATGCCTGTAGGGAGACAACTGTCACTTCCCTAGCAGGAACTGTAAATATAATGGATCCAGGCCCAGGCCTATTACAAAGGGCCCAGCTCAAGTAAAGAAGAACCTTATTCTTAGAAAAACATTGATTTTTTTTTTCTTTTCAGTCCAGGGTTTACACTCGCACACCAACCTTATATTTGGACTTCAAATTGGACCCAGGAGCAAAACATTCCCAGCCTATTCCTAAAGGTATGATGGGTTCTGGGGTTTAGTGATCATGTCAGGAAAAACAAAACAAAATAAAACAAACAAGGAGCTGCTTTGTCTAGAATGTGCTTGTTTCTGAAACTCAGCACAAAGTTCTATGAACTTTGTTTATATTTAATTATGTTTAAATTAACGAATACTGCTGGGACCTTTCAAGTTACGAAAATCAGGAGGAATTCATAGAACGTTAGGGTCGGCCCCTCTGAGCCACATCCCTCAATTTACAGGTGTGGACGCTAAGGCCCAGCAGATTAGTCAGTTGCTTAAGGCCACATAAAGACTTACTGGCCAAGATAGGGCGAGTAAAATACATCAGTCTCCTGACTTTCCAGCCCCTATTGACTCATAGTGTTCCTGGAAGCAAATTCAGACCTGTGTTACTCATAAACAAGTGCATACTTGATTGAGGTACAGGTTTTGCTTGATACAGGTATTGTTATGGAAGCATTACCTTTAGGTTGATATTTGAACCTAAAGAATAATTAGAAAATTCCCTAGTATTTAAGGTCAATTTTATTGTAAAAAATGGCTATAACCAAGGTCATTAGGCATCAATTTTGAACCTATTATTTTGTTCTTTGTTTTTTTCATTCTGGCTATTTTTAAAAATAATTTTTTTAAAATAAATTTTTAAAATTAATTTTATTTTTTATTGACACATAGATGTATGTATTCTCAGGGTACACGTGACAATTTAATACAGTCATACAATTTGTAAAGATCAAATCAGTGTGGTTAGGATGCCCATCACCTTAAATATTTGTTTTTTTCTTTATGCTAGAAAATTTGAATTATTCTGTTCTAGCTATTTTGAAATATACAATAGATTATTGTAAACTATAGTCACCATACTAATCTGTCAAACACTAGGTCTTATTTCTTCTGTAAAACTGTGTATTTGGACCCATTAATCAACCTCTCTTTATCTCCCCTTCCTCCTTCCCTTCCCAGCCTCTAGTAACCACCATTCTATTCTCTATCACCCTGAATTCAATTGTTTTAATTTTTAGCTCGCACATATGAATAAGAACATGTGATATTTGTCTTTCTGTGCCTGGCTTATTTCACTTCACATAATGACCTCCAGTTCCATCTATGTTACTGCAAATGATAGGATACCATTCTTTTTATGGCTGAATAATGTTCCATTGTGTGTATATATATCACATTTTCTTCATCTGTTCATCTATTGATGGGCATTTAGGTTGATTCCATATCTTGGCTATTGTGAATAGTGCTGTAATAAATGTGGGGGTGAGATATCTCTTCGATACATTGTTTTCCTTTCTTTGGGATCTATATCCAGTACTTCAATTGCTGGATCATATGTTAGTTCTATTTTTAGTTTTATGAGGAACCTCCTTACTGTTTTCCATAGTAGCTGTGCTAATTTACATTCCCACCAACAGTGTATTAGAGTTCCTCTTTCTCCACATCCTCACCAGCATCTGTTATTCCCTGTCTTTTTTAATAAAAGCCATTTTAACTGGGGTGAGATGATATCTCATTGTGATTTTGATTTGCATTTCTCTGATGACTAATGATGTTGAGCATTTTTTCATATACCTGTTGGCCATTTGTATATTTTCTTTTTCTGTTCAGATCTTTTGCCTATTTTTTAATCAGATTATTTGGGGTTTTTTTGCTATTGAGTTGTTTGAGCTCCTTCTATATTCTGGTTATTAACCCCTTCTCAGATGGATAGTTTGAAAATATTTTCTCCCATTCTGTGGGTTGTCTCTTCACTTTGTTGATTGTTTCCTTTGCTGTGCAGAAGCTTTTTAGCTTGATGTGATCCCATTTGTCTATTTTTGTTTTGGTTGCCTGTGCTTTGGGGGTCTTAAACAAAAATTCTTTGCCCAGACCAATGTCCTGGAGTGTTTTCCCAGTGTTTTCTTCTAGTAATTTCATAGTTTTAGGTCTTAGATTTAAGTTTTTAAATCCATTTTGGTTTGATTTTTTTTTATATGGTAAGAGATAGGGGTCTAGTTTCATTCTTCTACATATGGTTATCCAGTTTTCCCAGCACCATTTATTGAAGAGGGGTATCCTTTGCCTATTGTGTATTCTTGGCACCTTTGTCGAAAATGAATTGGCTGTAAATGCGTGGATTTATTTCTGGGTTCTCCATTCTGTTTCATTGGTCTCTGTGTCTGTTTTTATGCCAGTACCATGCTGTTTTGGTTACTATAGCTCTGTAGTACATTTTGAAGTCAGGTAGTGTGATGCCTCCAATTTTGTTCTTTTTGCTCAGAATTGCTTTGGCTATTTGGGGTCATATTCTCTTTCCATATAAATTTTAGGATTGCTTTTACTATTTCTGTGAAGAATGTCATTGGTATTTTGATAGGGATTGCATTGAACCTGTAAATTGTTTTGGGTAATATTGTCATTTTAACAATATTAATTCTTCCAATCCATGAGCATGGACTATCTTTCCATTTTTTGTGTCCCCTTCGACTTCTTTCATTACTGTTTTATAGTTTTCCTTGTATAAATCTTTCACTTCTTTGGTTAAATCGAGTCCTAGGTATTTTACATTCTTTGTAGCTATTGTAAATAGGGTTGATTTCTTGATTTATTTTTCAGATTGTTTGCTATTGGTGTATATAAATGCTACTGATTTTGTATCTTTATTTTATATCCTGCAACTTTACTGAATTCATTTATCAGTTCTAACAGTCTTTGGTAGACAGTCTTTAGGTTTTTCTAAGTATAAGATCATGTAGTCTGCAAACAAGGCTAATTTGATTTCTTCTTCTCCGATTTGGATGCCTTTTATTTTTCTCTTGCCTAATTGCTCTGGCCAGGACTTCCAGTATTATGTTGAATGAAAGTGGTGAAAGTGGGCATCTTTGTTTTGTTCCAGATTTTAGAGGAAAGGTTTTCCATTTTTCCCCATTCAGTGTGATGTTAGCTGTGGGTTTGTCATATATGGCCTTTATTATTTTGAGATATGTTCCTTCTATACCCAGTTTTTTGAGCGTTTTTATCATAAAGCGATGTTGAATTTCATCAAATGCTTTTTCAGCATCTATTGAAATAATCATATGGTTTCTGTCCTTGATTCTGTTAATGTGATGTATCACATTTATTAATTCGCATATGTTGAATCCCACTTGGTCATGGTGAATGATTTTTTTAATGTGTTACTGAATTCGGTTTGCTAGTATTTTGCTGAGGATTTTTGCATCTATGTTTATCAGTAATATTGGCCTGTAGTATTCTTTTTGTTGTTGTTATTGTTGTGTCCTTGTCTGGTTTTGGTATCAGGGTGATGTAGCCTCATTGAATGAGTTTGAAAGTGTTCCCTCTTGTTTAAGTTTTTTGAACAGTTTGAGTAGAATTGGTATTAGTTCTTCTTTAAATGGTTGGTAGAATTCAGCAGTGAATCCATCAGGTCCTGGTCTTTTCTTTGATGGGAGACCTTTTATTATGCCTTTGGTCTTGTTACTTTTTTTTCTATTTTTTTATTATTTCAAAATACTATAGGGGTACACATGTTTTTGGTTACATGGATCACTTTTGTTATGCTTGAGTCAGGGTTGTAAGTGTGCCCATCACCCAGATAGTGTTCATTGTACCCATTAGGTAGGTTTTTGCCCACTCCTCCTCCCCTCTCCACCGTGCTTGATTTCCACTGAGTATTACTTCCCTCTATACACGTGTGCTCATCCGTTAGTTCCAATTTAATAGCGAGTACATGTGGTGTTTGTTTTTCCATTCTTTAGATACTTTACTTAGGATAACGGTCTCCAGTTCCACCCAACTTGTTGCAAAAGGCCTTAATTCATCCTTCTTCATGGCTGAGTAGTATTCCATAGTATACATTTGCCACATTTTGTTAATCCACTCATGAATTGATGGGCACTTGAGTTGATTCTACATCTTTGCAATTGTGAATTGTGCTGCAATAAACATTTGAGTACAGGTGTCTTTTTGATAAAATGACTTCTTTTCCTTTGGGTAAATACCCAGTCGTGGGATTGCTGGATCAAATGGTAGGTCAACTTTTAGTTCTTTGAGGAATCTCCATACTGTTTTACATAGGGGTTGTACTAATTTGCAGTCCCACCAACAGTGTATAAACATTCCTTTCTGTCTGCATCCATGAGTTTGTTGAGGTTTTCTGTTTCTTTGTGGTTCAATCTTGGTAGGTTGTATGTGTCCAGAAATTTATCCATTTCTTCTAGGTTTTCCAATTTGTTGGCATATAGTTATTCATAATAGTCTCTAATGATTTTTTATATTTCTGTGGTCTCAGTTATGTCTCCTTTTTATTTCTGATTTTATTTATTTGGGTCTTCTCTCTTTTTTCTTAGGGTAGCTAGAGGTTTTTCAATTTTGTTTATCTTTTCAAAAAAACAATTTTTATTTTGTTAATCTTCTGTATTGATTTTTAGTCTCAATTTCATTTATTTCTCCTCTGATCTTCATTCTTTCTTTCCTTTTACTAATTTTGGGTTTGATTCTGGCTATTTTTAAGTACAGAAAAAATTTTAGATTCATTTACTTAAACATATGCCTATACTATGCATCATTTTTAGAACACTAAGTGTGAGAGTGCATGTGCTTTAACTTTTTAGTGCAGTGCTTTTTTCTTTTACTCTTGAATTTGCTTCCCTCCAATCCCTTTTTCTCGTATATATCCCAGATCTAGGCTACATCTCAGATCTATTCTTACTGTATTTTTCTCCACACTTATTTTCCTACACTGACATATATGTGCATTCAAATATACACATACATAAGGTTATTTTGTCATCGTTTTACTAAGATAGAATCATATTGTAAATACTTTTTGCATCTTGTTTACTTGACTGAATCATATCTCGTGGAAATCCTTCCCAGTACACTCGTATGGCTCCTTTTAACAGTGATACTCTACATCATGGGTTTACTGTGATGTATTTAGGCGTTTACTGTTTGTTTTCAAAAACGTTTTTGGAGGGATACAAAAGCAAGTAGCTTATAAATGCATTCTTTAGCATTGAGTCTCTGTAAGCCCTCTTCAAACAAGTCTGTTATGAACCCAGCTATGAAGCAAAAGAACCTGTCTTTTCCAAGACATCATTTCCAGTTATAGTGTGTTCTCTCTTCCTCAGTCTCTCTCCCTCCTGTCCCCTCCCTCCCTTCTCTCTCTCTCTCACACACTCACACTCACACTCATCATATTTCCATTGCATTAGGTGACAAATCCAAAGTTTGAGGCTTCCCTATCTAGTGCCAAACAAATAATTAATTAAAATATTATAAAACACTTACTATTTGCAGATCTGATAGTCCTGGCTGTCTGTAATCAGACATACTGGATGGTAAAATTATGCTGTGTAAATTTTCTTATGAAGTCATTGAAATCAAGGTCACCCTTTGCCTTTTTCTTAATCACCTTTCCAGGTCAAACTCTATCATAAACTCCAAGGACTGTCTAAATTCATTTTATTTGGGTGCTTTGTTGCATCAAATATTCCATGAAATGTGTGAGCCGTTGGCTGGGTGCTGGACATGTTTTGTTTATAATATTTTGATTGTTTTGTTACTCATGGTGAAAGGATTTGACATGGATGTCTGGGTTATGTTTGGCTTTTGGCATAAGCTTTGTGGTCTAATTTAATGTTGACTTGGTTGTATCATTACCAGACTAATTGGATAGAAATGGAAGCATACACTGCTACCATACCATCATTTTCCCTGATACTGTGAAAATGCATATGTCCCAAGGCAAATCCACTTAAGGGAGACTGGAAACATTTCTCATGAATCAGACTAGGTTTTATCTGAATTCCTTCCCATAAATAGTATTAGAATTGATTTTTACCATCTCTTTTTTTCCTTCAGGCTAGGCACGTTTCTGCTGGGTTGTGCTAATCTCAGAGAAAACAGATGTTTCATGCAGTGATGATTTGGAAGGCAGTTGATATCAGGAATTGAGCTGGCCGGTGCATCACTTACAAAGAATCCAATTTGTTGAGTCTCTGACAGTACCAGATTCCTTTCACATTGGCCACACGTTTTTCGTATTAGCTCTTGGCTAAAATAAGAATAAGTAGGGTTTTTTTTTTGTGGTGACTTTTACCATCTCTTACAAGGCAACCTGATTTTCCTTGCTGTAAACTGATTTACAGATAACACTGTTTGTTATCATTCATTGTAAAGGACATAAATCTGTATTTCTAGGAAAATATCAATCTTTTCCAAGAAATCTATGATTTCTGGTCCTTATGTGCCCTTGTCTTCTGACTGACTGTATCAAAGTTTGGTTCTCAACAGCCACTCTGTTTATTTTCCTCATCTTCCTTTACAGCACCTCTACTTCTAGATACTTAAAAGCATGTTCTGGAAAGTTGAAAATGGAGAAATGTTATAATATGGGAAAAACTTGATTTCATGAGCTTTTTTGCTTTCCTCACCTTGTAACTTTTCTTTACAGTATATGTAGATCAGTAAACACAGTTTCTTTAGAGAACATATTGTTTACTCCTCTATAGTAGGCAGAATAATGGTCCCCCAAAGATTTCCATGCCCTAATCCCTAGAACCTGTGAATGTGTTATGTTACATGGCAAAAGGGCCTTTGAAAATGTTACTAAATTAAGGCTCTTGAGATGGGGAGATTAACCTGGATAATCCAAGTGGGTCCAATGTCATCACAAGAGTCTGTATAAGTTAAAGAAGAAGACAGAGGAGTCAGAGTGAGAGAAGGAGGTGTGACAATAGAAGCAG
Source organism: Daubentonia madagascariensis (assembly GCA_023783475.1). Taxonomy (NCBI): domain Eukaryota; kingdom Metazoa; phylum Chordata; class Mammalia; order Primates; family Daubentoniidae; genus Daubentonia; species Daubentonia madagascariensis. The sequence continues at coordinate 939,934 of JAKFHU010000555.1, read as the reverse complement.
AGGTCAGAGTGATGTGATTGCTGGTTTTGAAAATGGAAGGGACTGCAAGCCAAGGACTAGGGGCAGCCTCTGGAAGCTGAAAAAGGCAAGGAAAGAAATTCTCTCCTAGAGCCTCCAGAATGAACACGGTCATGCTGATACCTTGATTTTAGACCTGTGAGGCCCATTTGGGGGCTTCTGACCTCCAGAACTATAAGATTATAAATTTTTATTATTTTAAGGCTCTAAGTTTTAGGATAATTTGTTATCCCAATAGAAAACTGGTACACTCTCTTAAATATTGTCCATATATTTTTACTTCTGTATTTACTTTCAAGGGAAAAAAAGGAAAGAAGCTGTATCTTCCTCAATTAAAAAATAGATTTTAATGCCCTTCATACAGTCGCTACTTATCAAGTCACATTAGTGTATATTTAAATAAATCTTATAGTATTAATTTCCCATATGCTTCATAACATATTACCCCAAAACTTAATGCCTTAAAACAACATGTATTATCTCACAGTGTCTCACAACTTAGCTATGTCCTCTGGCCCAGGGAAAAGCTATGATCAAGGTGTCAGCTGGGGCTGTAGTCATCCCAAGGCTCGATTGGGAAGCATGCGCTTCCAAGCTCACACTCATGTGGTTGTTGGCAGCATTCAGTTCCTTGAGGGTTGTTCCCTAGAGTCTGCTCTCTGTTCCTTGCCATGTGGGCCTCTCTATAGGGCAGCTCACAACATGGCCGCTGGCTTCATCAGAGTATGCAAATGAGAGAGCAAAAGAGGATGGGCAAGATGAAAGCAGAGTCTTTATGTAACCTAATCTCAGAAGTGACATCCCATCACTATTGCTGTATTCTACTGGTTAGAAGCAAGTCACTAGGCGCAGCCCACATTCAGAGAGAGGGGATTGCACAGGGCAATACCAGGAGGCAGGGTCGTGTGTATGTCTTAGAGTCTACCACCACACTTACGGTCTTGAATGAAAGTACCACACATTTTTCCATATGGTCAATGACTCAAAAACAAGTAGTGATTTTTGTCCCTCTCATTTGTGATTTTTCTCAATGATTTGAGTAAGCCTAAAAAAATACAGGGTGAGTTTTTCTCAGACTTCCTGCCTAAATGTCTTTTCATAGTCATTCTCTACTTTTAAGGAGAATGCCCCAACCATGAATGATTCATGCAGAATTTTAGATTTTGGGGTGTTTTCATAAAGAGAGCAAAAGCTGATTTTGTTCACTACACCAAATACATGATTTAACTCATGGGCAGTTTTTTGCAGAGCTCTCTGCTTACCAGTAGTTCATTAGAATATTCAATCATAGTTCCCTTCATACTTAGAATATACACATAACAGTTATGAATGTAAATCAATAAGTCTTCAGAGAAGTGATTAACTTGAACCAGAGCCTGAAATATAAAATTATCCAGCAAGAAGTATCATATCATTTTCCTTTGAGTAGGTTGTCTTTTTCATATTGATTTGTATGAGCTTTTTACATATTCTGAATACTAGTCATTCTCAGTTATTTGTGTTGCAAATATCTTCTCTCTTCTGCTTTGTTTTTCACTCTTGTATACTATTATATTTTTCTATATTTTAATAAAAATTACTTACATGTATCAATTTATTCCTTAATGATTAGTGTTTTCTGTGGCTTCTTTAATAATCCTTCCCTAACCTAAGATCGTAAAAATGTTCTCTTTATTATAGGTGCTTTGTTGTTTTGCCTTTCATATTGGTATATTTATTCTACCAGGAATTGGTTTTCTTTTATTATTATTTTTTCAATTGATAGATAAAATTATATGTATTTATACTGTACAACATCATGTTTTGAAGTATATATACATTGTGGAATGACTACATCTAGCTAATTAACATAGGCATTACCTCATAGTTGTCATTTTTGTGATTAGAACACTTAACATCCACTCTCTTAGCATTTTTCAAGAATATAATACATTGTTATTAACTGTAGTCATCATGTTGTACAATAGATTTCTTGAACTTATTCCTACTATCTAACTAAAATTTTGTATCCTTTGATGGAATTGGTTTTCATGTATGGTGAGGTATAATTGCATTTTTAAAAAATGTGGTTTTGGGAAAGAGGAAAATATGACAAAAATCCATGATGGGGGATGTCATGAACATTTTCAGGAGTTCAATTCACTGAATCATCCTAAAGTAATAATAATCATCACAGCTAACATTTATTAAATGCCTACTGTTTGTTAGAAACTGCCCTAAGAATTTTCCCCATATTAACACCTGCAATCTTCACAACCCCACGAGGTAAGCACTGTGATTATCTCATTTTTCAGATGAAGAAACTGACGTACAAAAAGGTTAAGTAACTTACTCAAGATCAACTAGCTAGTGAGTGTTAGGGATTCCAACCCACACAGTCTGGCTTTCACTGGGACTCTTAACTGCCATCTTGTCCTGCACCAAACAAATTAATGGACCTTTAGTGACCTAATAGTGACCCTATTAGTATTGCCTTGAGCACATTGGTAAATAAATCCAAGATTTTGCAGATAGGTTAAAAAAATGACTATTCTTGAAAAATTTTAAGGGGAGAATCTTGCCAGTTTGAAAATTTTGTTGTGTTTTTCTGATATGTCATCTTTAGGAGAGAACAGATTAAATTGATGATCAATGTAAATTAAGAAACTATTTTAACAATTTAAATGCACTTCAATTTTGACAGGGGTGGTTTTTTTCATATTTTGTAGGTGCTATTTAAAAATATTTTTCTCATAAAAACAATCAAGTGTCTAAATGTGTCCTGAAATAATCTTAGGGGTATTTATGACTTTCCCTGCTAATTTTAGGTTTCTATTATTTTTTGAACCTTTATTTAACCCTTAAAACTCTGTAGTGAAACTTGGCGTCAATCTAAGTTCAAATGCCTAAAATAGCTTCTATTTTATAGCTCTAAATATAATTTATCATGTCTACATATCTGAATTATTTTCTGAATTTTTCTGAGCAGTTAAAAACTAGTTGTGAATATTTATATTTGAAGAGGAGACAAGTTCTGTTCAAATAAAACCAAGAAATATTAGTGCCACATATTACGTTAATTAAATATTATCATATTAAATGTCTTGTTGGTGGGAAAACTTCAATGCTTCAGTGTAGACTTAGTCTCCAAAGAACAGGATACAATTATTATGTGTCAATTAAAAATTTTAAAAAAAGAACAGGATAAGCTTCCAGGGGATTCTAATACATTTTTTCTTAATATTTTATTAGCAAGAAAATAATCAGCAGAGTTTGTCCTCCAGTGGGCTAGGTGCCATTCTGGGCACATAGAAGGCTGTATTCTGAGAGTTTACATTCCAAAGAGCATACATTGCTAATATATTTCTTATTCAAAATATTAAATTTCATTTATTTCTTAGTTTTTCTGATAGCTTCTGATGCAATGAACGTTCAATGTTATGAATGTGGGCCAAACCATAAGGGAGGGTTATCCTATAGGTTGCAGTTGTTCTTGTTTAAAATACAGGATCTTGAGAGATAGCGCTTAATGTTGTATGCCCATGGCTTATAAACACAGCCTATAGTATGATCGTTCCATAATGTATGAAATGCATTCTGAGTATATTTTATTCTGGAAAACCAGTTGTCTCAAATGTATTCATGTTTGTACCATTCTGTGCAATATAGTTGGGCATTTTATTATTGGTAAAATAAATCAAATTTGGTAAAATGGGCATTCTCTTGTTTTGTTCGATGAAATTCCCACAAGTTCATGTAATAACCTATCTATTTCCCAGACTGTAGAGCTACAAAGTCAACCCCTCTCTTCCTCTTGCTGTTTATGGTTAGTTATAAGATGGGGGTTAAGTGCCTATTCTTGGCAAGCTTGTAGATCTAATAGTGAGTTGTGAGTTGCTATGTGATCAGAAAACCCACCTTATGTCACCAATTCTAGACCACAGTGTTCGTTGGGACACAAATATCATCGTAAGTGCCGTGAGGTTCTTGATGAAGACATTTTGGGAAACAGTGACCCTGCCAAGCGTTGCTCAGTGTATCGTGCAGTCTAAGAGAAGACTAGTTAGCTTGGTATCTAGGGCGGTGTGGCAGGGACCATGGGGCCATCTCCGTAGTGATGACCTTTCTCTGGCCTGGGTCACAGTCTCATCAGAAGCATGTAACCTCCTGACCTGCATAAATTTGGAGGAGAGTGGGAAGAGAAGAAAGGGGCAGGAAAGGGAACTGATATTTGTTACATACCTCCTAAGTGCCAGGCATTGGGTAGAGAAGGTTAAAAACATGTAACACACACACATGTATATACAGATGAATATGGACATTTATATATGTTTATACAGATGTACAGTGCCACTTGGTCATTACAGCAGCCCTGTGCTGAACCTATTCTTTCCTTTTTTTTTTTACAAACCAGCAAACAGGCTTGAAAAGGTTAAGAGTCTGGTTCTAGATCTCCCCAAGGGTGACACACTGGTTTTTAAACCTGCACTTTCTGCCTGTGATGGTGTTTGTTTTTGTTATTGTTTTATAGTTACTTAGTTGGTTTGTTTTCCATGGCTCCACAAAGCCCCTTTAAGGTTTGCTGCCTCCCTATCCTTCCTCCACTCCCCAAGAGGGGTTTTCTGGGTTAGAATTAAATACGGAGGCAGGACAGGCAGAGGGGCGATGATACTGGAGAAGGGTAGGACCAGACTGAGAGGGTCTGTCTGCCAGGGTCAGGAGTCTGGGCTTGTCCTGGGGGAACAGGGAGGTATTGAAGGATTTTAAGTGGGGCTTCTAGAAAGGTCCAATTCACTGTGTGTAGAAAATGGATTGGAGGCAACCAGTTAGAGGACATTTTTTTTTCACCTGTATAGTTTTATCTTAAAAGAAAAGAAAGATATGAAATAAATATGGCAAACATATATTTCATTATTTCATCCTTTCTGCTCTTCTGAATTAAAAAATTAAAGTATTGAAAATAAATTAAAATTCTTCTCTAAATCTGAGAGGGAAAGAAATTAGCAAACACTTTGGTCTGATGATGAGGAAACATCAAACAAATCCAAATTGAGGGGCATTCTATAAAATAACTGGTGAGTGCTTTTAATGAAAGAAAGACCGAGGAACTGTTTCAGATGAAAGAAGATTAGACATGATAACTAAGTGCAGCGTGTGATCCTCCATTGGATCCTGGCCTAGAAATTTGGTTTTCCTTTTTCCAGAAAAGGTATTACTCAGACAATTGACATAATTTGAATATCTGTACATAGATAATAGTATTGTATTAATGTTAGTTTCATAATTTTTATAAGTACACTATGGTTTGGTAGGAAAATATCCTTGTTTGTAAGAAATACATACTGAAAATTATTTCAAGGTAAAGGGGCGTCATGTCTGCAGGTTATTCTCAAATATTTCCAAAAAAAGAATGACATATGTTTATAGCAAGAAGAATGATAAAGCGTATGTGCTAGCATGTTAGCTTTTGGGAAATCTGGGTGAATGGTATACGATACTTCTCTGTAGTATTTTTGCAGCTTTTCTGTGTATCTGAAATTATTTTAAAATAAAAATTAAAAAATAATTTGGTAGAATGAAGAGGGGTAGGGGAGAACCAGACAGGTCTGCCTCCTGTCCCAGAAGGCCAGGTGTGAGGTCCAAGGTAAAGGAGTTGCCTACCGAAGCTGAACTTCCAGGGACTTCCAGGGGCGGGGGGTGGAGGCCCTCAGGAGCCAAGGCTGCTTTGGGGTCTGGCCACCGGCGTGACCCAGAGTTTGGGGAAGGGTGCATTCTCTCCTTAGCCCCGATGCCTTCCCTCCTTCCTTCCTCAGAGCTGATGTCTGTTATGGACTTGGTGTGTCACCAGGCCATTTATTTCTACTTTCTTTGCACATACATGTATAGGGAGTGGTTGTAAGTTCATTGGAATAATGAACTCTAAGACTGAGGCAGGAGGAAAATGAGCTGGGTTAAGGCAAGGAATGTGGGCCAAGAAAAGCTCTCACTAGGGACATTTGCAAGAATTAGGAGCCTCCTTGGAAATGAGAGCAAATGTCACAGAAAATGATTTACATACTTAAAAGAAAAATGTTATATTTTTTCTGTTTGACTAAAAGAGGTTTGACTTAAATGTGTTGCTGACTTAACCGTCCTAGGGGACCAGAATGAAAATGTGACCTCCCAACTCATTTTATTTGTCATTGCCCAAGGGAAGGGAAGAGCTTCCCAGCTGCAAAGAGACAGTAGCTTAGAGACCATATTTGTAGGAGAAAGGAAAATGTAGGGGGTGTGACCTCTGACAGAGCAATAAAAATTTGGGGATGGCATCAATTCCTGGTGTAGGACATGAAAGTGGGAGGAGAGGTTGGGGAAGAAAGAAAGATGAGAAGGACCTGAAAATCTCCTAAGAGAACTCTTTGTTGATACAATCCTGCTTTTCGCAGAGAAGGAATTCTAATAAATTGTGGCAGTTGTTAAACTTATAGCAAGCATTCACACAGTTTGGCTTTTGTTTTCTTTTGCAGTAGCTTTAAGAAACAATGCTCAACAGAAATTAAACAAGGTTTAATAGAAGCAAGGGCAGATAGACATCATGCTAAAAAGAAGAAAAATAAATTGCCCCTGTTCCTATTCCATTCTCTCGAACACTGTGCTTTCCAACCAGCAAGATGAATTGTATTATTATTGGCAAAGATGGACTCTGTATCCTAATAGGAGACTTTTACAAGGAGTAAAAATAGGTGAATGCACTTAATAAATTGACTTGGCCTTTCCTTTAAGCACAGGTTAGGTCCCTTTGGATCATGTAAAAAGATAGTAAAGGAAGGAAAACACACCTAGACAGTTATGTGTGGACTAGATTTCTGCTTGGAGGGTGAGTAGGCAACAAAGGAGGTGGAGAAGAAATGAGATTAGAGCAATCAAAATGATCCCAAATAAAAACCTAGTTGAATGAGTTTGGGAGGATTCCATCCTTCTGGATATTTTCAGATAATTTCTGCACCAGTTCTTCTTTGTAGGCTTGGTAGAATTCAGGTGTGAACCCATCTGGTCCAGGACTTTTTTTCGTGGGAAGATTTTTTATTACTGTTTCGATTTCGGCACTTGATATTGGTCTGTTTAGAAATTCTGTTTCTTCCTGGTTGAGCCTAGGGAGGTAGTATGTTTCTAAGAATTTGTCCATTTCCTCCACGTTTTCGTGTTTGTGGGCATAGAGATTTTTGTAGTATTTGAAGATGATGTTTTGTATTTCCATGGTATCAGTTGTGACTTCTCCTTTCTCATTTCTAATTGAGCTTATTAGAGTCCTTTCCTTTCTGCTTCTGGTCAACCTGGCGAGTGGCCTGTCTATTTTGTTTATCTTTTCAAAGAACCAACTTTTCGTTTTATTAATCTTCTGTATTGTTCTTTTGTTCTTGATTTCATTTAATTCTGCTCTGATCTTGGTTATTTCTTTTCTTCTGCTGGTTTTAGGATTGCTTTACTCTTCCTTTTCCATTTCCTTAAGATGATTCATTAGTTTACTGATTTGTGACCTTTCTGTCTTTTGGATGTGGGCATTTAAGGCGATAAGTTTTCCTCTCAGGACTGCTTTTGCTGTATCCCACAGATTTTGATAACTTGTGTCCCCATTATCGTTTAGTTCGAAGAATCTTTTGATTTCCATTTGAATCTCCTCCTTGACCCAAAGTCGTTCAGCAACAGATTGTTTAGTTTCCAAGATTTTGGATGAAGATGTGAGTTTCTGTTGGAATTGATTTCTCATTTTATTCCACTGTGGTCTGAAAAGATACATGGTATGATTTCTATTTTTTTTTAATTTGTTTAGATCCATTTTGTGGCCTAGGATGTGGTCAATTTTAGAGAAAGTTCCATGAGCTGATGAGAAGAATGTATATTCAGTGTTATTTGGGTGGAGTGTTCTGTAGATATCTGTTAGGCCCAAATGTTCTAGAGTCCTGTTTAGGTTCTTTGTTTCTTTGTTTATTTTTTGTTTGGAGGATCTGTCCAGTTCCGTCAGTGGGGTGTTGAAGTCCCCTGCTATTATGGCATTGCTGTTTATTATGTTGTCTAGATCTAGCAGTATTTGCTTTATGTACCTGGGCGCTCCTATGTTGGGTGCATAAATGTTTAGGATTGTTAAATCCTCTTGTAAGATTTTTCCCTTCACCACTATAGAGTGTCCATTTTTGTCCTTCTTTACTTTTGTTGCTTTAAAGTTTATATCATCTGAAATAAGGATGGCTACTCCGGATTTCTTTTGGTTTCCATTAGCCTGGAAAATTGTATTCCATCCTTTCACCTTGAGTCTGAATGCGTCTTTGTGTGTAAGGTGTGTTTCCTGAAGACAACAGATACTTGGCTTGTATTTTTTAATCCATTCAGCCAGCCTATGTCTCTTCAATGGGCAGTTCAAGCCATTTACATTTATTGAGAGAATTGATATTTGGGGTAAATTTCTGATTATTCTATTGGGTGGTGTCTTTTGTTTTACCTCTTGCGTCAGAATAATGGCCAGCAAACATATAAAAAATTGCTCAACTTCTCTAATCATCAGGGAAATGCAAATCAAAACCACAATGAGATATCACTTAACTCCAGTGAGATTGGCTTATATCAAAAAATCCCCAAACAACAAATGTTGGCGGGGATGTGGACAGATAGGAACACTCATACACTGCTGGTAGGACTGTAAATTAGTACAACCTCTATGGAAAGTAATATGGAGATACCTCAAAGAATTAAAAGTAGAATTACCATTTGACCCAGTGAATCCCACTACTGGGTATTTACCCAAAGGAAAAAAAGACATTTTATAATAAAGACATCTGCACACGAATGTTTATAGCAGCACAATTCACAATTGCAAAGATGTGGAAACAACCCAGGTGCCCATCAATACACGAGTGGATTAATAAAATGTGGTATATGTATACCATGGAGTATTACTCAGCAATAAAAAACAATAGTGAATTAACACATCTGGTATTATCCTGGTTGGAGCTAGAACCCATTCTTCAAAGCGAAGTGTCACAGGAATGGAAAAACAAGCACCACTGGTACTCACCATCAAATTGGTACTAACTGATCAACACTTACATCACACAGGGCAATAATATTCATCAGGGGGCAGGCAGGCGGGAGGGGGGTGGAAGGGATGGGAAAAACTCACTGAATGGATGCGGGGAGCACAGTTTGGGGGATGACCACGATTGTAGCTCTGACACGGGCAGTGCATGGGCAATATATATAACCAAAGTGTTGTACCCCCATAATATTCTGAAATAATAAAAAAAAAACCTAGTCGAGCAATTGAGAGATGTAAGGTTTTGTCAAATGTGGAAAGAATTTTTTAATACCTTTCAACAATGAAGAAGGGATTGGTCATATAAATTACGACACACCCTTGCAGTGGAATGCTATGCAGTTTTTCCCAAGGATGAGTTACTTCTCTATGTTTTGACGTGGAAAGGTATCCAAAATAGAACATTGAGTTTGTTCTAGTTTTTAAGGAAATAATGTATAGTGCATAAAAGAAAAAAAACTGAAAGCACAAATACCAAATTTCTAACAATATTTATGCCAGGGTAGGTCTGAAGGGTACAGAAAGATTTTCAGTTTAGATGTTCCACACCTTCACACTGTTAAAATATTTTTAAATTAATGTGTTACTTTTTTATAATCAGAAAAATAAAGTCATTTGTGCTTTGAAAAAGAAATTTTAACAATTTTCAGTGGCAAAATTTTTTAAAAAGCAGAGAAAGGGGTTTTGTTGTAGAGTATGATTATAAATCAGGCTAAATAGGAATAGGAAAACTCAGCATTAGTTAGAAAACAGAGAAAGAAGTGCTCCAGCAGAGCCAGCCCATCCATACAAGACTTGAATCGGGCTGTAAATTGTTGGCATGTGTTTTCAGCATCTACCACGAACCTCCCTTCCCAAAGGTGCACAACTTGAACACCCCGGCTGTGCCTTAGTCATCTTTGTATCTCCACCCACAATGCATGCTCATAGCAGATGTTCAATAAATGATGGTAGACCAAGCTTGGAAGACTAAGCAAGTGGGTGAACAAGGGAGAAAAAGAGTGAGTGAGCTATGAATAAATAGCATTGCTTTTAGGGGGCTTAAACTCATTCTAGTAAAATCTCAGAGAGGAAAAACTGAAATTGTAGGATGAAAATGTATCCTCTGGCATCCACCCAAGGGTGTTTGTTTTGCCATCCTTCAGACTTTCTTAACGAGACTCAATTTATGTTAAGTTTTATCAGTTAGAGCTTTTCTTTTGTGCCCAAATGGGTATTCCAGCCCATGCGCCATCACAGCCATGTCCTTAGAGGTATATTTTGTCCTCCTTACTCTTCTGTTCCTGCCTTTGTTTACTCTGTCATCAAGTTGACTCCTACACAGACTCCAGTGTGGGCCCTGTCCTTCCAGCCTTGAACTTTTCCCTGTATTCCCTTTCCAGATCTCCTTTTCCACTGAAGGCACATGGAGGGATATCCTAATTCCCTTTTGAGCATGCCATTTCTAGATTCGTGTCTCTCAATGGAAACACAACAATTCTTCTGAGTCATGGATACACTACATAAACATCCATGAAAATCAAGTGCTGGTGCTGAGACTACAAATGGCATGTAGTCAGGGGTTCTGAGCTCTTGGCCCCACAGGTCATGGTAGGAATCTGGTGAATTCTATATACCCTCTTACCAGAAAAGTATACAGACTTGAAAAATTGTGTGAGCAATTCCAGGGAGTTCACAGGCCATCTGAAGCCCATTTATACCCCAAAGATTGTGCATCCCTGCATCCCTGGAACTGATGCATATTCTATTTTAGGATAGATAAAAAGGAATGAGTTCACTGGAAACTATAATGCAACTAAGTACAAAAAAAGCATATTTCTAGCATCATCTTCACACTTCAAACAACCTGGAAGCACAAAAACTGAAGATAAATCCAGACTGGAGTGTTGCAGTTAACAGCATGATGTTAGAATTGGAAGGCACAGTTTGTTAACACAACTTTTGGCATATAGATATACAGCCAAGTGAATTGTGCACTGTCTACTTTGGGTGGTTCTTAAACATCTGGGGCCGAGTGATTTAGGTTTAGGGGTGTGTTTGTGTGTGTGAGGGAGAGAACATATGTGAGTGTGAGTGTGTATTTTAAACAGCTCACAGAACTTAAATCTTAAAATATATATGTAAAAGAAAATAAAGGATATATATGTTCCTTTTGGCATTATGGACACTAACATTCTAACGTTGCTGGCTTGACTTTCCAGGGTGGACAAGCTTCATTTATACCATATCTGGAGATGTGTATATTGGTAAGTTATGGGTATGTCACTTTGGGTTCAATTGCAGTTTAATTTAAACTACTGATGGGAGAAAAGATAGGATGAAACCACTTTATGTAATTGAATACTATGCCTTCTTCCCTCCCAAACCAGCCCTCTGTATATCCCAGCATAGGTGCGCTCGGGGTGGGGTGCCTCTCAGCTTATAGAATGTTCAGTGAGGCAGGAGACTATGAACCCCAGTCCTGACACAACCAATTCATTGTGGCCTGTGCTCAGACAAAAGGTCCAGGCACAATTATGTGTGTTGACAACTTGCTAAGAGGTTGGCAACCTCCATACTGGTAAAAGGATGGAGCTACAGTGGGCTCTAAGGGGAACAGGAATCTGTCTATCTCGTGGGAGGTGGAGGTGGAAGGAGGGGAACTTGCAGTGCTAGTTGCCTCTGAGAAATCTCAAAGTTGTTTTTTTTCCTGAGGGGTTGTATATATGTTGCTTGTTGAGTCTAGTCAAGAAAAGATGTTTGAGACCCAACCAACTCTCATCTTATAGATGAGGAATGTGAAATCTAGAGAAAGCTGTTTACCTTGCCAGGGTTCTGCAGTGGTAGACCTGGGACCAGAAGCAAGGGCTCTTCAATCCTGCTCCCCACATTGCCTAGTGACAACGCAGGGACCGCACTCTCTAACTTGTCTTTTGGAGTCTAAATCCCTTAGCCAATCCAGCAGCAGGAGAGCCAAGGGACAGAGGAGCGGGAGAGGGGGCCTTGCAGAGCAGGCTGGCTCCTGCCTGCATCTACTGCCACCCTTCGCATCCTCCTAAAAGCAGCCTTGGGTTCCAGGAAGAGGCTCTCTGTGGGGTTGGCAGAAAAACAGCAGATGCTCTTGGTACCCCACCCACACCCTGGGGCCTTACCTCCTTCCCACTGACCAACTTCTAGCTGCCAGTATCTGCGCTGCTTTGCCTGAAGGATTTCTCTGAAACCAGTCAGGGCAGGATGAAAGCACTAGAGAATTAACATTCTTGGCCCCTCAGGCGGGCTAACTCTGAGGCCTGGGTAAGAGGCCTTTTCCTAGAGTTTCCCAATAGGATGATGCTCAAGCCGGCCACACTGGGAGTGTGCTCAGTGATTCACCCTTCATTGTCTGTCTTCCCTTTTCTGTCTAACTCTCCTGACTTCTGGAGTGTTGTTTCCTGGGATGACCTCCCAAATAAACTCCTTGTGTCAGAATATGTCTCCAGCTGTGCTTCTGGGAAAACCCAAAGTAAGAGAACCAGCCTCCCGTTTCCACGGCCCACATCCCCACCAACAGCAATGGGTGGTGTGGATGGGGTGGGCATTGCAAAGTGCAGGCCAGGAATCCCCATTCCTGAGCCCTCTGGGATTGGATTCTCCCCACTTCCTCCTGCAGTGGTGCCAGCACTGAACTTCCTTGGGGCCCTAACATGACCACCTCCTTGGGCCCTAACAGATCCAGACAGCTGGCTTGCTGATAGCATCTGTTCAGGGCTGGAAGGCCACACCCAGAGCTGTTCAAACTATTCCTTATGTTCTCCAAAAAGGGTGTTCAATTGCCTGAAATTATTCTTCTGGAAAATAATGGTAGTACAAATTCATATATTTTGAATTTATTCCTAATACAGTATAAATGGTTTTAGTTCCTGTTTCACTAAATAACATCTCAATTATGGGTCAGAAGCAAAATTCATTTAATTTCAGCACTCAAGAAAGTATGAAAAAAATCTAGTAGTAGTATCATAAGTCCATGTGTGCACATGTTAAACTATATAAACCATCTGGAAGAGATGAGGCATCATTTGTTTTTATGATCTTCTGAAAACCCTGAGAATCACGTAGTACTTTATAAAAATAGAGAGAAAAAACATTTTTATGGTAGTAGTGCACCTGATTTATGATTTCAAGAGCAACAAAATAATCTGCACAAGTGGAAAGTAATAAAGAAAGCACATGAATTTTAAGGTGGTAAGGATACCAGAAATGTTTGTGCAGAAAGAGAAAAAGCAGGGGGAAGCAAACTTTCTGTAAAGAGCCAGATAGCCAATATTTCCATCTTTGCAGGCCATACAGTCTCGGTTGCAACTACTTGGCCCTGCCAGTGTAGCACAAAAACGGCCATGGACAATACATGAACAAATGGGGTGGCTATTCCAATAAAACTTTATTTATGGCCACTGAATTCACTAAATGTGAATTTCATGTATTTTTCATGTGTCATGAAATACTATTTTTAATTTTTTTTCAACCACTTAAGAAAGTAAAAACCTTTATTAGTCTGTGGGCTCTACAAAAGCTCACAGTTGATTTTGGTTTGATGACATTGTAGAGAATGAGGGAAGAAAAAGTAACAAGTATCTTCAAAACCTGTTTTAAGCAGTAGTTACAGCCCTGTTTCCTGACAGACCTTTAGTCCAAGAAGTTAACAAGTGACAAACTCTGCAATTCTCAGGGTAAGAATGACTCACACATCCACCTATTTTTCTTTTGATGAGACAGGATTTTCCTGAGTCACCTCTACTTGCTAGCCTGGTCCCTTCTTGTGCCCATGGGCCACAGTGCAACACATCTGGCAGGAGATAGGGTTGTGGTCTGTAGCCTTGGAGCAAAGTTGCATCTGTCCAGAATAAACAGGACCATGGAGAGAATCCAGCTCACAAAACTGGCCTCTTGCGACTCTGCTTTAACCAGTGAGTGACTGGTCAAATGACCTCATTGGAATTTGATCTCCTTCCTTTGCTCCTGTCCACCCCTAATAGAGGTGTTATTGAGAAAAACAAAAGGGCAAGAACAAATTACCAGAGGTAAAGAAATGGCGAAACAAAAATAGCTATTTAATCTGTGCTGATTTAGAAAATCTATAGAGAGAATCCAGAAAATGCTTTCTGACTTTACTGCCTCAATTTTATCTTGCTTATAAAATTAAGGTGGCACCAGGCAACCACTGACGGCAGGAAGTGATAAGCAAGGAATTGTCTTTTTTGAAATGTCAAGCACCTCCATTCAGTTAAAGTGAATGTTATATATACTTAGTGTATCAGGCTGGAATAAGTAGGCTGCAGTTTGGGTTGAGGAAATAATCTGGGGAGACTGCATAGAGTGGAAATTTAGGAGGACCGGTAAAAATGTTAATTGATACAAGAAGTGCTTAAAAGATGGACATTGGTAAGTTTAGTTTGACTAAAAACTGTTGGAGTTTTGAACATTAGAAAATGCTGGACATCTAACTAGTTGTCAAAGTTAGTCAGACATTTTAAAGTTCAAGGTAAGTGTGGTGAAGCCATGTAATTGTCTTAATGGCACCTTGAAGAAAGGAAAGAGTTAACAGCACTAAAATAAGACAAGTAGAGTTAGCACTTTCTTATTCAGAGAAAGTATTCATTTTATGCTCTTCAGGAATCTTGTTAATTTTTGATACATTTGCTTTTTTCAACAATGAAGAGCCTTCTAAGCTGACTGTTGAATAGTAGCTTTAAAAATTGTGCAGCAGAGAGAGACCTTTGACAGTAATTTTTTACTAAGGCAAAAAGTCCTTTGACCAACCCTCAGCTGGAATCTGTGCAGCATATGATAAAAAGAGAAATCAAAAGAAAATTAAAAACTACATGGTCAGAAAACCAATAGATTCCACAGATACTAATACTGAATCTCTTCCCTGCAGCTGTGATGAAAATTACTTTACACATTAATGCAGAGATCAAAAGGATAAGAGAGTTTATGTCCTGTATCCTTGAAGCTTGGTACAGTTTATCAGCTTGAATGCCAATTCCCTAGAAGGACCAGTGTCAATATACTGTTGGTGCTTAGAAAATGTATTTAGGAATCTGAAATCTAAAAACGTTTATCTCTGGTTTTAAATGAACTGGGTTAGGAAGGCAATAAAATGTTTCAAATTTATTTAAATATTAATAAGTATTCATGCTTAGTTTGTGCTCATCCTTTTGCTCTGGTTCTGGGTGGTATTAAGAAGTTTGACAGTGTCTCTGGATCTTACAATAAAGAGGGAAAAACACATATGTATCCCAGAAGGCCTCTTAATTGACCTCCACTTACCCGACTAACTGCATTGGCCGGTAGTGGCAAATACCTTGAGGGAGGTGCCCTAACATTCAGGATGATCAGTTCCTCCCTGGTCTACCTGCCCACTGCTGCTCCCACCAGCTGAGGTGTAGTGGACTTAAAGTCAGCTGTGTTTGTTCTCAATCTCTTTATGCCAGTTGCACCAATAATTGCAATTAGGTAATTTAATTAAATGATATGTAAATTAAAATAAGTGTGAAAAGAGAGTTGGTATTTCTAAAACAACTAAGTCAAAGGCTTTGTAAAAGTGAATTGCTAAGGAAAATACCTTTGAATTAGTATGGGAGAGATGACAGTAAATGATGAGGGGGAACTGTAATAATCTAGAAGAATTGAGGTGATGCATTATGGGTATGCTTTAAAAAGAAAGACAGTGCTTCAATCCGATCAGCAGACCCACCTTAACTGTATTTTTAAAAATTCACAAACGAATGCACATTTATGCTTTAATTTAAAATAAAATGTTTGAGGCAGTTTGACTGTCTTTTTAAATTAACAATCTCAATTGCATCAGGTAAGAAGGCTTCAACTATCCATAGAAAATCGATGATTTCAAGATCTATGATAGAAGTACCAGAGTGTGTGGAACAGAGTAAGTGGGACAGCAGATCTTACAAAGAGAGGAAAAGGAGAAAGGAAAGATGGTATGAGTAGAAAAGTTGTACAGCGATTAATCACATACTGAAGATGCAGCACTGACTTTAAAATAAGTTTTAAAGTATTTTGCCCTGTTATGACTGTTTAGGCAAAAAAAGGTATTTGCAATTAAAGTGTTTTCAGTTAAATTTTCCTTAACTGCACTATTAGATTTAACATTCTTGGCAAAGATTCCCAATGGAAACTATTTAGTATCTGATTTGGCTCTATTTATAATTGAAAGTAGTCAGAAACAGTAAGATATATTTTCTTTGAGACTTATTTTAGGTTTAGGAGATAACCAGATGGGCGAAATATCATAGAAATGACCTGGAAATAAAGATAGAATCAATCTTTGCTTTCTGTGACCCTCTTTTAAACATTTGATATAATAACACAGAAGCTAAAGGTATACTTACAAGTATTTTTAACCTGGAACCCTGACTCCAATGTCTATAAGAAAGGTTTACCTTAGAGTGGAGCTTTTCAAATGGCCTCTTCAGTATCAACACTGTGATTGCAAAGAGAATGGGCAGAAATTGCACCCCACATAAAGTTAGAATTAGGGCCCTTTGGACAAGCTGAACTCTTTGTTTCTCTGTTAAGATTTGCTCACAGACCAATGAACACCACAGTCAAGCAAGCTCCCCTGATAGGGGCTGCAGAGAAATACCAATTCAGCATTATTTTTGAGCACTGTCTCTCGTCAGCTCACTCCATTAAAACACAGTAAAGGAGTTTGTAAACTGTTTTGGTCTATGTATCATGAAACATCCTACATGACAAAATTAGGGGCCAGGAGTGGACCACATGGGTCATGGGTGTTACACATGAATTAGCTGAAGATAAAGACATGGATCATTGCTCCCAGGGGATCACAGTAAAGAACACTTAATAAAATGCTTAATAAAATCCATATCACAGTTAAAAATATTACCCAACTCTAAATGAGATTCTTCTTTACCCCTCAGACCTCTCTTTTATTGCCACATCCCTGCATAAGTGGAAAATCAGTGGAGTTCTATCATTCACTTCTATGACATTTGTTGACCTAAATCTTTGATGGAGGAGAAACCTTTAGTGTTATGCTGGGACTGG
Source organism: Daubentonia madagascariensis (assembly GCA_023783475.1). Taxonomy (NCBI): domain Eukaryota; kingdom Metazoa; phylum Chordata; class Mammalia; order Primates; family Daubentoniidae; genus Daubentonia; species Daubentonia madagascariensis. Next base: position 922,824 of record JAKFHU010000555.1, on the reverse strand, counting down.
CTCTTGCTAGCTTGCAGGAGCTGATTGTGCACCTCTTCCTTGACCTCACATTGGTAGCTTGAAATTGGCTACGGTGAGAGTATTTATATGATGGAAATTGGCGCACCCTACAAATCTGGGTTTTTTCCCCTCTTCATCCCTGAAAGCCAATTTTCAATCATTAAGCAGCACACTGCTGCCTCTGGGACAGAGCTTCTTAATCTTTTTTGTGCCATGAACCCTTTTGACATCTGCTAAGCCCTCTCCTCCACAAATAATGTTTTTAAATTCAGTGATGTTATTAAAATGTTAAAGGAACAAGTTTATGCTATAGCTATATGTGTGCTTCTCTACTGACATTTGAAATAACATGATCTGGCAGCAGGCCTATTCTAAATTCTAAGTAATAATTAACATAAACTATATTTTGAAATAGCTACAACACTGTGATATGATATGAAAGTATCTATGATTTCTACCGGAGACAAAGCCATTGGTCCAGTTAATACTACTGTGGTTTGTTGGCTATGTTCATGATTGAAGGAAAAGCCACATTTCAATTAGGTGTTAGTGAAAATAAACATGTAATTTATCTCCCATCCAAGTCCACTCATGCCCTAGATTCTGTCCGCAGACCCCTTGGGAGCACATTGACACCACGTTAGGAACTGCTGCTCTATTAGAATCCTATTTCGTGTTTTAAAGCATCAGAATGAACCCTGCTGTGTCATATCAGTTATCTCCAAAGTGGTGGTGAGAAGGAGGACTTCTCTAGAAAATATAGCTATGTTTGGACTCCAACCAATATGCCCTAAATTCATGAATTATGTTTCTGTTTACATAATAATTGCTCAAACTATTGTTTTCATTTAAATAAGCACTTCCTTATTGGTTATTCAGCTTTAGCTCTAACATGTTAGGTGAATGCCCTTATTTATATCCCAAAATGGCACGCAGGTGTATCCCCCTGGACGTCTTTATGAGCTGCTCACCTAATTTGGAATTTTCTCTCTGTTCTTCAATCACATGTTTGATTTTTTACCCAAGTGAAAGACCAGCCCAAATCTCATCCCCTCTCTACAGCCTGCTGTGGCTGTTCTGGCCCTCTTAGTCCTCTCCATTCTTGCAGAACCACTGTTAGAATCTTCTTCTGCACCTAATGAGAATCGTGTTAGACTCCTCTCTCCCACTGTTGCCAAATCCTTTAGATTCTTTCTCAATTCCACCTCTCAAATCCATCTCTATCTTTCTATTCCACTCTCCCAGTTCAGACTGTAATTCATCTTCACTTAGACTGTTACAGCAAACTCCTAACAGGTCATCCTAACTTCAGGCTTGCCCCTGCCTCCAATTCATTCTATCCTCTTCTAGAATTATTTCTTCAAGATACAGATCTGACCTTTTCTCTCTCTCTCTCTCTCTCTCTCTCTCTCTCACACACACACACACACACACCCTCCTCAAGGGCTCTCAATTGTATATGGATAAACATGGCTTTCAAGGCTTTCCTTGATCTAAAGACAGCCTACATTTTCATCATTCTTCCCAGAAGAATATTCCAGGAATGGTAGAAGGTTCACTGTTTCCCCAGAAATGCTCACACATTACCTTTGCATGATCTATCCTCTTGTCTAGAATGCCTTGCTTTCAAGATTTGCCTTTAATCCTGCAGAGCTCTGTTCAAATCTTACCTTCTCCCCAACAAATTCCTGGGGTCCCTAGACCTGAATGAGCTTCTACCAACCCTGTTCTCTTATCAAACTTTACTTATTAATTTATTGTTGTCCTTAAGAGACAATTTCATTTGTATTGCTTTATCTGTGAGCCTCAGTGTAGAAGGGCTGGAAACTTATTTATCCCGAAGACCCCTACAGCATTTAGAACAGGGTCTTGTTCACAGTTAAATAGCTATTGTTCAATAGGTACCCAACTTACTTATTTTTCAATTAAATTATTCCCTGATTATTTTGTTTGTATATATTTAGTTTGCCCCAATGAGATTTTGAATTATTTGTATGCAAGGAATCTGCTTTGCACGTCTTTGTGTTTCCCCAATAGTACTAGGCAATTGTAGGTGTTCAATTAATACTTGTTGAAATGAATTAATGATGACATTTGATAATTTTTCTAAGTGTGCTTAATTCTTATAAGGTTTATAATTTACCCAAGGAAACACTCTTATGTGCACATAATGCGAAAGACTTTGCTTATTAATTGAACTATTTGAGCCTGACTTTAAAAGTAAATGGAGTCACAAGGCAGAATTCACTTCCCTGTTCTTTTCAAAATTGAAAACCAACCAGTTTCAGACTTTAATAATAGCAAATGTAATCAACCAAGAGATTTAAGGAAATTCTTGCCTGTTATTTTTGAAATTGAAATTAATATTATGGTGCTACATAGTTAACTAAGTATGTAATCATATGATAAATGTACTATAATGAGTACTAATGTTAGTGGGTCATCATTTTTGTAGGGCCTGATGATGCACAACAGAAAATAGAACCTCATCACACAGCAGTGCTTGGGGAAGGTGACAGTGTTCAGGTGGAGAACAAGGTAAGCATTTTATTTTCCTTCAGTTTTCTTAACTTATACTTTCTACTAGTTTCCAGGAAAATGCCTAAATCTCCTGCATAGCTGGTAATTTTTTCTCTCTTCCTTGGGGAAGAAATTATACCACAAACTTTATTATCCCCTTTCGTTAATTTCTGCTATTTCTATTGGTTTGTTTTAAAGTTTTGTCTATGTTGATTCCTTATCTCCAAGAATCATCTAATGTCCCTGTTGTTTACCCCTAGAAATTTGAATCTGGAGGCAACACATATTTGTTGTCTCTTCATTTTCTTTCTTTATACAATTGATTTATTTTTTTAGCATAAGTGAAAATGGATCAGCCCTCTAGAAGTATAAATATAGATCTGCATGCATACTCACAGAGAACCATTTGAAAATAATCTCAATTTTGAACTGAGAGGAGCGTGTGATGCATTTCATAGTCCTTTTGTGATGAATCCCTGCTTTTAAAGTAAAGTTTCTGATATTTTGGGAGTCTTGGGAAGTTTTTTCCCCAGGTTTCCAAATTTCTTTCTCATGTCTATTTCATTCCCTTGGGTGATTCATTTGCCATCTTGTGAGTCTATTAAGCCCATCTGACTGCTTTGTGTCATTCTAATAAAGAGGATTGATGAGACAATTGTGTGAAAGCTCCTGAAAAGATGAATTTTGAAAAGTAAGGGTGAGAACTATTTTGGTGGGCACGTGACTGGTGGAGAGGCAGTCTGGCTGACTTCTGGCCCTCTGACCCTGGTATTATAGAATGCAGTGGACTTGAGGAATTATTAGATCTTAACCTGCTTTTCTGGCAGCTCACCTACCACTGCTTTAATTGTCTGCAGCACCACCATGAACTATGAAGTAAACAAAAGAAAAATCTCATGAGCACCAGAAAAAATGCACATCTCAGGGTCTATGCCCTCTCATCTTAGGCTGAACCGTATGAAACTACCACGTTTGACCTACAAAAATGACAATTTCATATATTTCAACCCAATATAGGGAAGAGGCATGAAAGCTACACATAGGCCAGAACCTACTGATATCAGAGTCGTTTAGAACATTATCTGGTTTAGCTTGGCAACTTCGGTTGTTCCTATAATGTAATAGAGAGCACATTGGAGATAATAAGGATTTGGAAGCTGAAACAGAATACCAGTAGGAAGCGATGAGGGGAGTCAGAAGGATGGGGCAGCCAGGATAGGAAAGAGTCAGCTGAAACCATCAATTCATTGGGTAGTAGTGCTCCTGGCTCCAGGGGCATCATTCTGTTATGTGCAATTCTGTAATTGTTGCTGTGTATACGTGTAGCCTGAACCATCAAAACGTTAAGAAGATTTCTATGAAAAAATTGTTATTTAATAAAAGGAGCATTTAAAGGGGCATGTGTGGCTTATATCCTCAGGATATTAGAAAGTCCCCCTTAGAGTCCAGAAGAGGGATTGTGAAGGCATGAATCTTGGCTTTGCCACTTCTTAGCTATGTGACCTTGGACACATTTCTAAACCTCTCTGAGCTTCAATTTCTTTGTCTGCAAAATTGAAATAATGACACCAACTGCATGGTATTGTTAGAAAGAATATTTGAGATTACATATGTTAAGAGTCTACTCCAGATTGACACAGGGGTCAGTAAATTATGTCCAATAGACCACATCCAAACCTGTTTTCATAAATAAAGTTTTATTGGGCCACAGCCACACCCATTCATTCCCATATTGTCTATGGATTCTTTTGACCAATAACAGTGGAATTGAGTAGTTGTGACAGACTAGATGACCCACAAAGCTTAAAACTCTCTGGCCCTTTACAGAAAAAGTTTGTCTATCCCTGGTTTAGTACACTGTAGGGGCCCAGTAATGGTAGCTGGAAAGTTTATTGATCCAAATACCTAATTTAACAGATAATCATACCACATACATGTTACCTAATAAGGATTCATAATTTAGGCCCAAATGCTTAGGGCACATAACAGTTTCTGCAGCTAGAAAAAGGCCCTAAGGGACCCTGACTCACTTGGGCTCCAAGCCAGGGTTGTCCTCACTTCGAGCTAGCGTTAGCCTGAGGATTCAATACAGAAGAGAGATGTGACTTCCTCATGCTGCCCCTAATCCCATGTGCACGAAGTTGTAGTCAAGAACAAGGAGCTGATTTACTCCCTTGCTTCCTTCTGGAATCTGTTCTTCCTGCACTTTCACTACTCCTCGTTTCTGTGTCCTCCACCATCACACCCATCTTTCTGGTTGACAAGCAGTACGGGCAGTTTCTTCTAAAGTGGCCAATCTCCAGGGCAGGATAGGAGGGCAAGGAAGGGATGATGTAGAAGATGACACCTTGTCTCTGCCCCAGGTTTCCCTGCTTCATCTTAGCACCTATTTGACCCATCTCAGGCCAGCACATGCCAGCCTGCAGGGCCCGCTGACTTCCTTACTCAGTGTAGATTGCTTTCATGCCCATTATTCTGAAGTCTGCCATGGCAGGTAGCAACTGCAGGGCACTTGGGATATGCTAGCCATACCCTTTGACTTCTTGGAAGAAGCCCAAACCACCACAATGACTTCAAAATGGACTTAACTTTTTCACAGTTTGTAGAAATTGAGATCAACTCCAGGCTACTCTGGACATTTAACCTGGGACTGGTGCCAGTCACTCTGGAACAGTTTCTGTTTCAAGGGCTAAGGCTCCCTGTACTGCTTTGGCCCACAGTTGGTGCTCTAGACTTTCTCCTGGATGGTGGTTGCCCTGGTGGCTTCATGATCAGGAGCACATGCGTTTGATATGAAAGGCTCCATCTCAACTTCTAGACCCATATTTATACTAGTGTCCTATCGAGAAGGTTTTAAGCCTCATAGATTAGCAAACTCACCTGTAGAGTACCAAGGTAGACAATCAGTGCCTCATTAGCTGTCATCAAAACCATACTTCAGAGTAACAATGCCCTTTAACTGTCACCATTCATGGGGAACTCATCAAAATAATAAAGATTAACATTTGATTAAAATAACATTGAAAGACAGAAATAAAACAAAATACGCTAGTAAAGCAAGAAACAACTTTTTTGTTTACTTATATGTAAAAGTTCATGATAAAATAAACCACTAATTTTTTTAAACTAATAACAGTTAATTGTTTTATCTTTCCATTGGCCCAAGAGATATAAACAATGAAGTCTGTTAAGAACAATTGTATGCAATAAGTCATGCTAAAGCTCACTTTCTTTCCAGTAATTTTTTCAGGTAATAAATCACTATAATAAATGTTATTGAAGCAAAAGCATGCCCTTAGATTCATTCTCAGAGTCCTACTGTCATTTTAAGCTTCATATACATAATCAATCAAACAAACTGAGTAGATACTCATAATTTAGAAGTTATCAATACATTAAATGAATCATAGAACTTTCATGTGGGCTTTGATCATTTATTGTTGGTATCAGTAGAACTCAAGACATATCTTGGCAATAATACTTATGGAATAAAAATTTTTTAAAGTAAATTATTAAGTAAACCCAGAAGGGCCTTACTCTGTACCAGGAACTCTGAGAAGGTACGCTAAAGTAAAAGACATGGTCTGGGCCCCAAGAGATCATGAATTTTAGTTGCAGTAATTATACATGAAGCAGTAAGTGGGCCTCTGTTACCTTTGTATGGTTTTTTTCATCAAACCCCATAAAGGCATTGACTTAGAGCTACTCAAGGACTCAGGCTTTAAACAGGTCTTTCATTCTTTTTGCTTTTACCTGATTTTCATCATTTGAAACCGTAGACAAGGTCACCATAGACAAGGACTTTTCAAGATAACAGCAACTGGGACTTTCAACCACATCACCACTCTACTGAACGTCCAGAAAGATTACCAGATTTCACCAAAGAAGGCTAGTTAAGGAAAGAAAAAAATTGACACATTTAAGAAACAACAAAAAGACACAAAACAGATGTGGTTTAGATTAGAGGAGAAGGGGCCACTCAGATATTAAATTTGTGGAAAAGACATTAAAAAAAGCTTGGACCATTCTTCAGATTCTGGAAATGATAGAAAACCAAACTCCTTAACTCCTAGCAGTTTAATAATTTCTCATTTCAGACAAAATACACATGTTCTTTTATTCTACTGTCTGGGTACTAATTGGAAAGTCATCATCTTATGTGAGTAATATCAAAAGGAGCAAAGCTTTTATTTTTAAACCTTTGTCATTCCAAAATGTGTAAACTGTTGGGTATGTTCATCACTCATGAAAGATGTATCTTATGAATTAAGAAACTTACATTCTGAAGGGTCAGCACATACATGACATAAGGATGTTGGCCTTTCCTCTCCTCTTCTCTCTTAACCCCTAACCCTTTCTCCTCTACTTCCTGACCCTAAAACTCAAGTATGTCTCCCTGCCCCTTGCAAAATAACCCAACACCTCAAAACACTAAGTAACATCCTCTTTCAGATCAACTTATAAATGATCTAGTACCAATGATCAAAACTATTTTTCCACATGTCTCTTATTTCACACTAAAATTTCACCACTCCAAAACCCTTAGGGAATAAATCTTTTGTGATAACTAAGGGGGTTTTTTGTCGAATTTTTAGTCATTTAAATATGGCATTTAAAAAAGAAATCATTTCAGATAGAAACCTTCCCCTTTCCTGTGGGCTTATATTATATTATATTATGCATAATTTAACTTGTTCATAATTTTGGGTCATCAGCATGTATATTAATTATTTTCCTGAGCTATAAAGTATGACAATGTCTTCAGGGCTTGCTTGCTCCTATACTAAGTGGTCCTACACTAATTTTTAAACTCTCATGCTTCTTTATCATAGGTTTATTTTCATTTCTGTCATTGATATTAAACTGTCAGTTTTCTTGTATAGTTATACAGTAGTACTTTCCTGTCTTCCAGCTTTGAATCTCTTACAGATTTGATAACCACAAAGCCTAAGTGTTAGAATTATGTATAAAGCAAGAGTAAGCAGGGATTGAGTGAGGATCTGTGTAAAGTGAAGCAGTAATCTTTAGTATATGGGCTTTATGACATCTATATTTAAAATTTGAATTAAGAGAACATTTTTTAGGGTTACTCTTTTTTAGCTAGATTCACATTTGCATATTTTGACAGCTAGTTGGGTAATGAGTAGGTAAGTTGATGATGTATGAATAAATATAGGCCTGTGAATGGTTTGCAGAGAGATATTTTTAAATATGAAGAAGTGATTAGATCATTGGCAGAGTAGATGTATTAAATGACCCCAGCCCTGGGATTTTAGGGAGTTAATTAAGACTTTTGAAGAAACCATTCTACCCTACATTCCCATTTGTTCTTAAGTTGAAAGCAGGAGGAGAAACAAATTTCAGTCCTGTAAAATATGGCAGTTTTTATTAAATACATGGAAGATTAAGGAATTAATTATTAATTTTTATTGAATCCAGTGATAAATCTTCTGGGATAATTCATCACAATCAAGTGAGTTTCATCCCAGAGATGCGAGAATGGTTCAACATATGCAAGTCAATAAAAGTGATTCACCACATAAACAATTAAAAACAAAAACCTTATGATCATCTCAATAGATGCAGAAAAAGCATTCAATCAAATCCAGCACATCTTCATGATTAAAAAACCCTCAACAAACTAGGCATAGAAGGAACATACCTCAAATTAATAAAAGCCATATACAACAAACCCATAGCCAGCATCATACTGAATGTGGAAAAGTTGAAAGCATTCCTCCTAAGAACTGGAATAAGACAAGGATGCTCACTTTCACCACTTCTATTCAACATAGTACTGGAAGTCCTAGGCAGAGCAGTCAGACAAGAGAAAGAGATAAAGGGCATCCAAATTGGAAAAGAGGAAGTCAAACCATCTGTTTGCCAGTGATACCATCTTATACCCAGAAAACCCTAATGACTCCTCCAAAAGACTCCTAGATTTTATAAATGAATTCAGTAAAGTCTCAGTTACAAAATCAACATACAAAAATCAGTGACACTGCTATACACCAGTAATGACCAAGCTGAGAATCAAATCAAGAACTCAATCTCACTAATAATAATGGTAAAAAAAAAAAATTACCTAGGAATGTACTTAACCAAGGAAGTGAAAGATCTCTACAAGGAGAACTACAAAACACCAATGAAAGAAATCATAGATGGCGCAAACAAATGGAAAAACATCCCATGCTCATGGATCGGAAGAATCAATATTGTGAAAATGACCATACTGCTCAAAGCGATATACAGATTCAGTGCCATCCCTATTAAAATACCAATGCCATTTTTCACAGAATTAGAAAAAACAATCCTAAAATTCATATGGAACCGAAAAAGAGCCCAAATAGCCAAAGCAAACAAAAAGCTAAACAAAAAGAACAAATCTGGAGGTATTACATTACCTGACTTCAAATTATACTATAAGGCAATAGTAACCAAAACAGCATGGTACTACTTGTATAAAAGTAGATACATAGATCAATAGAACAGAATAGAGAACCCAGAGATAAAGCCAGATACCTACAGCCAACTGATTTTAGACAAAGCAGACAAAAACATACACTGGGGACAGGAGACCCTATTCAATAAATGGTACTGGGAAAATTGGATAGCCACATGCAGAAGAATGAAACTGGATCCCTATCTCCTCACCATATACAAAAATTAACTCAAGGTGGATTAAAGACTTAAATATAAGAGCTGAAACCATAAAAAATCTGGAAGAAACCCTGGGATTAGTAACATTATAATGATTTCTAATTAAAGAGCTTTGTGTCAGTAGAAGTATATAAATATATGATGTAGGAAATATAATATTATCTCACCATATATTTAGAAATATGCTATTAGAATATAGGTGAAGTTTTAAAATTTTTTGAAGGCTTTGTTTTAAAGTGCATAATCATTTTGGCTTATTTATTGTTTTGTTCTAAATTTGATAAATACCTAAGAGAAGCCTCAAAAAAATACATAATGTTCAGTTATCTATTAGTGAATAACAAACCACCCTGAAATTTAGTGGCTTAAAGCAACAATGATTTATTATGTCTCACAAGTATGGTGGGGGGTTCTTCTGCTGGTTTGTCTGGGGTCATTCATGTGGCTAGCAGGCTGGGGGCTGGGCTCAACTGGGGCCGTTGCCTGGGGGTGCCTCAGTTCTGCTTTAGGTGGCTTCTCCACTTGGCTAGCTTGGGATTCCTCACAAGATGGCAGTAACAAGACAGATTCCCAAAAAGGGAGTATTTGCATGTGGGAGAAGCTGTGGAAACGAAGATATAAAAGCAGAACTTGGGGAATCAGAGAAGCCACCAGCCATTTAATCTGGAATGCCAAGCACATCCAGTCACTGAAATGAGGCCACAAAAGGGAAATGGATGGAGAAGTCTAGTGGAGAAGTCTGTAGTTCTGCAGCCAAGTGTCTGGGGATGGGCCTGCAGCTGCTTTTGGTCAGTAGAATTAGTAGTCAGGAAAAAGAGCTGGATATGGCATGGAGGACGAGGAGGATACGCTGGAGCCTACCAACACCTCTGACTCTGCCTGTCACCGCAACTAACCACCACGTTGTCCCAGCTTAACTAAGTTGCTAGGGCACAAAGCGCCACATATAAGTGTATGTAAGTATATATGTAATTCACCTCTGACAGAACTACAGTTCTCCTTAATTCCAAATCAAAGCACCAATTTTTAATAAGTAAATGTATTTAAAAGTTTGTATATATATGTATAATTTTGATAAAGATAGGACTCTTACAGTTATAAAATGTTAATTACTTAAAATATTTAAGTAATTTATATAACAAAATGATCTAGTGATTGTTAAACCTGAAATATATTTGTTTATAAAACAATTCCCCAAACACAAACTTTAGAAAATATATATTTTATGTTTCTTTTTAACTTTTAAAATTAGCACATTTATTGTAGCAAAGTTTAAAAAATATATAGAAAAGCATAAAGAAGAAAATAAAATTTTCTTTAATTCCCATTACTCAGAAATAACCAATGCTAACATTGTGGTATATTTCTTCCCTAACTTCTCAACACATGATTTCTTGATTTTCCTCAAAGTGAAAACCATACTATATATACCATTTTATGACATTTAAAAAACTTAGAATACATTCTGAACATTTTATTACACACTTACATATTTGTTGAGAAAATGAATTTTAATGACCATATGATATTTCATCTTATATTATAATTATTTAACCAACCCCTCATTTTTGGAGAGCTGTTTCCAGTTTTTACTGTGATAAATAGTGCTGCAATGAAGAAACTGTGAGACAGATTACTCCCTTACACTATATTCCTAAAACTAGCATTACTGGATCAGAGGACATCAGTAATATCGGGGGTTTTTAGTCATATTGTCACATTGCTCTCTGGAAGGGTTACTGCACCAATTTAAATATCCCAAGCAATATATGAAAGTGTGTCTTTCCCTGCATCCTCACTAGCACTGGAGATTATGATTAACAGTTCTTCTAGTTTCAGGAAACAAAAATCTAATCCTTTATTCAAAACAAAAACTTTTTGAGATTTTAAAGCAATAGGACCTTTTTGGAGGGATATTTGCCTGAGCAGATGTTCCTTGAATTCTCTTTTATAAGATCCCATTTTGTGCAACATTTCTGGGGCATATTTTACATCAATAGTAATAAATGTCAAAAGTAATAAAGTCTTGGCCAAGTGTGGTGACTCATGCCTGTAACCCAGCACTTTAGGAGGCCAAGGCAGGAGGATCACCTGAAGCCAGAAATTTGAGACCAGCCTGGGTGACATAGCAAGACCCCGTCTCTACAAATTAAAATAAATAAATAAATAATTAGCTGGGCGTGGTGGCACATGTCTGTAGTCCTAGCTACCTGGCAGGCTGGGGCAGAAGGATTGCTTGAGCCCAGGAATTCAAAGTTGCAGTTTACTAAGATTGTGCCACTGCACTCCAGACTGGGTGACAAAGTGAGACCTTGTCTGTAAAAAAAAAAAAAAAAAAAAAGTAATAGAATCTTATTTTTGGATTTGCAGAAGTAATCTTCCCTTTTAAAAATTATATTGTTAGTGAGAAATCATAACCCTATAATAAACCAATTAAATTGCATAGTTTGATAGTTTGTCATGAAGATGTTTCCAGTTAAAGAAAATATTAAATTCTCCTTCTTTAATTTTAGAATGTTAATATTTTGGTGGCCTGGACTTAGTCTTGAGTTCTAATTGCTACTAAACAGCTTAAGGAATAAATGTTTCCATGCTGAGTGTTGCACAGAAAATATTTTTGGAATTTATATTCAGAATTAGGAACATCATCCATTTGGCTAGCACATCAACTTCAAATTGTTCCCAATTTTACATTCAAAAATAAACCTGTTTATTGTTTGATGCTTTCTTTGTTATCTTTAGGATCCCAAGAGAAGCCACTTCGTCTTAATTGCTGGGGAGCCATTAAGAGAACCAGTTGTCCAACATGGTAAGCCTAAAATAATGATTCTCTTTGTTGGTTTTTTTTTGGAAGTAGTATACACGTATAGTATTGTCGGGAAGAGTAGCTGGATTTTTGTCCTGTCTCTCCATCTATAAATCTGAAAATTTTGTTTAATTTCTTCGTTGTGAGAGGAAAATATATACAGGGTTGTATTCCTCTCTCTTAACATTTCTTAAGTACCTATAGTGTGTAGGACATTGAGCTTGGGACTGTGGGAAGAACAAAAATACTGTTTTTGTATTGTGTCATAAGGAATTTCAACTTGAAAAAAGATTTTTGCATTCTATTGGGGACTTGAATATCATTTCTATACTTACTAAAAATAACAGTGATTTCAATACTGTCCTTGTAGTCTATTGTATTTTTAGTGAAAAATATGAACCTCTTAGAAATAATATTTCTTCAAAAGTTTCTAAAATAGTTAAGTCATTTTTTGTTTTTTTAAAAAAGTGAATAAAGGTACCTGTTGCATAGTAGAGATAGTACTGTACTTGGAGGCAGAAAATCCTGGCATCAATGCCCATAACAATCACTTCGGCTCTTTGAGTCTTGACTTCTTCATATCGTTGTTTGATTAAACAAGGAACATCTAAAAGCACCTAGAATCCAACTTATTATTTAGATAAATGCCTATAAAACATATGTCCACTTCACTAATTATTAAATTCAGTAAGCATTAAAATTCTATTATGTTACTTTGCCTTGTACAAATTCCCAGGTATACACAATGATTTCAGATAAACCCCAGCTGATCATAAATATAAAGAGCACTGATTGTTTTAAAAATATTTTTCTTTTTAGTTCTATTAATAACTTGAGGGGGAATTAAATTATACCTTGCCTAGCCTGTACATTTGACATCCATTTTGTGTGCTTCCAATTTCCACTTACAAGGTTTGTGGGTCTTGTTTCCTTTTGTCTTGACTGAACAGCGCAGGAACACAGGTAGTTTGTTCTTCTGCAAGCATCCTGCAGACAAACTGAATAGGGCCATAATCTTTATTCCTAGTGACTAGAATTTAGGTGGGAAAAAAATGTGCGGGATGGAAGTCTTTAAGTTAGGCAATCTACTCTGCACCAATAATGGAAAACAAGAGTCCACCTGAATTAGGTGACAGACCAAAAGGGTGGGACTGCTCAAAGCCACCCTACACTGAATCATGTCAGTCCTCTCCCAGTGGCTTGGAACACAGGGACACTAGATATGCCTGCACATACAAACTCAGATTAATCACACAAAATAGATATGTCCCTTGAAACCTCAGTTACTGAGAAGCAAAGCATTTTGTTTTGGTTTTTTAACTTTTAAAAACCCAAATTTAAAAATTAAAAATTTTCTTTTACTTGTGCATGTTTAAAGACAGCCACATCCATCTCTCAGCTGTTTGGGAACCAGTACTTATCTCAGGAATTAGCTAAGACTCTTGTTCCTCTTATCATTGTGTGTCCTTACTTACGTGTCCCCAGATTAAGCATAGGATGTTATAGAATGTTGGAATATAAAATAACCTTAACTATGATGTAGTCACCTCCCTTTTATAAATGAGGAAAATGAAATCCAGATATTTTATTTATTTACTTAACAGACAATTGCATAGAATTTAGTATTTACTGGACACTGGTCAAAGTGCTGTCCTAATATTAATTCATTTAGTCTTCAAAATAGCCCCATGAGGTTGGTACTCTCATGCCCATTTTTCAGATGAGGAAGCAGAAGTACGCAGGTTCACTTGCTTGCCCAAGGCCACATAGCTAGATTCACACTCAAGTTGTCTGGTTTCTCACCATCCCACCCTTCCGCCTTGCCCCATGCCAGTTGCCCCTCACTCTGCCCTGTAGCTTCTCTCGATGGGAAGTGATTGTTAATAGTAGAGCTGGGATTTGGACCCTAGTCTCTTGACCCCGTATCTTGTGCTCTCTCTGCTATACCAAGGTTCTACATAACAAGAGATTAGACTCACACCATTTTATGCAGGAGAGGGAGTTTAAAGGTTTAATTAGAAAAGAGATGAAAACTGTAGTTTGAAAGAGGATTTATGGGATTATCCATAACTATCAAATAATTTTCTTGTTCATAACCCTTGTAGTTGATCAATTAAAAAGCATATGCTTTCTAGATTCAATTTTCTTCCTCTCTTGGAGGATTTGAGGAGATGAGCTTCAACAGTTCGGCTCTGGAGGGCTCCAAGCTCCCAATGCTTCCCTATAAAAAAGAGCACTTGTTTCTCAAAGTGTGGTCCATGGACCAGCAGTATCAGCATCACTTGGGAGATAGTTGGAAATGCAGAATCCCAGACCTCACTCCAGACCTCCTGAATGAGAATCTGCATTTTAATAAGATTCCCAGGTGATTCGTGTGCACAATAGAAACTGAGAAACATGGCAGCCTACCCCACAAAAGTGTACACAGACTTTCTCTGAGAGACAAATAATACTGATTAACATATAACCGTATTACTTAGAGGGAATAACACATTCAAACTTCTTAACCATTGTTAGCATATCAACACAGATTTGGTGATCTCTGTCATTTAAAACTTGAAAAGGAAGACACAGGATAATATGGCTTGACAATGTTGAGGTTTTTGGGGGAGGTTGTGGGGAACAGAATGCCAGTAGGAAGGGAAAGTCTCTCAGAGAAAGCCCGTTAGAGGAGGGAGTTCCATAAAGGGAATGTCAGGAACCTCTGCAGGCTGTTAGAAGAAATATACTGAATGGACAAATCTGTCAACTGCTTTCAAGACACTGCCAATACCATTTAAGAGCTGGCCTTGTTTACCCAACAGATCATGGGAATGAGACAGTCCAGTGCCCCTTTGCCCCTGTAATGTGTGAAGAAAAGGGAAGAGACAGACACATTGCCTCCTGGTAAATTAGGGGAGGACTTCTTATACACTTTTAGCAAAACCTGAGTTCAGACCCAGGAAGTAGACAAAGAGGTCAGCAAACTATGGCCCTGGACCAAATCTGCCCACTGCATGTTTTTGTAATAAAGTTTTATTGGAACACAGCCATGCCTGTTCCCTTTTATATTGCCTGTGGCTGCTTTTGCGCTTCTATGAAACAATTAAGTAGTTGAGACAGATACTGTTTGACCCACAAAATCTAAAGTATATACTAAGCTAGCCCTTTACAGAAAAAGTTTGCCAACCCCTAGAGAACCCAAAACATGATGATTTATTGACTTTAAATTTTTGTAATCTCCCGTTCATTGTCCATGAGGTGCTGCTAATTTTCAAAAATGACTCAGAGCCCTCATGTATGTACACAGTCTCATATGTTCCTTAGACATCAAAACTGTGACGAGATTTGCCAATTCTTTGTATCAGACAGGTTCAATTCTTGACATCAGCTAATGTCAAAAATAACTACAAAAATGGTTGTAATAGAACAACTGTTAAGAGTGTTTGGAACGAAGAGGTTGCCATTGCTGATGAGAACCCTGCAATGGATGGGTGAGATGCAGGCGCATTTATTTGCCTGAAGTTTGGTTGTTATAATTTATAATCATACACAATCCTACTCAAGAAATTTGTATTACAGTCCTTGGGGATTGAACACTGTGAAAGTAGACTTTTACCGTTCAGATATGCCTAGATTTTGTTTCAAATTAAGAACTACAGAAATACATACCATTTCGAGTGGTAGAGGAAAATATTGTCACCCAGAACTTTCTGAATGTCTCTTTCTGCCCTAGGTCCATTTGTGATGAACACCAATGAAGAGATTTCTCAGGCCATTCTTGATTTCAGAAATGCAAAAAATGGGTTTGAAAGGGCCAAAACCTGGAAATCAAAGATTGGAAACCAGTGAAGAGCACAAGAGCAGGTCTCCATGCTTCCTAGAATTTTGTCGTTTGCGGCATCCAGCCATTCAAGACATTTTAGTTTCTAAAGCTGACTTAGCCCAGTGCTTCTAAAGAATTCCACACTAAAGTGACAACATGGTTTTTGTAACAATGCATGTAAGATACTTCCTGGCACATGCAAATAAACCTAATCATTGCTTCTGTAAAAATCAGTGTTCTTTATTTTGACCTAAGTTACTAAGCTCCTGTTAAAAAAATCATTTTGTGTATATTTGCCTTTTTGCATGTGTGTGTGGATGTTTTTATTATTTTTGTGCATGTGTGGGTTTTTTAAAGCATATTGATTGCTTTCAGTGTGTCACTGGCAGCAGATGCATGAGCATCTGAGGTCCTTTCCTAAGCAATCCTGTTGAGATGCAACGGTCAAGACTATGTGCTGGGGTTTCATGTTACAGGTTATCTGCTTTAAAATAACGGCAGTCCAGAGCATTTGAGTCAGTTTTTAAAACTGCCCTGCTATTGGTAGGGACGCAACAGGATTACAGCCAAGACTTCCCTGCATTTTCTGCCAAAATCTGTGTCAGATTTAAGACACATGCTTCTGCAAGCTTCCATGAAGGTTGTGAAAAAAGTTTTAATCCAGAGTTGGGTTCCAGCTTTCTGTAGCTGCAAGCGTTGTGGCCGCACCACCTCCTTACAAAGCAACTAGAACCTGGGGCATAGGGTGGAGAGAATTTTCTTTTTTTAATTTGCTGGACATGAAATTAATTTAGAGTGCTTTCTAATTTCAGGTGGAAGACATGTCCACCTCCTGATTATTTTTGGAGCATGAGAACATTTTAAATTTTTTTCATCTCTCTCCCCACCAAGATTGTGCAAAAAATGTACCTTGGCTAACTGAAGTCATTTCATTGGATTTTGATCACAACTGATTATTTGTTTTTCCATGTGAAGTTTTGGGGTTTCAAACTTTCCTTCTGGAGAA
The DNA here is from genome assembly GCA_023783475.1 of Daubentonia madagascariensis. Lineage (NCBI taxonomy): Eukaryota > Metazoa > Chordata > Mammalia > Primates > Daubentoniidae > Daubentonia > Daubentonia madagascariensis. The sequence goes on along the minus strand of JAKFHU010000555.1, from coordinate 906,027 downwards.
TGCATTTTGAAACAATTTTCTCTAGCTGCCTGATGTCAACTGCTTAATAATCAGTGGATATTAAAATATTCAAAATGTACAGAGAGTGGGCAGTGGTGAATATTTTCATGATGTTTTATGTGCAACTGGTGCAGGGTTCCAGTAATGAACATGGACCAGTGAAGGTAGGTGAGCTCAATTATTAATATGATGAAGATTCTTTTATTAGTTTATACAGAGGACTTTCTTTCTTTGCCCTCACTATTTTTGAATCAATATAAAAATGCAGAACACTCCTAATAGTGGACAGGATATATACTGCACTTGTTAGTGACTGTTCTGTTTCTTAGTCTTACTAAGCTTCTGGCCATGAGTATCTGAAAATGCTACGGGTTTTTTTTTTTGGTTTTTGGTTTTTTTTTTTTTTTGGTTTTTTTTGAGTTGTAATAGAACATGAGCATTCTGGAATCTTTTCAGATAGAGAAGTTTCTCCTCAGTTGTATATGAAGATGGCACAGTGGTTTTTTAATGAAGCACTGGTTTGTTTTTATGATACAGATAACTTTGTGGGCCATTTATTTTTAGGTCTTTTTGTGAGCAGCGAAAGTTAGTTTATTTCTTCTGTAAATTGAAAATTACATGCTATCTGTGGACACTTTCTGTCTGTTTTTGCAAATTACCAATTGCCACCATCCAGAAAAATGTTTTCTTCGAGGTTGTTTGGTTTTTTGCCTCTTGAAACGTGTGTAAAATTCAACAGTAATCAAATCCAGTAATTGAATTTTTGGTTCTATGAGCAAACATCAAGCAGAGCCCAATGAATTGAGAGAAATGCAAAATAATTAACTGGAATGTTACTCACAGCCAGAATAATAGTTTGCCCGATTTTATGTATTTTGTAGGTTTTATATATATATTATATATAAAATATATATATATTTATTTCAGAATATTACGGGGGTATAAACTATTATTTTGAAAATGATTTGGATGTAATTGTTTTGACTGAAGTGGTGCTGAATCATTATTGATTTAGGAATTTCTGGCCATGAACAGACAATCAAATGTGGGCTTGCATTTTTATAGCTGTTGTTTAGCACATGCATTATCAACAGAGGTGATAGCGCCCCCAACAGGGGGAAGTGGGTTCCTGAGGAGTGAAAACGTTTTACTTTTTTGATATATAAAGCACAGATATACATACGGTACATAAACATATATACAGTATATCTGTATTAAAATTTCCTAGAAGAAAAAAATGTCTAAAAAGGCTCCTAGCTGGCATAGGTGGGGGTTGGTAATAAGGAAAGGTTGAACAATACTGAGTTAGGGGTGGAGAGTCACCTTGTCTAGCCACATACACCTTTCTAACTTTTCAAATTCCAAATGTACGTGGGACAAATCACAGTCTCCAGCTCTACTTCACTGCCACCAGCCTTGGTGTTGGATCTCAAGGCCAGATTGTAGGTAAAAGGGAATCCAATTTTGAGCATAGGTAACAGGAGAAAAAGCCTGACTTGGTTGAGCAAGTAAGACCTTCCAGATAGTCCAGCTTTTTTTTAAGTCCACAAAACTTGGAAATCCTTTAGATGTGCTGGGCTCATTGAGTTTTAAAATGTTTCTATTTTACTTGTAAAACATCAGTTTATTTGATGGTACAAGAGAGGAGACTCTGAATTGTGGGAAATAAGTAATATTCTTTAGGTTGCTTAGCTCTTTTAAGGAGCACCAACACCAAGACTTCTTTAGGTGTCCTGGGCACTGTGAAGTTTTCAATGTTTTGAATTTACTGTTAACATATAAATTTGTTTAATGGGACAATGGAGGAAAGCAGCTAAATTTGCATGGGACAGAAAACAGGACCTTACACATCGGAAGGTGCAATGCAGCATTATATGCTTACTAATACTCTTCATAATTTCTTCCTTATATATCACCATTTCCTTTAAAAAGTGAAGCTACATATACTGAGCTTATATCCACCCAACCCCCAGCTAAATTAAATGATTTCAGATATGAAGGAAAGGGTTGCCTATAGTTAAACAGAAGTTTTGGCATAGATGTGACAGGGTGCTGAGGGATAATGAGGTGTATAATATTGGTTATAGTTTTCTTTTTTCCCAACTTTTTCTTAAGAGAAAATCTAAGAAGAAATATGTGTTTCTTCACATTAGTGTTCTTGTTGAAATTAAAATTTAGTGTCAAAACACAAGATGATAATGGTTTAGAACAATGGTGTTTGAATATTATTTTCTTGTTTTTTGAGATAAAAATGTTTCATTTATTGTAAGAAATTGTCATGGTCTTCCTCAGTACTATGTCCACAAGCATGTTCTTCTCCCCACCCTCCCCTCTTCTAACCACCTGTTTTCCAGAATGGATGGTGATGCCAATTCTGTCCCTAGGTTGCCCTCCCACCAACCCTGGCCCAGTTTTTACTTTCTAGCTTTGAATATTGTCCTGTTTTTCAGCTTAGACTAGCATTGCCTCTACTACAGTTCTATGTGTCTGTGAACAATTTTTTCCTCCAGCAACCATGCAAACATCTACTAGTATCCTGGACAATTGTATTTAATGCCATTTGAGTGTAAGACATCCTAATTTCATTAGTCTTACCACTTGTGCTTGGAAGGATAGCTGTTTGGAGTCAGCAGTGCATGGAACATTTGAACTGAGACAAATCTGTTTGAAAATCTCACCTTGAGATTTCAAATCCATTGTATATACTGTTTAGATGTTAAGTTTCTCAGTCTAAGAACACGTTTTCTTCTACAAGTAAGGTTAACCCAATGCCTATGCTTGGCTCACTAATATAATCAGATTACTGCCTAGACATGGGATTTATTTCTGTTTCTATTTTCTCCAGCTTTTTATACAGTTTGGATAGCCATATACAGTTGCACAGGGTGTGCACTGCACAACTCTAGGGAGCTCCATCCACATAGACTCACATCTATATGTGATATCCCTGAGCACAATATGGTAGGCACTCTGGACATTTGCTAAGTGGCCAGCATTATTTCTGGCTTATTTAATAAACAATTTTTATCACCAAAAATCTTGGGAGTCTTCTTAAGACATTAGGGGAAGCCAGCCTTCATAAATCTTTTCAATGTCACTGATGAAAACATATCAATATGGCAATAAAGGAACAATTTTAGGTCACGGTGGGTTTTTACAAGTCTTTTCTGACAAAATTTGTTTCATTCTTCTTCATCTTCTCTGTATCCTACCTTTTTTAATCCAACCTCTTTCTTTCCTTTTTTTTAATTTCGGAATATGACGGGGGTACAAACGTTTAGGTTACATTATTGCCTTTGCACTGCCTGAGTCAGAGCTACAAGCGTGCCCCTCCCCCAGACAATGCGCACTGCACCTGTTACCAACCTCTTTCTTAACTTCACTGGTAGAAGATTATTTCTGGGTGATGGAGTCATTTAAATTTTGTGTAAGACTGGAATAAGTCCAAGATCCACAGGAATGGGGGATATCTGTAACTTTCATGAGAAGCCACATAGCTCACAAGACTTCATTACCTTTGTGTCACTTGCCTTCTCCTGAAAATGTCTCTCAAGTGAATTGAATAACAAGGATTGAGGTGCACTTTCCATATTTAATTCCAGGAAACAGACCCCCCCTTGCTCCCCACCCTGTTTCTACTTCCAAAGTCATGTGCAGGAAAGTCTATTGACTTTGTTGCTAGTCAAATGGCCCAAGGAGCTCTTGTCTACTTTTCTATCAAGCACAGTCCTTGGCACAAAGGACATCTGAAATATCTTCCATTAATTTCTTCTTCACTTATGACCTTATAGTTAAATGTGTTGAGTTATATGCTTCTATTATACACAGATCTGTTTTAGCCTAGTTAGTCACTTATAACTGGTGGTTTATGTCACTATAGCATATATTATTGGTACCCAGGATACAACAGAACCCCCTGTATCTTACATCTTCAATATAGTGCCTCCTTCTGTAACTTATTTTTTAATTTAAAAATCCTGATTTAGACTTGTGGCTAAACCTTTACTATAAACCCCTTAAAAAGACAATTTCTGAAATGAGAATAATGTATTTGTCACACAGATGATTCCATGTAGAACTTGATGTAATAAGACCTGGAACTCCCAGCCACATTTATTATTATCACAATTGGATAGAGGTGCTAGAGAAATCGGGACACAAGTGACAGTAAAATTGTTTCTGAGCACATTTCTAGGCCCAACTTTTTCCTACCACTTAGAATGAGAAGAGAGAGTGGAAACCGGATACAATTGGGAATGTAGTTGAGATGAGACGAGACAGAGACGAGATGAAACATTTCTTCTTAGGTTGCTTTTATGGTGGTGAGTCCACTTTTCTCTCTCCCTTGCCACTAGTTCTTAAGTCCCTACTAAGACATTAGGGCGTCGTACAGCAAAGGCACCCTGACACCCCCCTGCATTAGGAAAGCCTTGGCTCGTTGTGATGTCCTAGTTCATAAAGAATCTCCTTTTTCTCTCATTGGTACTTTCCAATATTTGACAATTCATTCATTTATTTATTCAACAAGTATTTATTGGGCACCTACTATATCTAGGCACTGATACAGGGGCACTGATCTAGGGGCTGGGAATGTGGCAGGAAATAAGACAATGTTTTAACTCTCTTGGAACTTGTATTCCAAGTGTGGTGGGTGGATGCTGACAATATGCAAATCTGTAACATATCAGGGATGATAAGCACCATGAAAAAAATCAGATAGGGGGAGGGGACACAGAGTGACGAGTAGGGGAGACCTCTAATTCAGTGACGTTTGTGCAAAGCCCTGAAGGAAGTGAGGGAGGCAGAGGCAACCATCAGGTCAGTGGCCATGGTAGGGGCAGGGAGTTGGCTTGGGTATTAGCCAGGGGAACAGTGTGGCTGGAGGGGGTGAGTGGGGGCCCAGAAGTGCAGTTGTCGAGGTTGGGAGAGTAGCCAGGGCAGATCATGTAGAGTGTGGCTGTGCTCCAATAAAACTTTATGGATGCTGAAATTTGAATTTTATGTAATTTTCCTACACCATGAAATCTTCTTTTCATTTGTTTTGACCATTCAAAAATGTAGAAAATCATTCTTAGCTCACAGGCCATACAGAAACAGGCTACAGGCTGGATTTGGCCCATGGGTCATAGTTTGCCAACTGTGTTATGTGTCATTACACTATTTTATCTTCATCATGGTACACATCCATACCTGACTTTTTTTATTTGCTTGTGTATATGTTTATTGCTTTGTCACTATCCACAAGAATGAAAGCTCTTTGAAAAGAGAAACTCTTAATTGTCTTGTTTACTGCAGTAACCTAACCACCTAGTGCAAAGCCTGTAACAGAGTGGGTACTAAAACAGTACTTGTTGACTGATGGACTAAGCTTCTGGGATTTTGAGATATCCAGGATGTGGACTACTCTATTAAATAGTCTCCAACATCTACTCTTATCATGGCTTGTTTGATTTCATGATTGTTTTTAATTCTAGAGCATTTTTTCCCTAAGGCAGTGTATTTACACTGTGCTGTTTTTCTGTGGGCATAGGATAGGATTTGGGTGGATGTATCAAAGAGTCTCTAGTGTCCTTCTAGGCACAAGCCATCCTGTAAGTTGTTCATTTCTGGGAGCCAAAGTTATAGAGGGAAGTCACCTTAGCCCGTCATTCCAGCCCACTCACAGAAAGAGAGATGGGCAAAGCAGTGTCTGGCTGCACAGTGGGTCTGGACAAAACTTAGACACATTGATGTTTTCCTTCATCCCTGACATCCTTAGAAGTGCCACCTATGTTTTCATTTTATGCTAGGTGGTTGGTAAAGACCTGGTAAATTATGGCAAAGTACTCTGGTCAGAGACTTTAACAGTCAGGCTAGGCCAGGATATGCTGTAATAACAAATACCCCCCAAATCTTTGTGGCTCATAAACAACAGAAGTTTATTCATTGTTCATCCCACATGACCACCCTGGTTCATCCGGGGTCAATGCCACATGGGGATGAAGCTGGCTGAGCACCCACATCTCAAATGCTATGAATCACTATGACAGAGGGAGGGAGAGCCCTGGAGAGTCTCACCCTGGCAGTTAAATGCTCTGGCCCAGCATCAGTGACACATATCACTTCTGGTCAAAGCCCCTTGACCCACTGCCCCATCTAGCCACAAGGGGCCAGGAAGTGCGATTCTACCATGTGCTCAGAAGGGAGAAAGCTGGAAATATTTGGTGAACAGTATTAATGACCATCACACACAACTTTGATCACTTCTAAGTGCTTCTCAACATACCTTTGATTGTAGAATGTTGAAAACATTCCCAATCTTACAGCAGTGCTGGAGAATGAACTGTATTGACACAACTTTGGAGAGGCAGGAGGAGACAGAGTAAAAAGAAAAAAATTCCCTGATTTCCATCATGCCTCTTTTAATACATGGGAGAACCTATGCTTTGCTTAGAAAATCAGGTTTCCATACTCAGAACAACTTTAGTGAAGATGAGAAACAACCATGGCTGGTCACTGGGGTAAAGTGTGCTGAAGTAAGACAGGTTTATTTCTGTTGCTCAGGAAGCTCCTTCTCCTTGGGAAAAGGAAAGACGCACATTCAGTTCAGTAAATATTTGTGGAATGTCTACCATGTGCCAGGCACATGAGTGGAAATGATGTTTTTATAAAATAAAGATGTCTTAGTTATTTGCATGTCTTACCAACAGCCAAGGAGGTCAATTTGGCCTGTGGGAAGGATAATTTTAATGCCTGAGACTTTAAGTATTAATGCAATTTTTTGTACTGATTCTCCTTTTGTCATTCATTGCATATTACTAAATCACTATAACACTCACATGTTGGAGATAAGTGTTGATTTCCTGACATCTAGGTTTGGCTAGCATTGCTTCTAGAGAGAGAAAATGACATGTGTTGAATATCCCTGTGGCACATTTTTGCTGTTGCTTACCGTTCCATTATGGAGAGTGTTAAAGAGAATGTAATTTCGATTGAATGAAGAGCCCAAATTCATCCTAAATAAGAGACTGCACGAAAAGAACAGGGTGGGATGAAAAAGTAAAAGCAGCTTTGCAATGGTGTGCTTGGTTCACACCTACATTGTCACAGCAAGACTGGGGATCATTGGGCATCCTAGACAGTGCAGAGGATGTTGGTAAGGAAGAGGAGAAGGAGATCAGTGGATGTTTATGTGAGACCCCTAGATCTTTAGGAAGAAATGTGAAAGGGGGCATGCTGGGCTGACTGCCAGTGGCACAGCAGGGCTGCTTTGTATTAATAGAAGGGACAATAAAGTTTTGCATAAAGATTCTTTCCCCATCCAATGGATTATGCTACACTTTGACTGAAATAGGGCTGTAGCAGTTAACTGTTGCCACAATAACACTGTGTAACAAACAAATTTCAGTGTAACAAGCCAAATTTCAGTGGCTTAACATATCACTAATTTATTCTCACTTACGTCTCTTTGGGTCAGAGGATCAAGGCTCAAGGCATAGGTTGAGCACAGGTCTGCCCCACATATCTCTCATCCTCCTTGGATCAGTGGGCTAGCAGGAGCATGCGCTTGCAGTGATGGCGGAAATGGAGAACCGTGCAACCATAAATAAGTGTCAAGCCTCTGCTTGCACCCTGTCTTGTAATGTCCCATTGGTCAAAGCAGATCACACGACCCAACATCAACAGGGCTGAGAACTATATTCCTCCCTTGGAGGGGAGGGGAGGGAATGAAATTGTTTTTAACAATAACCTAATCACCCTAAAGGCTTTGGGTGGTTTCCCTAGACATTGGGCCCTTGATCTTTGAGATCAGTGATAGACTGTAACAGACCTCAGGAATCTATACTCTTGGGGTTGTTCAGAGCATACTTTTTAGAGGGTCTATGGCTGTCTTGCCATTCAAGCCCATCCTGCACCCATCCACCCCTACATTTCGTAAGCACGGCTGTGTCAAGTGGGAACAGAGGCGTTTGAGTAGAGCGTAGATTGCAAATATGTAAAAGGAGGGCATGACCATCTCCCCTAATGCTTGATGACTTAGCTGGGGAGAAAACCACCAGCAGGCTTTATCAAATTGGAGGACGTGGAGGGCCCAGGCATCTCAGCCTCCAGTGCCTCCTTAAAAACCACAGGCAGCCATGCACATACACACACAAATGCATTCCACACACACTTTTCCTGCATTTTTACGTCTTTTCCTCAGTCTAAGTTTAATTAAACACCCTGGATTTCTCATATATTCATTTAAATATAGACCTGCATAAATAAAAGAGCCACCAGAGCCGCCAGTAACATGAGGCCCCTGAAATGAAGGACATCCCCACCCTACCCCTAGCTGGCCAGGTTTCTGGATTTCAGAGAAGCAGAACCAGGCCTTCAGCAGGTTCCATCCGAGCAGCCACAGCAATAGTTATTAGCAAGTGTGCATTCTACCTCCTGCCCTCAATTGGTATGCCCCACACCATCAGACACCATCTGTTCTGGGGGCCAGACCCTGATAACAAAACACAAAAGTTTAAGAAGTGCATTTTTTTTCTTCATGCATCTGTAAAGATATACATAAAGCCTGGCAGATATTTTTAAATTAGCCCTTTATCTGAAAATATTGCCTAGAAATGTTTTTAAAAGGGTTGGGGGTGGGGGGAAAGTTTGTCCTTGATTTACCCCGGAAAGTTGTTTCATTTTTTAATTTTTTTTAATCTGAAAGCCATGCGTTGCTTTTTAATTTTTAATTTTTATTTACTATGATTGGAGTTGTCACATCTTCTTGTTTTCAAGCTCACCTCTCTGGTTACTAAGGGCTATCAAGGACCATAAAACACAGCTCTCTAAACCCCAACACATACAACCCACCTCTGAGAAAGGAAATGAACATTTATTGTGTGCCTACTGTATACTTGACCCTTTCCCACATATGGCCTCATATAATCTCCACATCAGCTCTATGAGGTGAATATTATTAACACTGCTGTCTCATAAATGAGGAAACCAAGTCTTAAAGAAGTTACATAATTTATCCTCAGTCATAAAGCTAAAAAGGAGTGTGCCTTGATTCAAAGCCAGCTTATTTTATTTTTAACTTATTATACAGTAAAATTGACATTTTTCCCTCTTGGTGTGCAGTTCTGTGAATTTTAACATATATATATATAGATTTATGTAACCACAACCATAATCAGGATACAGAACTGTTCCATTGCCCCACAAAATTCGCTTATGTTACCCTTTTGCAGTCAGACCCTCTTCCCAACCTCTGGCAACCACTGATGTGTTCTCCATCACTATTTGGGTTTTGGGGAATGTCATATAAATGGAATCATACAGTATGTAACATTTTGAGATTGGCTTCTTTCACTCATAATACCTTTGAGATCCATCCAAGGCATTATGGTCCACCCAGAGACCAGTAGTTCATTCCTTCTTAGTTCCGAGTAGTATTCCATGGATTACTGAAACATTCACACATTGAATGACACATGGATTGTTTCCAGTTTTGGGCTATTACGAATAAAGCTACTATAAACATTCATGTACATGTTTTTATGTGAACATAAGGCTTCATTTATCAAGGGTAAATTCCCAGGAGTAGGACTACTGCGTCATATGGTGAACGTATGTTTATCTTTGTAAGAAACTGCCAACACATTTTCCAGAGTGTTATACCATTCAAAACCAGTTTTGAACAATTCAAATCTATGCTCTCTCCTCTCCAACAAGCTGTTTCTGTAGACAACAGAATGGTTTATGATATTGGTCAAACCTTCCTTTTGGGGGGTGTTATTTCCACTTGAGAGCTATGGGGAGGCAAAGTCACAAAACTTCAACTTATACTCAAGTCTAACATGGCCTGGGAAGATTCCTCAACAGGTAGGGGAAGACAGCTAGGAACGCAGCGTGACAGTGCAACTTGAACCCCAAACCAGGAAAAACTGGGTGGTTTTGGCTGAGCCTAAGCCATCAGGTCAAAGAGGAAATGCAAAATGCTCTTCCAGTGAAACAGAAGTTGCTAAGAGGTGGAGGGAATACAGAACTATTTGTATTGCAACCTGATCCACCTCCCCAAACCCACTGCAAAGGGAAACTGCTGACTTCAGTTCCCCTGAACTCCAGAACGTCCCCCAGGCAAGGATTTGCTTGTAAATCCTTAAGCAAATGTAGGGAAAGTTGTGTGAAATGTGTTCCCTCCATAACTCACCCAAAAGCTTTTGGATATTCTAAATACACAAATTCTATTCACCACACCCCCTTATCACCAATCTGCCCGAAGACATAATGCCAACACAATTTGATGAAGATAATAGCATCAACAATTTTTAAAAGGCTTGGAAGCATAGTCTTAAACCCACAGCTTTCAAGAGGTCTAGGGAGGAATTTAGCAAAGCTGGTCTCCTTTTCCATATCTAGAACAGGAGAATTCTTAATAGCATGAGACTGGAATGGCCCAGGAAAAGCTTTTTGCAGTTCTTTGAGGAAAGTAGCCAGCATCTCCACTTAGACTTTTGCTGACAGCCCGACAGCTGTGAGGCAGGATCAGAACCCAGCTGTGTACTCCCAGGCCACGCTCCTTCCACTTGGCATCTATGCTTATATTCTCATTTATATTTTCTTTCAAATATGTTTTAAGACTGCCTTCTGAAAGGATTATAATTTATACTTTTCTGTTGAATTTCAGTATGTTAAAGCCATACCTATTATTTTTAATTTTATTTTGAGAAATGGGTTTTTTAAATGGGTTTTTCCCCATTATGGGGAATTTGAGAGGCAATTTAGTCTGTCATTTAGGATGGTGTCACATAAGGCAGCCAACCTCATCCTGCTGTTTAGCCTGGAAAACAATATTATTGGTCTTCAATCTTGAGAAAGTTGTACAGGTTGGGAACTGGTCCACAAACAATCAGGAGCCTTGAGTTAGGAAAAGGCTTCATAAACCCAGTTAAGCAAGATATTCATGCAAATATTTTGAACCGAAGGTATAATTCCAAGGGATTTAAAGACTCTCAACATGCATCAGCCATTCATTGCCTACTGAAGTTTAGCGGACTTGTACAGAGCTCAGGCACTAACCCAGGTCTTTGAACTTAAAATCAGCATGCACCATGCCCTCAACTAGTAGTACTCATTAAAGCTGCTTGGGAAGATTTCTTTTGACATAAACTTTTTATTTTGAAGTATTTTTAGATTTACAGAAAAGTTGCAAAGATAGTATAGAGAGTTCCTGTATACCCCTCACCCAGCTTCCTCTAAGGCCAACACTCAGGAAGTTTAAAAAAAAAAGATCCTGGTAGCAAAGCTGTGACCCAAGACCCATTAAATGAGAATCTCTGAGGATGGGATCTGAACATCAGTATTTTTCTGAAGCTTCTTCCCAGGTAGATTCAAGGTGAAGCCAAGATTTAGAACCTCTGCTTCAAGCCCTTCTCAAAGAGTAGTCAGCCAACCAACAGTATTGCCATCACCTGGGAGCTTGTTAGAAATCCAGCATCCTAGGCATCACCCCAAACCTACCGCATCAGAATCTGCATTTTAACAAGATCCCCAGGTAATTAGTATGCACATTAAGTTTTGAGAAGCAGTACTCTATACAAAAGAGTAAATAGACCACACAAACCTGGGTGCAATTGCTATTTGTCAGAAGCATGTATGTATTTATTACTCATAAATTCTTTCATCAGATGTGTATTAAGTGGTTATTATGTAAAAAAGATGAATCAGGCACATATCCTACCCTCAAGGTGATTGCTGTCTAGTAAAGGAAATGCAATGTGTTCATAAATAATATAGTCTAAGTTAAGGACTGCATGAAACGCTTGATGGAAGAAGTGACATTTGTTTTGGACCTGCAAGGAGGACACCTGAAGGAAGAGACTTAAAAGATAAATGATGTAGTTTGAATAAATGAATAATCTCAGGGTTAAATTTTCTACAGCTTTTGGTGAATCCATTTGTTTATTCAGACATTTAATAAATATTTATTCAGCTCTTACTATTGCTAGATAAATAAGACAGATACCACTACTGCTCAAGTGGCTTTTACAACCTAGTGAGGAAGACAAGCACTAAACAGGTAATGACACAAATAATTCATTAGTGTCAGTGGTGGTAAGTGCTGGGGAGAAGGATAGGGTGCTAGGAATCCATGTGACAGAGAGACCAGAACTAGGCGGGGGTGGGAGTTGTGGGGGAGGTTTCCCTGAGAAGGTGACATCTAAGCTGAGATAGGTTTAGCTAGACAAAGAGCAGAGGGCACTCCAGGCCAAGGGAACGGCATGGACTAAGGGCAAAGCAAGAAGAAATGAACAAAAGAGCAAAGTGATGAAATGAATGTCCAGTAATATTCCATTGTTCAACTCTTCGACATCTTCCATTGCCTCCCAAATTGGGCAAAAGTAGCCTGGCCGTCAAGCCGCCAGTCCTTCCTCTTTTTTATTTTAAACAACTATTTTGATATAGAATTTACACACTATAAAACTTACCTATTCACCTCTTGTAGATAATTCAGTAATTTTTAGGAAATTTACTGAGTTGTGCAGCCATCATCCATATAAAATCCCTTATGTCCTTTTACAATGCACCCCCATTCCCACTCCCAGCCCCGGGCAGCCAATAATCTATTTTCTATCCCTTGGGGTTAGAAACCTAGGAGTGGAATTAGTTGGTCATATAATAAATTTATGTCTAGCTTTTTAAAGAACTGCTGAACTCTTCCAAGTGACAGTACCATTTTACAATTCCATCAGCAGTATATGAGGGTTCCTGTTGCTCCACATCCCCCACGATATTTGGTATTGTCAGTCTATTTGATTATAGCCATTCTACTGAATGTGAAGTGGTATCTTAACTTCACCAACCCCTCTTCCTAATCTTATTTGCCAGTTTCCCCACTCCCAAACCTGCTCTGTGCCCATCCAAAGTGAATCCCCTGCTGTTTTTTTCAGTGGGGCTCCTTGGTATCCTCAAACCATGCCTTTGTCCACTCTTTGAATGTATTACTTGACTAGATACTTTTTCAGGGGAGAGGGGCTGGAAATTTAGAGCTCAAATTAGTAGGAGTACAGAATGCCTTTGACTTCCCCACAACATAGACACTTCCAAATTTCTCCTACAAACCCCACCACCATACCTTTCCAAACATTTTGCCTGCCATCTTGATCACACGTGACCTGGATTAATCCCTAAATCTGGGCCGTGGAGATGTTTGCGCTTCCTCAGGGAAGAATGCTATGTGAACTTAGAAATTTACAGGAGAAATGACTACCCTTAAAATTGTACCACAGAAAGAAGTATGCATTCAAATGATGGTAAAATCTTGTTACAAAGACTTTAAGCCTCACAATTTAGAAACTGGCTTGTGGTAGCCAAGAAATCAGAGAATGATTTGTTATTTAGGATTAAAATTGCTAGCAGTCTTGGATTAATTACCATAAAAAAAGCTGCTGCTGTAATAAAAAGCAGAGATCTGGTAACCCTGCTGCATTTCCTTCCTCTTGCTGACTGCCCTTTAGTTATTTTAGTTTTGATTAGCACTTCCATCAGAAAATAGGAAGAAATTATGAGCAATTTATTTGGCAAAGGTTTAGTAATTAAAACCATTGAAATATATGTAACCTCAACGTTTGTACCCCATAATATTGTGGAATTAAAAAAAATAAACAAAAAATAATAATAATGAAACCATTGAAATCAATGGTTTAAGTATGTATTTAGGATTGTAGTCACACTTTTTAATTCTTATTTTTGTCTTGCTCAACCAGCACAGAAAGCCTACTGGGAACAAACAGCCATTCTACACCCTTTGTAAATGTATGCCCCCGATAAATTAGTTGTCAGGTTTCTTCTTATGCTGAATTGTTAGTACTTCCACTTATAATAGCAAAATGATTGTCTGCAATTTCTAAGTTATTTCAAACCAGGTTTTAAATTATGAGGCTTAAAGTATGCTAAAATAATTCTGAGTACTTGAGAAAACACTGCACTTTTTATGATGAGGCAAGTCATATGAGCCATTTAATAGCTTTAATTCAATCCAGAGATTTCATATTTTCTCCTGAGTTCTCACGGTTGGACAGTTTAAAAATATTTCTGAGATTGAATTGAAACCTGTAAGAATTATGAAGCCATATGCCAGTCTATATTTTTGGATAGTATTGGATGAAATTTGCCTCAATAAATAAAAATCCTTTCAATATACTTCAATTTAAAATTTTTTAAAAAGCTATTTGATTGGTTTCATTATTTTTATGGGGAAGCAGTGATGCCACAAAATTTTATTTTGAAGATTGAATTGGCTATGAAGTAGTTATAATATCCCAATTAGAAGAGGGAACGAATAATCAGGAAAAGAGAGACTATTGACAAACGATCTTTAATGAAGAATCATTGAATTTTAGAGTTGCCAGAGATATTAGCAATTATTCAGATTCACCCCCAGACTTCTTAGATGAAGAAGCTGTGGCAAGCCACTTAAGTTCAATGCTGATTCCACAAACCCGATCTGTGCTCCTCACGCTGCCCCCCTCCGCTCACTCTCAGAAAATTGCCTTGATTCAAATTTCATAGAGAAGTGAGAAACCATACATATGAGCTCATTGAGCTTCTTAGGCAGTCCTGCTATCCCTATCTACAAACCCATGTCATTCCCTATGTTCCTCCTGTTTCTGAGGGTGACCCTCTCATCTATTCATACTGTGTCTACTTCTCTTTGGTACTCATGTCAAACCAACCATTCCAGGTCCCTGCCTTATCTCTCCTGCATATGCTTTCAGTTTGTTCCTCTCTATTGCCTCTTTTCCTCATCTTATAAACATGTTCAAAATTCTCCTGCCTTTGTTAAACCACACACACACACTCACACACTCACATATCTGGACTTCCAAGTAAGATGACCTTATAGATCCATGTTTTGAGATCTTGTTTAGTCCATAGAATATAAAATTGATCAAATGATGGTAACCATCTGCAGATGACAAGCATTTGCAGAAATTGTACTAAAACCATGAAGCTGAAGCCGCAGGACCGATGCGTCTGAGTCTGGAAGGCAGAGGCCATCGAGAATTCAGCTCCAGTAGTAAATGGTCTCTGTGAGTGCACTCCACCAGATCCATGGAAGAGAAAGGAAAGAGTTATTGCTCATTACTTCCTGAAGCTGTGTCTTCCACAAACCTGCTTAACTAAAGGCAAAGGAGGGAGCAGATATTTCCTTGCAAGTAGAACTTGAGCTAAGCTGATCCCTGATTCATAAATACCCAACAAGATTCTGGATTCAGAACCCAGGGAGTCAGGAGGTGCAACCACAAAACTTCTAAATGATGAGGGAAGAATAGTGAGAAAGAAAAACGATCTCCCAATGAAAATGAAACTACTAAACAAAATTCCAAATCACATAGATATAATTATTACTAAGAATGACAGCAATAAAATGAATAATCAGGATATAAATCATACATATAAAGTTAAAATATAAAATAATTTGAAGAAATACTGACAATATGTATATTTAGGACCCTCAAAGAGATAAAGAAAAGAAAAATATTCATAAAATAAGAATGACAAATTTGGAAGAACATACAGAAATGAAACAAAGTAGATAGGAAGAATAATGAAGTAGAAATACTTGAAACTAAAAATATGGTGATTGAAATTAAAAACTTAACAAAATAAACTCTAGACTAACACAATTGGAGAATTGCTGATTGGGAAGATGGACCAATTAATTTACTCATAAAACATTAAAGAGAGATGAAGGAGAAAAAATACACAAATATGAAAGCACATTTAAGAGACATATAAGGTGACTTACAGGTTCCAACACATGTCTGGTAAGTATTTCAAAAAAGAGAGTAGAGACAATATAAGAGATGGAATAAGGAAAAAGATAATGGATGAGAATATTAAAGAATTCAGGGAAAAAAAGGGCAGTGGCCTCAGATTGAAACTGCCATGAAGGTCTCTGTGGCAACTTATCAACTCTGCCATTGTAGCATGAAAGCAGCCAAAGGCAATATGTAAATGAATGGACATGGCTGTGTGCCAATAAAACTTTGCTTACAAAAATAGGCAGGGGCAGGCTGGATTAGGCCAGGAGGCCATAGTTTGATGACCCCTGATCTAAAGAATAACCATTGTTTACATTTTCATGTCTGTGTTGCCAGATGTTCATATATACCTATATGCATGTATTTATGTATATATGTAATGTGCATTATACACACACAAGTGATTTTAAAAGAGATCATACCATAACTGAATCACACATGACTTGAACCACACTTGCTCTTCTGAGTACCCACCTTTGGACAACTCTTGGTGTCCATTATCATATCTAAAAAAATTTCATATTCCCAAAATATTGATGAATGATGCAGATTTTAACTACAGGTTTTAAGGGGCAATGGAGGAGGGTGAACATCACACCACCCAATGTAAAGCTTTTTGAAAGTCCCATTTGCTCATCTCTGCTTTTCCCCACTCTTCATCCCCCTGTAGCAGGCAGCTGACATTCACCTCTCCCTTCCACCTTCTTCTCTCAGCACATTTCTGCAGCCACACTGGCCCTTTGTCCTCTCCCTCATCCCAGCACTAAAAACGACCTCAGCATACATATCCCAACCACCCAGCAAATCAAAGCATCCAGTAACTACAGGCTCAACAAAAGAAAATCCCAGGTCCTACAGCCATAGGCAGATCACCTTATCATTTCTCCAGCACATTCCAGGGAGGATCTCAATTCATTCTGTCCCAATATACCTCTACATTATTGTTTTTGATGATCACATAATATTTCATTGTATGCATGTATCATTATTTATATAACCAAGCCCCCAATTTTGAACAAGAGGCTACATACTGAAAATCTTTGATTGACTGAGTCTTTTTTTCTCACAAATCCATCCAATACAGTTGCATTGTATCCGCCAATACAGTTCATGCAACTGTGTAGAAAGCAAATTTTCAACATAAACTCTAGAAGAGTATTTTATCAGGGAAAAAATCATGTTTTTGAAATAGTAAACAGGTTTTAAAAGAAAAAAAAAAGATGCAGAGGGTTAGAAGTCAGGAAATTCAGGTTATCAGGGTCTGGAAATCTTTCTTGTGTGATTATAGGCAGGGTCCCCAGGTCTTTGTGGATCAGTTTCTCAAACAAATAACAGAGATGAAAACAATTGTCACTGGCTTCTGTCACAAAATAGTATGATAAACATCTGTATTAGTTTCCTGTGGCTGCAGTAACAAATTACCACAAACTTGGTGGCTTAAAATAACAGAGATTTATTTTCTCACAGTTCTGAAGCCCAGAATTCTTTGAAATCAAGGTGTCAGCGGGGCTGCCTTTCCTCCAAAGGCTCTTGGAGCCAATCTTTTCTTGCTTCCTCCAGCTTCTGGTGGCTCTAGGCAGTCCCTGGCTTGTGGCTGCAACACTCCAATCTCTGCGTCTGTCTTCGCATGGGCTTCTCCTCTGTGTCTGTGTCTTCTCTTTTGTCTCTTATAAGGACACTTGTCATTGTACAGTATTTAGGGTCCACATGGATAATCTAGGATGATCTCATCTCAAGATCCTTAACTTCATTACATCTGCACAGATCCTTTTTCCAAATAAGGTAACGTTCACAGGGTCTGGGGGTTAGAATGTGGACATATCATTTTGAGGTCCACCATTCAACCCATTACAATATTCTTTGTAAGTGTTCTGAGGAGCCGGGAGGAGTAAGTAAATCCTTTGATTCAGTCAAAGATGAGAAGAACGTGAATGAAAAATACTAGAAGATGTCCTTTTTCCTAGGCACTGGCACACATTTGAATGATCTCTCTAATTTCTTTTCAGATCTATTTCCGTTTTTAAGTGTTAGCAATGAAGGTTGTCATGACAAATTTAAAGTTTATTAACTGTTCTTAAACCGCTATTTTTGTTTTTTTAAGCGATCATCTCAGTCAATGTTAGAACGATCTGAACAGCAGATCAGGGCTGCGTCTAGTTTGGAGGAACTACTGCGAATCACGCACTCTGAGGACTGGAAGCTGTGGAGATGCCGGCTGAGGCTCAAAAGTTTTCCCAGTATGGACTCTCGCTCAGCATCCCATCGGTCCACCAGGTTTGCGGCAACTTTCTATGACATTGAAACCCTAAAAGGTAGGTGTATGGCTGTGGAGGTAAATCCTTTATTTTATCAGATGGTGACAAATGCGCCAACTTCTCCCAAAAGTTTGAGTAGGGCAGGCATGTGTCAGAGGGAGAACAAAAGGGGGTCATTGATTTCATAACTTTGGTATTAGTGGAGAATCCTGATTTTTTTATGTTTACTCCAAAGAGAAATATATTCAATATGATTTTGAGATTAAAAAACAACACAAAAGAAAGCTTCAAAATATAGAAATAACTTTAACTCAAAGATGTGGGAGCAAAACACACCCAGAAAGACTGTTTTGAATAGAACAAAAAAATCATTGGGTTTGCTTAAAAAATAAAACAATCTAGGAATTCATCCACAAGGAGCATTCTACTGCCATACACGCATAGATAAAAACCAGTAGATTAGGTATAGCTTTTTATTTTTCAGGAAACTTTTTTTTTTTTTTTTTTTTTTTTTTGATGAGACAAGGTCTCACTCTGCTGCCCAGGCTGGAGTGCAGTGGCCTGAGCATAGCTCATTGCAGCCTCGAACTCCTGGGCGGTATAGCTTTTTAATTCTTTAAAATTGTGTGATTTTTAGTAAAAGTGAAAAGTAGAAGGTGGAAGCTGGGTTGTAATATTAGGTACTGGTATTACTAAGAGAATAACAAAGGGAGAAAATTCTTAAGACAAAATGATCAAAATTCCAGACTAGAAAACAGCATAATTTGAAATAAAGGGAATGATTTTTCTCTAGTAAGCTATGATAGTTCTTTATAAGAAAACCAGTGTATGTATATACTGTACCATAATGAATGAAATGCTTGTCAAGTAAAGTTGTGTGGCCTCCAATTAGGCATTTAACTTTTTTTTCTTTTAATTTATTTTTTTAATTTCAGAATATCATGGGGGTACAACACTTTGGCCATACACATTGCCCCTGTTCTGCCCGTGTCAGAGCCACAATCGTGGTCATCCCCCAAACTGTGCTCCCCACATCCATTCAGTGAGAGTTTTTCCCATCCCTTCCACCCCCCTCCCACCCGCCCGCCCTCAGATGAATGTTATTGCCCTGTGTGATGTAAGTGTTCATCAGTTAGTACCAGTTTGATGGTGAGTACCAGTGGTGCTTGTTTTTCCAATCCTGTGACACTTCGCTTCGAAGAATGGGTTCTAGCTCCGACCAGGATAATACCAGATGTGTTAATTCACTGTTGTTCCTTATTGCTGAGTAATACTCCATGGTATACATATACCACATTTTATTGATCCACTCGTGTATTGATGGGCACCTGGGTTGTTTCCACAACTTTGCAATTGTGAATTGTGCTGCTATGAACATTCGAGAGCAGATGTCTTTATTATAAAATGTCCTTTTTTCTTTTGGATAAATACCCAGTAGTGGGATTGCTGGGTCAAATGGTAATTCTACTTTTAATTCTCTGAGGTATCTCCATACTCCATATTCTTTTTCATAGAGGTTGTACTAATTTGCAGTCCCACCAGCAGTGTATGAGTGTTCCTATCTATCACATAGTTCAAATCAACCACTAAGCCAAGATTCTTTTCTTTCTACCTAGAGTTGACTTTATTTTTTTCCATTTGTAAATAAATGATGATGTTTCACAGGCCTCTGTTGTTGGCTGTGGGGAAGGCTGTGCATACAGGGGAAAAATTCCTCAGCAGCACCACGGGCATGAGTGTTCGTGTGTACGACTGTGTGTAAGTCAGTTGAGATGGTGGGAACCATGGTCTTGAACCCACTTCAGCCAGGGGTTTGAAGCTCTAGTTGTTTCTGTGTGGTGAATTAGCAAGGACTTCATGAAAACAAAGGGGGCACAACTCATCTGGAGGTCAAAGATCTTAGCCAGGTTACCTGTCTGAAGGCCTGAGGCGAGCCTGCAGATACTCCGTGAAGACGAGTGTTGCCATAAAACCAAGATTAGGTGATCTAAAAAAGTCAGTGACATTGACATTTTCTGAAGAGAAAACCATAAAAAATTATGGAATTTGTGAACTCTAAAATTTCTCTCCTAATTACATAGGGGATCATCTAAAGTTATTCACTAAGTTAAGCTATCAAATCGGTGTGTTACACCAATTATAATTTGTTATCAACTCTCCCTAATGGATTTCAGGGTAATTCCCTGAGGTGGAGCAGTTGTGCTTGGCCATAGTAAAGAAGAGTTATGAAGCCTTTAATCAGTGCCATTGGTCATAATTGCACACAATTTTGATTAAAATCTTTCCACTCCAACTTTCAAATCTTAGTTTTGTAAAAAAATAAAAAGCAAATGGAAAGCAACATTTAAGTGGAATTTTAAACAGGGAATATTTTCATAAGTTGGTTACTTGTTTTTTCAAGAACTTATGATTAATAATAGTGAGTTAAATAATACCCATATTAATACTTAATTGGGCAATTTCTCTCTCATGTGTACAGCCTTCAGAAATGTTCATAGTCAGAAGTTTTAAAAAAGGTTTCTTAGGATAGATTGTATTATGAAAAAAACAAAGTTTTGGTAAATTGTGTAGTATAATGCAGTGCTCCTCAGCCAAACAACTTGTATTTTGTGTTTTCAGTGATTGAAGAAGCAACATATGAAGAAAATTGGGATTAAGGGGTGGAAAAGGAAAAAGGATATGGAAAAGATATTTGAAGGGCGTAATTTTGAGACTAGGGTGGATCTCTAACAGCAATATTATATCTGTATACTTCAAGCAGAGGTCCTCTCTATCCCTTTGAGTGAGATATGTTTACATATATGGGAATTCAGAATAATCTGAGGAGAGTTTTTTGAAGATGGGGTAAAAATGGAGAAAAGTTTGTCTATAGCTACATAAAACACTATCTCCAAAACTTAGCTGCTTAAAACAACATTTTTATCTCAAAGTTTCTATGAGTCAGTAACGCAGACATGGCCTAGATTGGTTTCTCTTGCTTCAGGGTTTCCCCAAAGGCTGCAGTCAAGATGTCAGCTTGGGCTTCAGGCATCTCTCAAGGCTCAGCTGGGGCACAATCTTCTTCCAAGTTCACTCAATGATTGTTTGCAGGACTCAAGCCCTTCCTCACAGGCTGTTGGACTGACAGTCCCAGTTCCTCACTGGGTGTTGGCCAGACGCCACCCTCAGTTCCTTGCCATGTGGACCTTTCCAAGAGAGAGGAGAGCCTGGAAGAGATAGAGACTACAGTATTTTTTAACCTCATCATGGAAGCAGCATCCCATCACTATTTCAGTGTATTCTCTTCATAAGAAGTGAGTCACTAGACTCAGCCCACACACAGGGAGAAGGAAATTATACAGGGGTGTGACTGTGAGGAGGTAGGGATCATTGGGGGTCAGTTTGGAAGCTGCTGACCACAAGTTTTCACCACCCCACCCCCAACATATAATAAACTCTGCAATTCGAGTGTAATGGAAGATGGTGGACTAGAGACATCACTTTCTGGATTGTCCAGGAAGGAAAGAAGGACTTCAGAGAAAGGAGAGGGACAGGGGATGCAGCTCAGGTGTAGATCATAGAGAGAAGTGCTGGAGCTTGCCAGGGACCTCATGGAGGAAAATCATGAAGCAGAGAAGAGAAAAAAGGAAAAAAGACACCAGCGAGGCTCAAACCCAGAGAGGATCAGAGCCCAGTGAAAGGGTAAGGGGGGATCTCTTTCTCCCCGCCACACTCCTTCAGTGATCAGCGGGCTACCAAGTTACTTGGAGGCTTTTCCACCCCCACGAGCCCAAGCACTGTGGCAACCACAGAATTGTGGGGAGAATTTACATGATCCCAGAGCTTGGACATTCCATGTGGGGCTCCCCTCCAGGGAGAAGGGTGACCCAAGAGGCCGGACAGCCAGCTTTCTTCCACTCAGACGCTTGTCATTTCCCACCCCCCCCCCACTGCAACTGGGAGAGCAGTCTGAGCTGAGAAGTTGGTGAGCAACCATCCCCCACCAGCTGGCACGTACCCTAATCTGAGGGTTTCACAGAGAGTGGGGCCCACACCTTCCCCCTTGAGGACCTGCAGTGGGCCTGGGGTGCCTGATCTGGGAGCTCCCTACCCACCAGTGTATTGTGGAGATGCACACCAGTGGGTCAGATACACAGGCCAGACCCAGTGCCCCCTGGACTTGAGCAGGTTTCTGGGGGACACAGGGGGGAGGTTTGGGAGCTGGACTCAGGAGGTGAGGGAGCCTACATGGGAGAACTGATGGGAGAAAACTGTGGGGGTCTGATACATGGTGATCTGGGAGAGCACCCATCACCCCCACAGGAAAGCAGCACTGTTGAACTAGGGTGGGTCCTCCAGTGGGGAAGATCTCAGCCTGGGGCGCCATAGCAACCAAGCATGTCATGATCAGGTGCCTGGATCAGAGAGGATTTGCAGTCCCTCTCCCATGACCAGCCCTCCTGGTCTTGAGAACTTGCCTTGACTGTCCTCCCACTGGCTTTCCCCAGAGACTGGGGAAGTAAACTTGGTGCCCTGCTGAGGCTCAAAGCAGCGCTGTTGGACTAGGGCAGGTCCTCCAGTGGGGAAGAACCCAGCACGGGGTGCCATAGCAACCAAGCATGGCACCTGGGCCGTTGGGGATTTGCAGCCCCTCCCCTATCCCCCAGCCCTCCCAGTCTGGAGAACCTACCTTGACTCTCCTCCCAGCAGCTCCCCCAGTGGCTGGGAAAACAACCTCTGAGCCCTGCTGAGGTTTTGCAAAGCCTTCCAGGTTCGCACAACCTAATCACGCTGGGCCTCACCCTTCCACCCACTTCTGCTTTGGTGGGTTCCAAGCAACCCCCTGGGAACTATAGGGCTCCTCCCAAAGCCTGGGGCATTCAAGTACTCCACCTGAGGGACTAGAGCTTATCACAGGCACAAAAGAACATCTCGGCAACTGGCTCTCTCCAGCAAGCATCAACCACTGACAGGGAGAACAACTCTATAGTTTGTTCATTACAGCATCTACCAACTCAATCAAACAGAGTGTGGCTGATTCTTACTTACAAGTATCACCTGCTATCTCGGAGATTAAGCTGGGGGTCCCAATATAATTCATACTGCTGGGAAGAGGTGATGACAGTGGGATAGAGGCAACCTGAGGGGACACTGTTTTTATAGGACAGAAACAAAAGTTACAGGCAGCTCGATCTGTGAGGGGTCTCCCTCTTCCACTGCAGATGTCTGGGCTGATCGGAGAGCTGCTCAGAGTCTGTGCAGAGACATTCCACCAGGTGCAGCAGAGATCTGGTGCCTGCCAATTCCAGACTTCTGCAACTGATGACATCCTGATTGCTCTGGTGTACAGAGCCAGGTCTGCTCAGGACCCAGCCATCCAGCAGTAACCTTTGCATCACCTCAGCTGAGCTGGGGAGGGAACAGATGCTCCCCTGTGCCATGCCCTATGACTGAGAGGTGAGCATGACTCCTCTCCGGTGTGGGAACAGAACAGAGGAGGAGCCTCAGACTCTACAGGCACCACTTGAGAAGCCTGAGGCAACTGCCTCAGTGGGTCCTAGGAGTTGGGGGAGAACCTCAGCCAACCAGCAGCTCTGGCCCGCCTACGTGGAACCTGGGCCCTGAGACAACCCCCACCACCTGCATGACTGGATATCAGCAATCCCCACACTGTTGGAACAGCCCCCCATATGGCGTGGCTCTGCCCCTGAAATCCCCAGAGCCAGCTCTGAAGCTCTTGCTGTGCCTGAGTCTGAGGCTTTTCTAAATATTGGCCCAGGAAAGGAATTTATGACTAAGACCCCAATGGCAACAACAAAAATTAATAAATGGGACTTGATTAAACTAAAAAGCTTCTGCACAGATAAAGAAATAATCAACAGAGCATATAGACCACCTACAGAAAGTATTCACAAGCTACACATCCCATAAAGGGCTAATAACCAGAATTTACAGAATTCTTGAGTTAGAATTTGCTAACTCAAGCAAATCAGCAAGAAAAAAACAAACAACCCCATTAAAAAGTGGGAAAAAGATATGAACAGAAGCTTCTCAAAAGAAGAAAGACAAATGGCCAATAAACATATGAAAAAATGCTCAACGTCACTAATCATCAGGGAAATGCAAATTAAAACCACAATGAGATATCACCTTACCCCAGTTAGAATGGCTTTTATTAAAAAGTCCAAGAATAATAGATGCTGGCATGGATGCAGAGAGAAAGGACCGCTTATACACTATTGGTGGGACTGCAAATTAGTACAACCTCTATGGAAAACAGTATGGCGATTCCTCAAAGAACTAAAAGTAGACCTACTGTTTGATCCAGAAATCCCACTATTGGGTATGTACCCAAAGGAAAAGAAGACTTTTTTTCAAAAAGACACCTGCACTCGAATGTTTGCACAACTCACAATTGCAAAGATGTGGAATCAGCCCAAATGCCCATCAATTCATGAGTGGATTAATAAAATGTGGTATATGTATACCATGGAGTACTACTCAGCCATAAAAAAGATGAAATAATACCTTTTGCAACAATCTCAATGGAACTGGGGACCATTCTCCTAAGTGAAGTTTCTCAAGAATGGAAAAACAAACACCACATGTACTCACTATTAAATTGGAACTAACGGAAGAGCACACATCTGCACACAGGGAAGTAAAACTCAGGGGAAATTAACCAGGGGGAGGGGGAGAAGAAAGGGGTATAAACAATTTAATGTGTAATATGAAAACCATTTGGGTGACTGGCATACCTATAGCCAGGACTCATTACAAAAACGATCAGTGTAAGCTAAAACATTTGTACCCCCTTAATATTTTGAAATATAAATAAATAAATAAATAAATAAATAAATAAATAAATAAATAAATTAGTATTAAAAAAACCTCTACAATTCCATGGCAAGCTAAAAGAAAGTCTTTAAGTGTTGTCTCTATCATAAAATTGAGTCCTTCCCCCCAAACAGCCGTAAAAAGGCTATACAGCATTAAGTATCAAAGTGTCAAAATCTAATTAAAAAAATAAACTATGAGAGAAAAGCAAGTACTATTTTACAAGAAAGTATGTAATTTTCCTTTATTCCCAGAGGCTTGTTTCTCTCTTTTTTTTTTTTTTTTTGTTTCCCTCAAATTAGCTATGGCCGGAGGCTTGCTCCTTCCAATAAAAAGAACAGGCTTATTTCACCATTTTATATAAATATCAGTGTAGGGCACTTGCAAATGAGAAAACTCTGATTTGAGGAAAGATTAGTTCCACTTACATTTCCATTCATGTGTTTGCCAGATTTAAATCCTACTGTAGTTACTTAAGCAATCAACAGAAACATATTTCTTGATGGTGCTAAAAACTACCCACACCTGGCTTCAAGTAGAAGAAATACTATCCAGCTGGATCCTGTAAATGGCTTGATAAATAACATTTACATGTTATTTCTTTACGTGCTTCCATTTCCTTGTTAACCAGTTTCTCCAGGAGTATTCAATGTGATTATATACAGAACATGATGTTCTTCCCGCAGGGAAATAAAATACTTACATTCTACAAAGATATGGTATAAATGGGAAGGAACAACAGATTTGGGGTTTAATTTTTCTGCCATCTTTGACAAAAAATACTCATCTAGTAAACTAAACAAGCCGTCAAAACGTGAAGATGACTGTTTTCAACATAACTCTGGCACACGTTGGCATGTCAAGGCCGTTTCCTCTGCTGGCCCCAATGAACTTTCTCTCTGCAGTTATAGACGAAGAGTGGCAAAGAACCCAATGCAGCCCTAGAGAGACATGCGTGGAGGTCGCCAGCGAGCTGGGGAGGAGTACCAACACATTCTTCAAGCCCCCTTGTGTGAACGTGTTCCGGTGTGGTGGCTGCTGCAATGAAGAGAGCCTCATCTGTATGAACACAAGCACCTCATACGTTTCCAAACAGGTATGAGTACATCAGCAAGTGTGCCCGTCTCCCAAGCCTGATGATGATAGTGTTAGCAGCTACAACTGACCTTGTTGCCAAGCACTGTGCTAAATGCTTTGTATGCATAGTCCCATTTAATCCCTGAAACGAGCTAAAAGGGTATCCTATTCTCCTTTACAGATGAGGAAACTCAGGCTCAGAAAGGTGACTTACTTATCCAATGTCACATAGGTGGTGCATGGCAGAGCTGGGACTCAAACCCAGGTCTAGGGACTCCAGAGCTTGGTGTTTTATCAGTTACCAGCTCTCTGATGGTCTAATGTCAAGAATCAGAAAACCATATGGAAGTCACTAGGACAAGATGTTAAAAGGAATGAAGATAGCTGCACTGGCTGGTGTATCCGTTAGGTTTTGTGTTGCTCAAATGCAGTGACTGAGAAGAGTTTGATGAAGGTGTGGACACGGTTGGGGGGAAGGGGTGGTGAAGCACCTGGGGCTAGCAAAAAGAGGGTGCTGTTCCCACCTGTAGACTAAAGAGACCAGGGGAGGGAGTGGTTATGGGAATCCGGAGGGAAAGTGGAGAAGAGGGCTGCTGGACTGGCCACTGTCAACCCTTAGCCTGGCAGGGGTTGGGGGCAGGGGCTGGGAGAGGCAAGAGGGCCTATAGATGCAGCCCATGGAGGACAGCGTCCTGGGGCCCAGAGCCTGGTGGGGAAAGGAGAGACAGTGGTGTCTCTGAAGGAGCAAAGGGACTCTATGCAGCACAAAAGACCTTCTGAAAATAATTCTGCAGTGCCCATGAAAGAAATAATTCTCCCCTCTCCATCTTATAAAATCCCCTTTGCTTAGTAGATAAATTTTCCTTTCTGTGGCTACCATATTTTTGTAAAACGTAATAAATGTTGCATATGGAAGCAGTAGTAACAAACTTAGGAAAATAATATTAAAAAGCTTTATAAGTCAAACTACATTCCTTTTGGAATGTTGCAAATTCCTCGAATGTTGATACATCCACTAAATTGTCACATTTGCCTATACAATCCATTTTCGTGATTGTGAAGAGACAGTACAACAAAATTACATATGTACTGAATATATCCATGTTAGATAATTATCTTAATGCTGATTTGTTTTGTTAATAGGTTAATTTATCTTTAATTTTGTTTCCCCTACCCTCTAAAATATCCTTTAAACTGGAGAATATTCTTTTTCTAAAACCTATTAGAGAATCTCGGAACTTGTGACTTCTGATCTCTACTATTTGACAATTAGAAAAAAAAAATGACCTAAGTATGGCTAAGCATCAACTGTTAGTAGAAACAAAGCTTGCATAATGTAAGAGGGACTAGTTCATGATCATGTGATTCCCTAGAGCATAGCTCAAGAATTGTGCAAGCAGAAGTTTATGCAAAGTAAACACTCTAAAAAATGGCTCTTACTTAGACTCCTGGAAGTTCCATTACATATTAAAAGGTCAGAATAAACACAACCTTAATGAATTGTTTCCACTTAATAGTTGAGTACTTTATTTTGACTGCTGTACTCAACAAATTACTAGTTTTAAAGAATATAATTAAGTGTAAGTGTACAACAGTTTTTCTTTCCAAACAGGCATATTTGAACATTTTAATAGTGGTTTTTAAAAAGCTACCTCTTGCCTCTGAGTTATGGACTATTTGGTGAACTACCTCTTAGAAACCAAGTGAATGAATGAATACTCTATGTAATAAGGACTACATGGAAAGGTGACTCAATGAATGAACAATGCATTAAAATCAAATTCAAATTTATCCACACATCATAGAACCATTCTAGAAAGTTATATAATCTCTCTGTACATCTGTTTCCTTGCCTATAAGATGGGGATAATAAAAAACCCACCCCATATTGTTGTTATAAGTGGTAAATGAATTAATATGAAGGTGCTTACAACAGGGCCTGGCATATGGAAACATAGAAAGAATGATATACATGTTAGCTCTAATTATTTGTTTGGGCATGAGTATCAGTCAGCTATTAATACACAATGCTACATAACAAACACCCTAAAACTCAGTGGCTTCAAACAACTATGAGTTATTCTCACTCATGTATCTGAGGTTCAGTTAGTTTAGGGTGGGCTCAGGTGGGCTTGACTCTAAGCCTCAGTGTGAGTCCAAACCTGCTTCCTGTGTCTCTCATCCCTTGGAGCAGAAAGTCTGCCAGATCATGCTCTTCTCATGGCTACAGCGTAAGCATGAGAAAACAAGCCCCACAACACATGCCTGGTTCAAGTTTGTATTTGTGTCATGTCTGCTAACATCCTGCTAGCCAAAGAAAGTGACATGGCCAAATCTAAAGTCAAGAGACAGAAAACTATGGTTATATAGATGGTACGGGAAGGGATAAGTAAATAGTTTGGACCAAGATCTCAAAGAAAATTCATAGCTTTAATCTCATTTAATCCTTACAATTTACATTCAAATTTAAAGCAGGAGCAGAGACCAACAGTACCATTTTATGAGGTACCAGTGACACCAAAAAGTTAAGAGATTTGACCAAACTTAGACGCTTTATAAAGTTCAATTCCTAATAGACACAAATGACAAAGGCAAAAATTCAGACTGTAGAAAATTTTTTAAAAATAACATATAAAATAAGATAATATATGCATTGTGGTTATCTTTCTCTGGTACAGCTCTTTGAGATATCAGTGCCTTTGACATCAGTACCTGAATTAGTGCCTGTTAAAGTTGCCAATCATACAGGTTGTAAGTGCTTGCCAACGGCCTCTCGCCATCCATATTCAATTATCAGAAGATCCATCCAGATCCCAGAAGAAGATAGGTAAGCATTTCTTGTACTTGATTATGCTTGCTCTTGCCTCTGCCAAAACCGTGAGTAGAGAATACTTCATTAATTATAGAGTCACTACTTTCTCTTCAAATTCCTCATCTTTTAGCTTCTAACCCAGATGTACTGGTAATAACCATTTGGCAAATACATACTTTTATTAGATGTTAGGTGTATATTGTGGTAGAGCCAAAAAGCTCAATGGGTATAAACTCATCATGTCTACTCGTAGACAACTTTGTGATTAATATGCATAGTCTAATACTGTTGTAAAACTGCTCCAGCCCCAAATTTGGCACATGTCCCTTCCTCCCAGAACTAGCATTAAAAAAACTTATTTCAGGCTGTTTGTTTGTTTATGCCCTGAGGTAAGGAAAAGACAAAAAAGGATTCCTGGAGTCATTGGAAAGTTGACAAAACTGCCAGTCTTTGAGTTTTGCAACTTTTAAACCTTTCACCTTTAAGACTACCAAATGGAAAATTCTTATTTTAAATTAAAATGACTTAAGATTAATTTGGCTTTGAAATTATCTTGAGATTAATTTTGTAATTCTTTATAAGACAAATTATAACACTCTGAAGTGTTCTGAAACCAAAGGTAAGGATCATTGATTTAAATAAAAAGGATTTAATATAGAGAAACAAATAAAGGGCAAATTACAAACACTGAATGAAATGATAAAGTAACTAAGTTAGATACTTATATTTTGCAAAAGTAAAGCAATAAACGTATTATGTGTATGGCAAGTGAAAGAGCAAGCTAGTGACTATACATTAGTTAACACTGAGCCAAGAAGATACCTCTACCTCTTTCAAGCAGAAGAGAAAGCTCATAGAAAAGCAACATTTATTCTCAAGATGTTCCTGCTGCCCTAGCCAATGTTCTTATCTGCATTTTAAAGAAAGTAATCTTAGGATGTATGAAAGAACATATATACTTTTGGTAAATAAAATGTTGATAGCTATAATTTGCATAGATTTAACATCCATCTTCTTAAAAATATTATAACTTTCCAAAATTACAGTTTAGTTTCTAAAGGTTTCCAAATAGAATATTTATAGTTACAGAATTACTACCTAATAAGATGCAGTTCATAAATATGAATTAAGCTCCTTAAAATCTTAACTATTCTCACATTCTTATCATTTTTGTGGTGAGAACATTTAAAATTTATTCTCTTAGCAATTTTGAAACATACAATACATTAGCGGTCCCCAACCTTTTTGGCACCAGGGACCGTTTTCATGGAAGGCAATTTTTCCACGGACCAGGGAGAGAGGGGGATGGTTTCAGGATGATTCAAACGCATTACATTTATTGTGCACTTTATTTCTATTATTATTACATTGTAATATATGATGAAATAATTATACAACTCACCACAGGTTGGGGACTCCTGCAATACATTATTATTAACTATAGTCATCATGATTGCAAAATCTTATTCCTCCTGAGATTAAAAATAAAAATAAATTTTAAAAATCTTAACTATTATCCACTCAGAAATTTATTTAATGTTCTAAAATCACGATTTCCCTTGAAAGCTTTTAATTCTGATTCACCGTTTTCTTTTCCCAGCTGTTCCCATTCCAAGAAACTCTGTCCTATTGACATGCTATGGGACAGCAACAAATGTGAATGTGTTTTACAGGAGGAGAATCCACTTGCTGGAACGGAAGGTAATGACAGCAGTAGTGAAATAATAAGAGTGATCATAAAAATAGCAACAACAGCAACGAACACTGAGTGCTTACTATGACTAGGCAGTGTTGTTGTAAGTCTTTTATGTGTATTAACTCATTTAATCCTCACAACAACCCCATGATGTGCTATTATTATTCCTTTTTTATGATTACAAAATGGACACACCAAGATGTCTAGTAATTTCCTCATGGTCACACAGCTAAGAGTGATAGAAGCAGTCAGATTCCAGAGTCCTCTGTGTCGTAATCATATAGTTAAGTCTATCAATGCATCACTGTGCACTTTAATCTCTAAGAAAGGCCCAAAGTGGTTAGAACATCCCAAAGCATTGAATTCAAAAGTGGATGTTAAACTTTAACGAAAGCTACTTCAGAACTAAACACTGGTCAACTGCGGTTTACTAATTTATTTGTGTAAAAGTCTCACAGGAACATAATGTAATTTTGGACTTGGTTTCTTTCAACTGCATCATATGAAAACATGCCAATAATTTGAAAAAAGAAACAGGGAATATGAGAAAACTGTTTCTGGAACTAGGGCAAAGTAAAAGCAAAACATGGCTATTGGTCTGAGTAAGAGGAGTTGAGAACAGAACGAGATAGGCTATCGTCATTGCTCATGATCTGTAAGGCTATGACTTTTGGTGATGAACATTTGGCTGAAAATGAATGCATTTTTTATTTATTTCCTAGAGAACTTTACATGGTTCCACTGAAAAAAAACTCACAAGGAATCACGAAATTTGAACTTTGCTTGTTTTAAACTATGGTCCACAAGCAGGAACAGTAAGGATTAAACTCTAAGGAATCTGTCCTAGAAACTGTAAATAACAACCTACTTCCTATTCTTTTCTTAACTTCCTTCTAAATGTTTTCATGAAAGCTCAACCCAGAGTGTGAGGGAAACTTATTATGTAGTTTAAATGCCCATGCAGATTTTGAATGTCCTTTACACTTTTCCCACCAAGTGTTCAGCCATCCTCTACCAGGATATACATCAGTTATAAGGAAACTTGCCATGCACCAAAGCAGCACAGAGGACTGCACACACTCCTGTTACTACATTGAACCTAAATTCTCTCTCTCTCTCTAGAACAGACTGCCCAATGGAATACAATGAGAGTCACATATGTAACTTACATTTTATATTGCTCACATTAAAAAGGTAAAAAGAAAAAGGTGAAATTAAATTTAATATATTATATTTAACCAAAAATATCCCAAATACTATCACTTCAACATGCAATCAATATAAAAATTATTCATGAGATGTCCTACAGTCTTTGGGCTAAGTCTTTGAAATACAGTGTGTGTTGTACATTTACAGCTCATCTCAATTTGGACTTGCCATTTCATGCTCGATAGACACATGTGGCCCATAGCTACCTTGTTGGACAGCCCCGAGCTCAAGAGCTCAAGAGCTCAAGAGCATCAACTCATTAGTTCATTTTACCCTATAGAGCCATGTAAAACCAATCTAATTCTTTTCCTCTGTGACTCATTTTTAAATAGTGTTAGAAAGTTATTTGAAAGGCAATATACCTAGAGCTTAAAGGCTGTTCTAGTGGAGGTTTCCCTGGCACACAGCCCCTGAAACAGAGTTGTTTATGCAGGAGGTTTGCAGGCAGGCACAACGCATTAAAGGGTGAAGAGGGAGGCAGCCAACCCCAGTGCATTTGCTGAGAGGTGTCAGCCAATCCGATGGGGAGTTGAAGTTGGGATCCCCTGGGGGGTTGTCTCAACTCCATGCGAAGAGGCTGGCCCTATGGACTGGTCATTGCATATGGGCTGCCTTGGAGAGGGGACATAACCTTAGGTGAGACAGCGTCTTTCTGCTGGAGGTGATTCCTGAGGAGGGACTTAGCCCATACATGTGTGTTGAGAGTGGAAAGAGTAGTGGGGAAGGAGAGAAGTGTCTGAGCAGGGGGGATATGAGCGCTCAGGGCTGGAGGTGAGAGAACAGAACATATCCTTGGTGACAGAAGAAGTTCAGTATGGTGGGGGTATGCGGGGCGGGGGACGCTGAGAAGACGAGAGAGAGGAAGGTAGGGAGGCTCACAGGGCGGAGTGGAAGGACCTTGTGAGCCTTGTGCCAGAGCTTGCATGTGATGCTAAGGACAAAGGGAAACCACACAGCCCGTTCAAGCAGGAGAGTGACAGCACCCATGAGAATTTCAACAAAATCAAACCAGCAACAGTATAGAAGAAAATGGGTTGACCTTGGGCAGGAAAGGAGGCAGGGAATGTTTTAGGAAGTTGTAGCAATGATGGAAGTGAGAGGTGGGGGGTAGACTGGATCACAATCATTCTAATTTTCATCTCCCATAACTCCCTAACGTGGACCAAGCTCACATTTATTTCTCCAGTGGCTCCATCAAACTGACGACATATTCTGTTTACTGCTCACTAAACTTATTTTTCATACATGTGGCTGTTATGCCAATTGCCTTTTCTACAGTGATGTCTCTTCCCCAAATGAGCACATTTGGGTTAGTGAGTCCAAGTCCAATTTAATTTCATCTTGTTAGATTCAGGTCATTGCTCTAAACTGTTAAACAAACTACCAAACAATACAAAAAAAAAAAAAAAGGAAAAATTGAGGAGGTCCCAATTCTGTATTTTAAAGTATTTGATATGTCTCTTCCTTCCTCAAAAGAGCCACAATTTCAAGAATTTATTTTGAAAAATTCCATCAGTTTATTGATAAACGTGATAAATGGAACAAAGCTGAGAACAAAACACACTGGCATCCCATCATCAACCTTCCTAGGGATGGATGTTGATATGCGAGGGCTGTCCGGAAAGTATCCAGCCATTGTTAATACAACAAGAACAGTTACATGGCTGGATACTTTCTGGACAGACCTCGCATAATTCTTCAAAATATCACCCTCCGCTCCTTGCTGTTCCACCCAGTTCTCCTGCATCCAGTTGCTGTTTCTTTGAACTTGCCTATAAGCGTGTGAGGACAGCCTCTGCCAAACAACCTGCTGAAGTTCTGCAAACACCTTGTGGACTGAGTTTCCCCAAATCACCCTCTCCAAGAATGACATTGGGCCTGTCTGAAGTGTTCTGAGTGAACCTCTGCTGCCACCTAGTGATCATTGCAAATCTTTTAGGCGCTTCTTAACTATCTGTCTAGTTTCGTCTTGCCCCAAAGTGACTGACATCTGCCTCACTGGCATATGGTTTACAAAGCTCATAAAATTCAGAATGGAGTCTTCCCAGATCTAGACTTCCAACACCCATTCCACATAATTTCTCAAACATCACCCATTACAGAGCAGTTAAAACTACTAGATTGAACGACATGAGATTGCCTTTATGGCAAGGGTCAGATATTGGCAACAGTATATGGTTTAACCCAACTTGGAATTCTGGATGGAATTCTTCAGAGCCTCCATACATTGGCCTGCTTCAGGACCCTTTTATTACACCAAACAAATCCAAAAAACGTTTATTGAGTGTGCCTATTTTATGCCAGAACAATGAGACCTGGTCCCTACCCTTCAGGATGTTTTCCTTATGGGGTGGCGGGGGGTGGGGGTGGACATACAAGTAAACAAACGTAATCAGTGCAAGAAATGACAGGATGGAAATATGCACAGGGTAAGAGCACTTAGCTAAACTTGCAGATGTTTGGAAAGCTATCGGGGAAGGGGGTGACAGAGGGAAGGAAAAGGCCAAAGGCATGGGGCTGAGAGACGCTGGTATATCAGGGAAACAGCCCTGTAGTTTGGTGTGGATGGAACACAGGATATATGAGAAAGAGAGACACAGAAGATGGCTCTGGGAGGTTATTAGGGTCCAGTTCATGGAGGGTCTGGTATGTCCTGGTGGGAAAATTGGCTTTTGTTGTGAGAAAGGAAACTTTTAAGGCATTAAAAGTAGTGGAATGATGTGATTGGGTTTGCATTTGACAATCGTGTGGAGACTGGATTGGAGGGATAAAACTTGTGGTGAGATGAGCGACAGCCACCTATACAGGAAATACAAGACACTGACGGAATGGGGGAGTGGCAATGGCGACAGAAAAGAGAGAACAAATTCAGGGAGGCAGAACTGAGTAGACGTGGTAATCAGACTTAAATAGAGTAGGTGAGTCAAGAATGATGGTGCCATTCCCTAAATGAGACAAACTGGGAAAAGAAGCAGGTTTGGGGAGGGAAGCAAACATGCTCTATCCTCCAAAACCTGCAACAATGGTAAGGTGACATTAGTCAAGCTCTTCCAAAGTTTCTGTCTCTTCCGTTTTTTTTGCAACGAATTTCAACTTGTCAATCAGAATTGGACATGGAGTAGTAACAATCCGATTGTTTTTATACACCTTCTAGAGAAGTATCTGTCAGCTAAGTGTGTGAAAAACTTCTCAGACCCTCCTTTTTACCCGAATGTATCTGCCAGCAGATGTCTGTGGAATCAAAGTTCATTGTCACTGTTTTATCTTTTATACCAGTGTTATGATCTGCAGTGAGGACATACATCACTGTTGCTACCCTTGCTCTGGAAGGTCTGAGGTGTATTTCTACAGTGCCAATACTTTTTTCCTCTCTTTTAATCTTCACCTAAACACTGGGGAGGACTAGACTCATAATCATTAGACATCCTATATTTTATTACTAATACTTGATTGTAAAAGTGCCTTCCTAACATTTTTAACAAGTCACCAACCTAAAAATCTCTAAAAATATCTTATCAAAAATATTCAGCTTATGATTTTTTTAAATCACAAAACTAAGAAAACACATGAATTCTGTGTTTGTATTGTGAGGTCAGAAGTGCATCTCCCTCACCCTGTGAAAAAATTAGGGGCGAAAATCTACAGGAAAGGAGATTGGAAATCTACAGGAAAGTTATTTAAGAGTGATGTAAAATATACAAGCAACTTCGGTGATCACATTATCCATGCTACAACTCTCTCTCCAACACTTTTCTGTTTCTGTTTAGACCATTCTCATATCCAGGAACCAGCTCTCTGTGAGCCACACATGAAGTTTGATGAAGGTCGTTGTGAGTGTGTCTGTAAAACACCGTGTCCCAAGGATTTCATCCAGCACCCAAAAAACTGCAGTTGCCTTGAGTGCAAAGAAAGTCTGGAGAGCTGCTGCCAGAAGCACAAACTATTTCACCCAGACACCTGCAGGTGAATGGCTTTTTCACTTTCACCTAACCTTGACTCATCGACATTTAATGTAAATGCCATTTTTATTCAGTGAGATTCCTTATTAAGCTAATTTTTTCTCAGTGCCCAAGCCCCTTTTTGATAGTAAAACAGAGGTTTGGCAACTAAGAAATAAGTGAGAGTATATAGAGTGATGAGTGATCGTGAAATTAAGAAAATCCTGCCTGCCATTGTAGGTTTAAAGCTCTTAAGCAAAAACTAAATTGATGAAATTTAAACAGTTATTTTGGGGAGGGGAGGTTTCAGTTGAGCAAACTCTTCGGTTCAATCTCTCTCTCACCGTACATGTCTATATATGTTTATTTGTTTGTTTTTTCTTTGATGGAGGGGATGTCACTAGATTTATACAGCAAGGAGTTTGTTGATGAATAGAACACTTGGAGGTTACTGACTGGACTTTAATAGATTTTGAATCATGTGAGATAACCATTCAGGATTTTATACTCACATTTTAAATACATGTCTGGAAAATTTCCTTTGAACACCTAATCAAAATCAGAACATAGTTATTCCTTTGAATTTAGTCCTCGATTCTGAATTCTTATCTTTACTTTCTTTTGCAACAGCTGTGAGGACAGATGCCCCTTTCACACCAGAGCATGCGCAAATGGAAAACCAGTGTGTGCAAAGCATTGCCGCTTTCCAAAGGAAAAAAGGGCTGCCCAGGGGCCCCACAGCCAAGAGAATCCTTGATTCAGCCTTGTCCCAAGTTCCCCATTCCTGTCACTTTCAACAGCATGCTGCTTTGCTGAGTTGCTGTCACTGGTTTTTTTTTCCAGGTGTTAGAAAATATCCATTTTACATAGCACCACGGTGAATCCAAACCAGTCTTTCATTCACACCAGCTGAGGATTCCCTGGTTCGTTGACAGATGTCTTCTAGCTGCAGATGCCTCTGCACAGCAAAGAATGGAGAGGAGGGGACCCACAGAACCCTTTTTTTTGGTGGAGAAGAGTGTGCTGGTCATGGAATGACAGGTGCCATGTGATTGATTACTCTGAGCAGATGAGGAAAACTGTGTAGTCTGAGTCTTTTGCTAATTGCAACTCTCTTGTGAATTATTATGATTCTTTCTTATGCAGAATATGATTTGTATGATCAGCACTGACTTTCTGATTACTGTCCAGCTTGTAGTTTTCTAGTTTAGTGAACTACTGTCTGATGTTTCATATTTAAGTGTATTTAAAGAAAATAAACACCATTATTCAAGCCATAGAATATTATGTTATTATGTTATTTAATATGTTTCTACTCTACATTTTATGCTAAAGAAAAAATGATTTAAAGAGAGAAAGGAATTGAAAAATGAGAGGTGCAGGGAGAGACATGAACACAGCAAAACTAGACCTCAGTTTTGGGAAACAAAGGCAGTAGCTTTCAGAAGGTTTAAGATTGTAAATGAGGCAGAGCAAATGTGACCCAAGAATCAGCTGGGAATCACTCTGTGCTTTGAGATTAAATTGAACTTGACCTGACCCCCATCCCATGAGAGGAGAGCCTACCCATGCCCTTGACATCTTTGAAGGTTTGTCTTTCTTTTGGCCACTTCTGGCTCTAATTTCTGCACTTGCTCAACTGTCAGTCTCATTGACATCTCAACTCTCGTGGCAACATGACTCTTCTCTCTGTTCTGAAGCTGCCCAGGAAGGGAGCATAAAGCCTTTTTCCTTTGCTTTTTCTCCAAAGTACCCCCACATCTCATTTGTTGGTGGCATAGACTTTACTGAAATTTTGGTATAAGAGAGGGAATTTAGCAGCATTAGCAAAGTTATTATCAAATAACTTAAAAATTGATCCCCCCATGGTAGCTTGCATAGATAGATTGATAGATACACACACACACACACACAATCTATTACAACATTTACCACACAGCTGTGTAAATAGTTGTGATCATGTTTATCTTCTCACCATACCGTGACCTCCTTATAATCAAAAACTGTGTCCTAATCAAATTTGTGTAACCCGAGTTTTTCAGGCCAGACTACCCTGGATCAGTACAATCACGAGGAGAAAGACAATGATAACAAAATGTAGCCCCATGGTAGCATTGTTGGATCGTGGCCCAAATCCCTGCCCTTCCTCTGTCAGGGTTCCTAAGCAGTTCCTGAATTCTCCCTTCCTTCACTGAAGTTCTCTGAGGCTTGTGGCTCCAGGCCCTCTGGTCCTTTCCTGGCTTTAGTTCTCAGTCCCCACCCTGGAGACACGGACCTACCTTTACCTGACCTTGGGACCAGTTTCTACTGTGTTACCATTGTCATTGCTCTTGTCATTTACTGGTACTGACCCAGTCACTCCTCTCCTGCCACTGTTCTGCTTTGCCCTGAGTTTATGACCTTGATGTCATCAGGCCTCTTCTTTCTAGTTTTACTATTTTTTAATCAGCCTTCTGAAAGGGCTGGCATGTAACTTCGTTTATAAAACATACTTAGCATTCAGCTCCTTGCTTTGCCTCTTCATTCATTTTCTACCACTCCCCCCTTCTCCATGATAATCGCTTACGTTCCCTTGAGAGCTGGGGCAGAAGACAACCCAAGGGACACCACAAAATTAAAGGAGTTACTTTACTCATCCTTGACCGGCAAAAAGAGAAGCTGAATCACTACGAAGGAGAACGCGTTGTGCGCCTGGACGACCTCATCGAGCCTCTTCCCTCACCAGTCAAACGTGAAGGATGATCTCATCTCCCTACATCTCAGAATTGACAATTTCACTTGAGTTATCCTTAGTGAAAAAAAAGTGAACAATACAGTGTACTTTACAAGTCAAAGGAATTGTCTGGGAAGTTCTTGCCTTATACTGGATCCTTGGATCTGTCCTAAAACCAGTTCAAACCATGTTTTGGCTTGAAGTGGCTCTGGCTTCATAATTGCCATTTAGATGGAGACATGACAAAGAACCCTAGGCTAGGCCAAAACTAGATGCCATCTGGCTTTGAGCTTCTAAAACCCCTTCCCTGTTCCTTCCCCCTCTCCCAATAACCACCAAGAAGTCTGCACTTGGATCCCCAGGCTGGGTCAGGATGGGGTTTGTTCTTGAGGGTGGAGGTGGGGTACTGGCCTATTGCTTTATTAGAATTCACTAGGCGCTGCACAGGAATATTTGTCCTACTAATAGCCCTGGAATGAAAGCTGAAAATTCTCAACTTGTTGCAAAATAAAAATATGTGGCAAGCCCCAAGAGCTTCAAGCAAACACAATAGATGCCAGTGATGCATGATATCCCTGATTATCTAAGCCACAAAGCCAGAGAATGTATTAATATGACAGCACAGATCATAAACCTGTGACTAAAACAGTGTGGTAGGAGGCCCTTTAGAGAAGGAAACACATTGAGCAGCATGGTGGTCAGAGTTGAATGAAGATTAAAATACTATCTGAGATACCTGATAAAGGAGAGTACACAAAGATACTTTAAGGCCTTTAAGGAAAGCCATAGTTCAGTGAAAATTGTAAGCTTAATGGATTTGGTCATTTGGCCAAGAAAAGCTGTACTTTGTCTAACTTACTCTTAATCCTCAGTGTGAGAACAATGTCTCACATATATTAGGTGCCTAATAAAAAATTATTTAATAAATAATAAATTGTTGCATTGATTTTGTGGCCAGTGAATGAAAAGAAATCTTTAAAAGGAAAGTCAAGAGTAATTTTACATAACTCATATTGTTCAAACTCAGCTCGATTATATGCATGTCTGAATTATTCAGATGTTGCAACTCTAGGAAGGAATTTAATTAAAAATCTATTCTCAAACTATTTATGAAATGAAAAATACTCAAAAACGTTCTGTCATTTGGCCTTTGAAATAGCTTGGTATAGAAAAGTCTGCTTTTGGTAATTTTATCATTGATGTTGTTTGTTCTAAAACAGGGGTTGATAAGTAATGCCCACAGGCCAATTTTGGCCCACTGCCTGTTTTTGTAAATAATGTTTTATTGGAACGTAATCATGCTCATTTGTTGATGTGTGTTGTCTATGGCTACTTTTGCTCTACAACAGGAGAGCTGAGTAGTTGGTGACAGAGAGTATATGGCCTACAATGCCTAAAATATTTACTATTTGGTCCATTACAGAAATAGTTAGCCAACCCCTTGTGTAAAATATTCCTTATTTCATCAAATGTCATCAATTAACATTAAATAGAAGGAATTAGACTGCTTCTTGAGCCCCTACAAAAAACGACCCTGTCACCTGGCCTGGGTGGAGTTGGCTGGCCTCACCTTATTTGAGTCATTGTGTAGTGGTCTAAATTTTAGCTCTCAGCAATTCACATAAAGCCATGGATACATTCATTAATGGATTCTAGTTACGTTTGTGGCATATATCTAAAATTTTAGAGACAATGGCATGGACTCTGAGTAGAGATAGTGCTTAAACACATTCATCTTCTTTTGCTCTCTTCCAATGCCCTGAGTAAAGTAAACACTCTCAAAGAGTAAAGGGATTTTTAAAAAAGCATAAACCCACAAGGACAGGGTGAATGGGAAAGTCAACAGAAACAACAACATTTTGAAAGCTGAAGAGCACGTGGATGAGCTGTAAATGATTTGGCAGACGTAAAGAAAAGAATTTAAGCCAACAGTGGGGAAAGCCGAGTCCCCCAAAGTCTCAGAAATGAGCATCCCAAGTACCTCTAGAAGTGGGACTGATGAGAGACTGCTAAGATGTGGTTCAATTCAAATTCCATATAAGAAACAGTTCCATCCCAAACCCTCTCCCACATTCCCTGTGGTGGAGTGACAGACCTTCCCGAGCCCAGGGAAAAGATGGGTTATTAATTCTCTGGCTAGGGTAAAAGAGAGAGCACCTGGACAGGGGAACACCTGGCATCCATGAGGGTGGGGTGCTAAACTGACGAGAGTATTAAGTGAACGTGTACATGCTAGATGCTAGGACCCTCAGCCCTCATCCCTCTACGTGCAACCACAATGCTGGTGTCGGATCTTTACTTGAAAAGCATTACTCTGGGGAGAATCTGACTAGCCCAAGAGGAAAGACCTAAAAAGGAATGAAATTAGCTGGGAGAAGGGGTTCTCAGTGGAACAGCCCAATCAGGTAAACAAGCCCCACTCCTGGGCTCAGGCTTCTGTTCAGTTCTTTTGTCCCTTTTAAATATGAGCAAGCAACCATGACTTTCCAGACATCTGGGAAAAACTTTAACATGAAAAAACAGGGAGTTAAACACACAGAAAAAGGCAATTTGGATGAAACAGAGAAGAAAACTTCAAATCATTAATATCTGGGGGGTGGGGGAAGCAGGTAAGACAATGCAACCAAAAGGCGTTATTAAAAAAGAAAATGTCAGAGAACATAATAGAGCCCTGGGAAACAAAGTATTATAATAAAACTTAAGCATTCAATAGGAAAAAAGAAAGATAAAGTTGAAGTTCCCAGAAAGTAGGATAAAAAGAAAAGAAGTGGAAATTAAAGGTGAAAAGACAAGAAGGTCTAATATCAGAATAATAGAAGTTGCAGGAAATGACAAGAGACACAATAGAAGATGTAATCAACAATTTAAAAATTCAAGAAAATTTCTCAGCACTGAAGTATACGAGTTGGCAAATGAAAAGACTCTCTGGGTCCCCGGCCCAAAAGTTGAAAATATACCTATACCAGGGAACAAAATTATGAAATGTCAGGACACAGGAGACTAAGAGATGATGAGTAAAAAAAAAAATTATAGTAATTTCATCCAAAGGGCCAGGAATCAGTATGACATTAGATTTCTCAATAGCAACGCTGAAAGCTAGAAGGCTAGAGCAATTCTGCTAAAATTCTGAAAGAAAATAATTTCCATTCTAGTATTTGGCACCTAGACTATCAGTAAAATTGAAGGGATGAAAAATATACTTTAAGACATGCAAGGTCTTAAAAAATCTCCCCCGCCGCCCATCTCTCATACACTCTTCCTCAGAAACCTACTGAAGGATGATCTTCAAAATAAAGGGGTAAAACAAGGAGGAAGACATTGCTCAAGTAAATCCCAGTCTCCCGTGATTTTCATTTGCCACCAGAATAAATCAGGTCCTCATTGCCTCGAGTCTAGAGCCATGCTTCTTAAGCTATAATGTGCATACTAATCACGTGGGATCTTGTTAAAATGCAGATCCTGGTTCAGTAGGTCTGGAGTGGAGCCTGAGAGTCTGCATTTCTGACCAGCTCCCAGTTGCTGCTGCTGATCTGCAGACCCTACTTTGAATTGCAAGGGGACTGCTGGAGTACTGAAGCAGCCTAACTGGTCTCTTCTCCAGCTGTGCCACTCTTTCACCCCCCTTTCTCCAGCTACTAGAACAATCTCCCTAAGACAAGGCTTTGATTGTGGTTTGACATTTTGTCTCTATGTCCTGCACTGAAAAGAAGTGACTGCCCCAGTACTATTTTCCACCACATTAATTTTTGTTTCAACTGTGTCTAATGAGTTTTTTAAATGCTAGTAACTTCTTCATGTTCAAGATTTCTAATTATTCTTCTATATCCATTGGTGTTTGTTTCATTTCTGCATACTTTTATTTCCAAATTCTTATTCTTTTAAAAATCTTTCATTTTTAATTGCATCTAGAGGGAATTATTCTTTCATTGTTACACTTGTATGTTGTCTTTCTTAGTATTCTCTCTCTTCCAATGTTTTGAAATTTTGGTTTACAAACTAATCTTGAGTGAGAGGGCTCCCTTCCTTCCCCCACCCCCGTGTGTGTGTGTGTGTGTGTGTGTGTGTGTGTGTGTTTATGTGTGTGTGTGTTTGCTTATGTCTCCCAGACTAGCAGTGGTAGTGGTATATTCCAGATCATCTTGATTGGCTCAGTTCTGTTATACACCCAGACAGGCAGCAACTTTTGGCAACAAATTCTTTCAATCTCTATTCACAATTGAGGGGGATGGTTAAGCAATGAGGCTTGGTCAAGCTGGTTATCTATTGCTGTGTAACAAACCACCCTAAAACTTGGTGTCTTGAGACAATGATTTATTATTTCTCGTAATTCTGTGGGTTGACTAGGAGGAGCTAGGTGGTTCTTTTGTTCCATATAGCATAGGCTGAAGTCACTCCAGTAGTATTCATATTAAGTTGAACTCATCTACTGCTGGAATGCCCAAGATGACCTCTCATTCTTCAGGGCCTCTCTTCATATGGCATGCCATCATTCTATGTTGCCTGAGCTTCTTCACAGCATGGCCATTGGCTTTCAAGAGAAAAAGTTCCAATAGGATGTGCCCCAGTCCATTAATACTTATTAAGCTTCTGTGGCATCTCATTTACTGATGTCTCATTGGCCAAGCAAGTCGCATGGCCATACCCAGAGTCAATGTGGGAGGGAATTAGACAAGGATGCCAATACTGGAAAGTGGTTTATTGAAGGCCATCAATGTAACTGTCTCTCATAAAGCTGCTTCCTGTCTCTAGGCACACATGGAGCTCTGTTAGTGTCTATTATTCTACAGGGGCTGAACCCTGGTTCATGCCATATACAAAGTCCAGGACCTATGTGGCTTTGGTCCTGATCATCATTTTGCATTTTGGTTCTATTTCTGGTATGTAGAAATGTTTATCTTCTTTTTGTTTAAATCATAACATTTAATTTTCTCATTTATATTGTATCTCTTATTTTTCTATTTGAAGCAGAATGAAGAATGAAGAGTCTCAAAATATTAATTGAAAATGTGATATTGGCTGAATGTCTGGCTCAACTTTGAGTC
Organism: Daubentonia madagascariensis; assembly: GCA_023783475.1. Taxonomy (NCBI): domain Eukaryota; kingdom Metazoa; phylum Chordata; class Mammalia; order Primates; family Daubentoniidae; genus Daubentonia; species Daubentonia madagascariensis. Next base: position 862,678 of record JAKFHU010000555.1, on the reverse strand, counting down.
CATTTTCCTTAGTAAGATCCTCTACCAGTTTGCTCCAATCTTCACTGAAAATGCCATTCTTCTCCTGTATATACCCTTTCCCCTTCTTTTTCCTGTGTAATTATACAACAGTGTTCACTGGACAGTCAGCACCTGTCTCTGTACCTTGTTCACATTATTTTTGGAGTGATCTTGCTCCCAAGAGTTGTGTGGACACCCTCTACTTATTCTTTTAGCTAAATACTGATGACCAGAAACACTCTTTCCCTTTGAACTCCCAGGATTTTTCTTGTATTTCTCTTATAGCACTTATCACTTCCTACCTTTTATCACAGATATTTACCTATGCTATAACTCCATCTTGGTTCCTTGGGGATAAAGCTCATGCCAGATTTTCTCTGTACTGTGCCTTGCACACAGATATCAGACTCTCAAGACATATTTGTTGCCTTCTAACTCCAAAATTATCCAAGGGAGCTAATTTACATATGAATTTGCAAAAAGCTGATTTCAAGGGAAGATGATATTCACATTTATATCTTCTCCATCTTAGGTCATCTAATACTACAACTGGTACTGATTTCCTTCATGTTTTATTAAGTGTAATCAGAATATAGTACATGTAAGTATTTTATTCTGATTTTAGTGGTTTCTAAGAAAATTCTCTCAAGTCATACCTTGAGGCCACATATTTAGGCAGGACACTATAATCAGAATCATTCTAAGATTTATATCTTAATCCTGCTACTACAACTTTGACTTTCAGAAAATAGCCTTAAATGGAGACCTTTGCTTAATATTTAACTGACTATAAAGGAAGTCATGTACCCACGTGAGATTGTGAAACCTTGAAAGACAGAGTCATGATTTATTTACCTTTTAATGCTCAGTGCCTGGGACAGAGGCTGGAGCATGAACTTTCAATGTTTTCAGATTTTGTTGGAACAGCCTACAGGCTCCTCAACCCCTTCCCCCACAGAGACTCAGCAACAGTGTGCTTCTATTAATATCTATTTATAAAGGTCAGCCTAGTCTATATTTGAAACACAAAGAACCTTTTAAGAAAAGTGGATTTCTTTTTACTCTTGGTAAAATGTATAGGAAAAGCTAGGAACGATAAAAAGCTGTTAAAACACAGGGACTATTTTTAATATTCCTTATATTCCCTACAAGGCCTTTTACAGAGCAGACACTCAGTAAGTATCTGATAATAAAGATAGGAAATATTTGCTCTGTTTTGAAAAAAGATCACTCTTTTGAAGAAGTATTGGTATCAGGATCTCAGAAGATTCATAGTAGAATTTCAAATGTGTATTGTGATCAGAACTATGGCAGGGGCAAACTAGGGGCTCAATAAATGAGGCTTAACCCTCATTTATGCCTTCCAGGATTTCTACCTCCACTCTTTGTCTTAAAACCTATTAGAAAATGAAAAGGAGACCAAAGAAATGCTGTACCTATCTGGTAGTGTTGCTGTTATCTATGAAACCAACTACAAATTATTAAGCTTAAGTTCTTCCAGTCTTCATCACCATTATTCTCTGATGCTTCATCAATATTAACACAGGGCAGAGTATCTATTGCTACTTGAGCCTTACTCATTAAAGTTAACTCATTAATACACTTCAGATCCCACAACCAAAATGCTCTTTGAATGATGTCATTGAACTGTAATTTTTATAAGGTACATGCCATGAAATACTTTCAGTACATTTTATTGGGTATCTAATATGTGTCAGGGAGTGTGCTGGCATTGGGTAAAGAAGTTCACTTATTTTAACTAAAACTTTTTCAATGCCCATTACCAAGAACAGATCCTACCTCAGCTTACTATCTAGTAGGGAAGGAAGACATTTAATAAGCACATACAATTGCCGGTTTTCAGAAAGAAGTCTATATGAGATCCCAAGAAGACAAAAGTAATCAAGGATCAAGGTGAGGAGGCAGGCAGACCACAGTCAGGCAAACAACTTGAATATTACTTGATAAATGCTATACTAACATATGGCCAAAGTACTATCAAAATACAATAGTGGGAGTATTTCATTCTCTCTGGAGGCTTGGGGAGGGCATCAGAAAGGAGCTGAAATTTTCAGGGATGAATAAGCTTACTCCAGGCTGATGGTACTCAAAAAGGAATTTGTTCTCGAAAGTGCACGCATGGCATGGCTGCGGGACTCCAAGTACCAAGTGTGAGGCACGGACGATCATCGGACTCACTGATTCTTTAGCTGCCTGGCCAAGCACCACCATAGCTAGGTGAACCAGTCTGAGTGGGACTTGATATTTCAGATCAGACCTCAGATTTCCCCCCCCCTAGAGTGTACAGTTGCCAGATAAAATGAGACGTCTAGTTAAACTTGAATTTCAGATAAACAACGAATAATTTAGTGAAGTCCCCGATATTTGGAGCATACATTAGAAATTATTTGTTGTTTATCTGAAATTCAAAGTTCATATTTTTATTTGCTTTGACTTTTTATTTGTGTATTTTTATTTGCCACATCTGGCAACCCTACCAGAAAGGCAAGAACCAGCACGGTTCTGCTGTGGCACAAATGATCACAAACAAAACGCCACTATGACCCGTCTTACTGCAGCCTTCTAAAAGTCTCTCCAATCGGAAGCAATCAGGGAGAGAACAGACTTCCTGAAAAGAGACGCTGTAACCAGGCAACCAGCGTGAAAACCCACCCGACCGACTGCAGCGCCCGGAAGACGGAGACAGGCGCAAGCGCGCGCTGACGTTTGCAGCCCACGCTTAAAGGGTGGGGACGACTGAGCGCCGCTCTTGGACGTGACCCCAGCGCCTCTTTGTGATTGGCTGGCTCGGGGGCGCGGCGCTCGGGCGCGGCCGCCCCGGATTGGTGCTTCGGGGCGACGGGGCGGGACTCCGGCTGCAGCCGCGGGAGGTCCGGACACAGGCGGCCATGGGACTCGCCGGTAAGTGCGCGTCTGGCCTCTTATCTTCCGCACTCTCGGCCGCTTCCGGATATGGCTGTTCTGTCCCCGTGGGAGCGTGGCGGGCGAGGGAGAGGGTGAAGCCGACCCGGCTCAAAGCCCGGAAGTCGGGTCGGAGGGTCTCCGAAGTAGAGCGGGGCCGAGGGTGCGTTGAGGGCGGCCGCGCTGGAGCCGGTTCCTCGGCTGAGGCGGGTGGGGCGAGGGACTGGAGGTTCCGGGACCCCGGGTCTCAGACCCCTGCCCACTCTCTGGCCGTTTTCGTCCTCCCTTTGGGCCTGGCCAGACCCTGCCTGACCCCAGTGGGGTCGCCGACTGAGCGGGGGCATCCCCTTCTTGGCCCTAGCGTTCCCCAGCGACCTCTCAGGGAGTGAAGCTCGGGCAGTGCCCAGGGATTCGGTGGAAGTACCATCCTCTTGGCCCTACAACCCCTGCCAGGTCCCCTAAGGCTCTTCAGAAGCCTTTACTGCTAATAATTGCCCGAGGCTCGTTGGCCTTGGTCATGTCGCGTTTGCCACTTAAAGTGGCTGGGTGGGGTCCTTGGACAAATCGCTCAACTTGTCTGGCATCTCATTTGTAAAGTGAGGTATTCACTAGATCTACAAGCTCCTCTTCAGTTTTGAAATCCAAGATTCTGCGATTGTGTGGTATATTGAGCTTTTACACAATAAAGATGTTAGGAGTGATAACCTGGTAGAAGTGGGCCGACTCATCACAGAACGTTGCAGGTTAATGACAAAATTTTGAATGATTTCATTTGGTTCGTTGCTCACTGGTTCCATTATCATTTATCTTTTAAAACTGTATAGAACTGGAAGTTCGAGTTTAAGTGACACCACAGTATGAAAATGTTAGTTAAGTCACTTAAAGGTACAAACTTGAGAAATTTCAATATTTGGTAATATTAAATCTTAATTAGTAAATTCAGTTAAATAAACTCTTATGGAGTCTTTCTGAGAATATATTTAAAATGTAGATAATTTGTTGGAGAGAATAGGTAGTTAAGACTTTGCACACACAGTATGCATTTTCTGAGTTTACAGGTGAAAGCTGAAACTTAGAGCTTTAGGATGGCTTCCCATTGTATTGAGTTTCTGGGGCCTTGGAAATCTCATTTGTAAAGCTAAGAAAGATTTTCACTAGATCTCCAAGACACTTTTAAGCTTTAGAAGTCTAAGAATCTATAATAGTACTAAATATTGAGTGGGCATTTCATGTTGATATAGCTTTAGGGGACCCTTGAGATAAACATTTCCCACTTTAGATGTAGAAAGTGGCCCCAGATACAGCCTATCTCTAGTTTAGCTTTTCAGACTCCATACTGAAGGGAGGGGCACTCAGGGAGGAAAGGCCTACATAACTGAAAGAAAGGTTAAGAAAAAAGTGAAGGGAGCAGTTAGATTATTGCCATCTTTGAATATGGAAGGAGAAAATGTGAATTGTCTGCAGCCTGTGCTCTCAAAAAGACAGTTCTAGCTCCAAGTATATTTTAGTATAAACCATAAAGCTAATACTAGGAGAACTTTATGAGATTAATTGAATCAGTGGCTAAGCTCTAAAACAGGGGTTGGCAAACTATGTAAAGAGCCAGATGGTAAATATTTTGGGCTCTGTGAGTCATATGGTCCCTGTCACAGCTATTGTGCTGTTGTAGCACAAAAGTAACCATTCACATAAATAAATCGGCAAGCCGGTATTCCTATAAAACTTTAATTTACAAAAACAGGCAGTGGACCAGTATAACTAAGTTTGAATCTGGGCCTGTTTTAGTTATCTGTTATTGTATTACAAACTACTCCAAAACTTAGTGGTATAAAACAACAGCCATTTATTATTTCATGATATTTCATTATTTCATGGATGTTATTTTTTATGATTCTGCAATCAGCTAGGCTCAGCTGGGTGGTTCTTCTGCTGATCTTGCCAGTGGTCACTAGGGAGGCTGCATTTAGCAGGCAAGTTGGCTAGAGACTGGGCTCAGCTGAGAACACGGGGATGGCTGGACCTCTGGCTCTCTCCATATTGTCTCTACTATTGTCCCTCTAGCACAGTGGCTGGACTTCTTACATGTTGGCTTAGGCTATTCAAGAGTGCACAAGTGGAAACCACTGTACCTTTTTCAGGCTAAGGCCCAAAATTTGCACATCGTTTCCATCCCGTCCTATGGGTTAAACCAGGTCCAAATCCAAGGGGAGGGGACTATACAGGGGCATAAATACCAAGAGGCATGACTACCAATGAAACAGACTGCCACATTGTGCTACCTCTAAATAGCTGAGTAATCATGGATAAATTCCTTAACCTCTCTAAGCTTTAGACTTTCCATTTATAAGATGGAGTCATAGGGTTTTGGTGAGGCTGCAATAAGATATAGAAAACTCAGCATGTAGTGGGTGATGCATAGTGGACATTTAATAAGTAGAAGCTGGTAAAGTGATAAAAATGAGGGGAAATACTTACATATGCACATGTGTGTATGTATATTTAATTATTGGAAAGAATTCCTTTGTTACTGTGGCAAACCATTATATACTGTGGTGTAACAAACTTATTTAAAATTGTGTGTAGCAGTATTTTTAGAGCAAAATTAAGACATTGCAGAATCTAGTTTTGTTGTATGGCACATAGTAAATGATAAGCAAGTAAATGTTGTCAAATGAGTAAATTCATTATATGCTTTGTTTTTATTTCTGAGGGAAAAGGTAACAAATTTACATTAACATTAAAACTGTATTTATATCTGGATTTGGAATATGAAATGTGTTCTGTCTCTGAGCTGAGATCCTGTTTTACTCTTTTTCAGGTAATAGAGGACACATCTTAACTGGGTTGCTCTAAGAACTGATGCCTAAATCATCTTAGCATGGCCTATAGAGGAGATGGGCCCGGCCAGCCTCCCTCAGCTATGTTCTCTTGGGTTAGCCCTGGAAGTCTTCCCTCACGTAGAACCCGTACCCATAATATATGCATGGTATCTGACTTTTTCTACCCAAATATGGGAGGTGTGGAAAGCCACATTTACCAGCTCTCTCAGTGCCTGATTGAAAGAGGGCATAAGGTTATAATTGTAACCCATGCTTACGGAAATCGAAAAGGCATCCGTTACCTCACTAATGGCCTCAAAGTCTATTACTTGCCTCTGAAAGTCATGTACAACCAGTCTACAGCCACGACCCTCTTTCACAGTCTACCATTGCTCAGGTACATATTTGTTCGGGAGAGAGTCACGATAATCCATTCACATAGTTCTTTTTCTGCCATGGCCCATGATGCTCTCTTCCACGCCAAGACAATGGGGCTTCAGACAGTCTTCACGGACCATTCCCTTTTTGGATTTGCTGATGTCAGCTCGGTGCTTACAAACAAGCTTCTAACTGTGTCACTTTGTGACACAAACCACATCATTTGTGTCTCTTATACTAGTAAGGAAAATACTGTATTAAGAGCAGCACTGAATCCTGAAATAGTTTCCGTCATTCCTAATGCTGTAGATCCTACTGACTTCACTCCAGACCCATTTAGAAGGCATGATAGTATAATAACTATTGTTGTTGTCAGCAGACTTGTTTACAGAAAAGGTAATGAAATGATAGCTATAATTGCATTGCAGATTTTTTTCATTGTAGAAAGCTGTTGAATACTTGTATATAATGATTGTTTGGCTTTTCATTTTGTTTATGGTATAATAACTACTTCTGCATTAAATATAGCAAAGAAAGTTCTAATATTGGTTTATATTGAAAGAGAAATTTTTAGGGTTGTGGTGAATGCTGTCCCTCAACCTTTGATGTTTTAATGGTTACTAAAAAATAAAAATAACCTGATGTTGTTTAATCGATCAGGTCTTTTTAAAAATTAAAACAGCCCTGTACATGTGGTAAGAAGTAAAGGGCAGAGCCCACTGCATGGCCTTTTCTTTCTGGTTGCAAAAATAATGTTTTTTCATTGCAGATATATTGAAAACTAAGAAAAGCTCAAAGGTGAAAACTAAAATCAGCTGTAACTGTATTATTCAGAGATGACCCTGATGTTTTGATTTGTAGCTTTCCTGTCTTTTTTATGCATATACATACATATACTGAAAATCAGTGGGCTTATTCTGCACTTTACTGTTTTGTACCTTGCTTGTTTCATTTAACCGTATATAAGACATTAATAACATATCGGCAGGTAAGTGATGAAGAAAAGGGGATTAGATGGCCCATGGCTACATTGTGGCTCTATTCTTGTTGTATTATCAAGGACAAGTTACTTAACATCTCTAAGTCTCAGTTTTTTCATTTGTGTAATTTAGATGACAATGGGAACCTCCTGAGGGCTCAGTGGTCGTTCCTATAAACTGATAGCCCAGTTTGTACTTGATGAGTGTTCGCTATTATCAAGGAGGATTTTTTTACTGCCTCTGCAGCACTTAGTGGACACTGTAGTTGAATTTGTGGAGGCTTGTTTACTAAAAGTCTGAAACAGTCTGGTTATTAGAAACATAAATAGTCTTCTAGGTGCTATTTGAAAACCTGTCCAGTAATCAAAAATTCCGTTTAAAGGAAGGAATCATTAAAAATAATATATACCCCCCTTAAATATTTGAATTTAACTCAAAATATTAATACACTGAGTTGCCAGTAGTTTGATGTAGGGCTTCAAGCTTTAAGTACCGGTCCACTGATTTCAGCTGCATCATCTTGCACAGTGGCTTTCATAAAGCATAATCCACCATTGTCACTTTGGGTTTCTTTTAAGTGTGGTGAGAACCTACAGGCACATGAAGCAATGTGCTTCTGGAGTTGTGTTTTCAATTTTATACAGTGGTTTAGGATACCCCTCATCTGACAAGAACTTTTTCCTGTGACTTTTCTTTATTGGATTTTTCAAACTGTTCAGCTTAGTTTTCACAGAAGTTCATTTTGCCAGTTTATGTGTTATTTGACTAAATTATCCAATACAGTGACAAGTGCAGCTGGCATTAAACAGATTTGTGAACAAACGCAACTGATTGTTGGTAAGCATGAAGCTCAGCAGTGTGCCAGTGTACTGGAGAGTGGCCTAAAATCTAGATGTGGGCTGTGGTTGGTGTCCTTTATGCTGGGGATGGAGAGCCTTGGTGGACCCAGCAGTTCACGTAAGAGGAGATTGGTGAGAAAAGTTCTGCTCAGCTGCATTTTCTAGGGTGGGGGCAGGGACGTGCTTTCATTCTTTAATCAAGGAATGCACCCATTATTCTGTATTCCGAATCCCTCTTGGGACGTGTTTGTTGATATGTTTGTTGTAACTTAGAAAATGTGCCTAATTTATTTTTTAATTAAATAGCATACCTGTGGGACAGCTAGCTAAGAAAGGGTATGATGCCTGTGTGATCGAAGATAAGCAAAATTAACTACTCATACAAAGATTAAACCTGTTACCTTTACTTCACTAATGTGGTATTTTAACCAGCTGAGCTAACCACCCATGGAGTGAAGGTATGGCCTTTCCTGTTCTCAATTCAATAACTCAACAGATATTTGTTGAACCCTCTCCATATGCCAGGCACCCTGCAAAAAATAGCATTCTGAGCAGGAATGGCCACATCTGTAGCCCAAAAGTGAGTAGTTGTATTAATGGTCCATTCCTTATTTACAGATTAATATCCTTAGGAGGTGTTCATTGGACCAGATGTCAAAGGCTCACTGGAATGTATTAAGTGAGAGAGAGGATAAATCAAAATTCCCCTTGCCGAGGCTTTTTGGCTGGCTTCTTCCTGAGCCGCCTTCTCTCCAGCCTGTTTTGCTCTCAGTCAGGGTTTGCCAGCTCTCTGTGCGTATGCAGACATGCCCCGCCTCCTGCTGCAGTGGTAGTGACAACTCACATTTGTATTCTGCAGTTGAGAAAGCCTGTGCATGGTACAATACCTCACTTGACCCTCCCAACAAATGTAGGCTAGATGTTATCTGCATGTAACAAAGAAACTGAGTCTCAGAGAGGGTAAGTAACTTGCCCAGGTTACACAGTAGGTAACTGAGATGACAAACATGAGTCCTGCTCTTCTTGAGTTAAGGTCTCCTGTTCCTCCACCCCTGCCTGCCTAGCCACTATTATCCTAGGTATATAGGTCAGAAGGTTCTTTAAAATATTGTTAGACTGAGCTTTAAAAGTTTGAATTAGGAATTTTTGTTGTCCATTTTGTGTGATATGGCGATCGAAAGTCTCTGTATGTTCCATTGTGTTAAACTCTTCTTAGAGGCGCCAGAATAATTTTTTTATAGTGGGGGAAAAACCCTTTATTCTTAGAATAAAATTATAGATCATTGATAATATTAGTCAGTTCCATTTCTTACAAGGTGGTTGTCAGGATTAAATGACATAATGCTTTTAAAATATGTTGCCTGACATAGTAAACATTCAGTTAAGGTAGCTATTATCAGCAATTATGATTATTTGCTTGTGTTGTTTTTTGTTTGTTTGAAGAATGGGCTCTTAACCTTGTGTGAGAAAGGAGAGAAAGAGGGAGAGAGGGGGAAAGAAAGAGAAGGAATTGCAGGCGGCTAAATGTTAAGTCATTAATTTACCTTCTGTTTTATCTAGAAGTTCAATCAATGAATTTGGTAATAGACTTGAAACAAAGATAGCTAAGGTTTTAATGAGAAGACTTCATAATTCGGAAAAGCTGTATGTGAATTTATTTTTGACTCATGCAAACATATTTTGAAAATACCAGCAGGGTTTACTTAATGATTCTTACTTTGCATTGTTTAATAAAAATGACCCTATATATATGATTTCTCCCACCATATATTTTATGATTGATCTGCCTGTTTTGGAGAAGATTGATGTAAGAAATGCAACTCTTGTGTGTGTATGCATTTTTTAAATTAATAAACTTAGCTCTAAGTGGATTATTTTGCGTTTACCTTTACTTTTGAATGTGTATGATTTGTAAATGTTAATGAACTAAATTCCCAAATATTGTCAACACTGCTGTCACTTTGGATAGCCACAACTTTTTCAGACTAGTAGGGCATGATTTACTTTATTGCTTTATATTACCTGAGATTGTATTTGCATGTTATAAGAAAGTCATTTTTAAAAAAAGAAACAAAGATGCATCCTTTTTTCCATGGACTATAATGATCTGACAGTTGAGGTCCTGCTACCTGCACTTACTCCCATTCCAGGAAAGTGGGATATAGCTGGTTTGGACGGACTATTGTTTTAAATTTTGCTAATACCATAGTGTTCACTACAAAATTCTCTGTATAAAGTGCATTTTGAACAAAGTGGAGGCAACAGACTTTGTTGCTTAGCCCTTTCCTATGGCAGGAAGTAGAATCATAGACTGATAGAATGTTATAGCTGAAAGAGACTTTAGGTGCATAGGTCTCTTCATTTTGTAGATCAGGAAACTTCCTGTGATCAAAGGACTCGTTTGTAGAAAAGCTGGGACAAGACCTAGATCTCCAGTCAGTTGCCTGCTGTGGAGAAAGCTAACTCAAACCTTAGCCACCAAAAATACCTTTTTTAGAAGTAGGCAATGTATATACACAAGTGAATAACAAAGAGTAGTCTGTTGAAATGGGGCAGAATAGTCCATATTTTGGGTGTGCGGAGGGTAACAATGCATGTCAAGGTCTATCTTTTCAAGAACTGCAACTTTTGGGGGACCACTGGCAGTTTGTGAACAATTCCACCCTCCTGGGAAAGGTTTAAGAGAATTAGTTTCTCTACTTTAAGGAGTGCACTGCTAATACTTTTCAAAGTGAGTGGATTCTCAGTAGTTCCGATGAATTTTTTTAAAAAGTTTAAATATTAATATCTCCAATATTCAACTTTATATTTTCAGGAACCGATTTGCTTAGTGGTATAATACCTGAACTCTGTCAGAAATATCCAGATTTAAATTTCATAATTGGAGGAGAGGGACCAAAGAGAATCATTTTGGAAGAAGTTCGGGAAAGATACCAGCTACATGACAGGTACTGATGGATTCCATATTGTCTTAAGTGAGAAAATATCAATTATCTGTATTCCATTTTGGCTACTTGTCTGCCTTAGGGGTGCTGCTTCTCCTACATGTAATTGATATAAAAATGTAATGCAAAGCCTGTTTTAAAAAAAATTATATAAAATAGGAAACCTAGTGAAAGAATCCACAATTTTCTTTATTTCCATTAGCCCAATAGTATTTGACTTTGGGGGGCAGTTGTTGGAGGCACCGTAAAAGCCACAAAAAAACAGCTGCTTTGATTGGAAATGTTTGCAGATTTACAAACCATGCTGTGTTGTGATTTAAATAGCATGGCTCAAATCATGTAAATTGCCCTGCACATACAGATTTGGATAGGTCTCTTCCTCAATAACAGTGTAACACATGAGGTGTGTGTATGTGAAGCATCAATTTTAAAAGGGTCATTTTCCTATTTAGAATTGATACTTCAATATTTAATCATCAAAATACTAATATTTTCATTACATGCAAACTAGTTTTGGAAAAGATGAAAACTGATATATGTAACAAAAGTTAGAAATATGTTGGCTGTATGAGTTTTAACCCAATAGCTTTATAAGGCTGTTTCTGTTAGATCAATGTTTCATGATACTCATCTTTTGAGATGGAAAACATTAGCACCAGTACGAATCTAAGTATAATATAAATAGCAGACTTGGCTTATAAATGAAATTTCTTTTGTATTATGATTTTTCACTCCCTTCTTTCTTCCCCTCTCATTTAAAAAATCAGGGTGCGTCTTTTGGGAGCTTTAGAACACAAGGATGTTAGAAATGTCTTAGTTCAAGGACATATTTTTCTTAATACCTCCCTTACCGAAGCATTCTGCATGGCGATTGTGGAAGCAGCCAGTTGTGGTTTACAGGTAAAAAGCTTTGAGGGCATATATTGTTGGGGTTTCTGTATTTGTATTTTGAAAAATAATGAGACACGTTCCATAATAATTTCTTAACTTGGTTTTGTTTATCTTCCTGACGCATGATTATGGTGGAACGTGTATTCTTTCTTTCTTTTTAAGGTTGTAAGTACCAAGGTTGGTGGAATTCCTGAGGTGCTTCCCGAAAATCTTATCATTTTATGTGAGCCTTCAGTAAAATCTTTATGTGAAGGGTTGGAAAAAGCTATTTTCCAACTGAAGTCGGGGAAATTGCCAGCTCCAGAAAATATCCATAACATAGTAAAGACTTTCTACACCTGGAGGAATGTTGCAGAGAGAACTGAAAAAGTATGTCACGTGCCGAGAAAAGATTGTGTCTGAACTCTTACTTGATGTTTCACATACACGTTTGCCATTTCTGTTCTATTGCTTAAGTTTATGGAATCACTTCCAAATGAAAAGAAACAAACTATGCATTACTTTTGGCACACGTGCTGGGCTGAGTGTCTAGTCAAATCATTGCGTTTGATATCTGAAAATAGCAGTAATACAGTCTAGCCCCCTCATTAAACTGGGTGTAAAGAAGTTAGAAAATTTTCTAGAAGTCACAGTGATTAGAGACAAAACTAGTATTAAAATCTACTCTTAGATATTTTCTTGAGGCTGCTTATATTTCTAAAGCATAGGAAATAATATGGTTTTGCCGATTGCGGCAACTTTATAACTTGCAAATATTTAATTCAGGCTACTTGGTAAACCTCTGTGGCACTTTTGCTAACTACTGTGATTTTCTTCAGAAAAAGGATTTTTGCATCTTTGGGGTGATTGAGAACATAAGTTAGAATTCAAAATGTACATGATAAAAGTTGGAAAAATGATCACAAATAAAAAGCAGCAATGGAGAATTTCCAAAAGGACAGGAACAGGAAATAGATTAACACCCTGAGGTAGGAGAGTACCGTTGTGGGAAATGGTTCCTGACTTTGAGTTAGGGACTTCGTTTATTCTACTCAGTTTCTTCCTTTATGTCCTTCTCATGACTTTCTCTGCCTCATGCCTCTTATCACCATGTAACAAGCTGAACAGAAACAACTCGGCTTCTTAGAGTGTAGAAATTGTGAACCAGAAAGATAGCCAGGTGGAGCATGGAGAAGGTAGTGGTTTAGGCTGATGCTTTGTACTATCAGTGTGTTCAGTGGGGCGGTGAGTTTTTAGCCTAGAGTAGAGAATAGCTCTTTACCGTAAGTCTTTCCTATTTGGTTTGAATTGCAAATTCCAGTACATAAGATAAACCTGTATTTGAATATAAGTTGAAAAAAGTCCTATCTCTAAAGATTGCCATATATATTTTCCATTGAAGTATGAGATATTTGAAACAAATATTTTTGACTGAAGTATTTATGAGTTATCCTGACCCTTTAAATGTCTTGTACTATCTCCACCCATATGAAATAGCTGCCTTTTCCTTTGGAAGTTGAAGTATAGCACTGATTGCCTGTTAGGAGTGCATGTCAGTGTCACCTGGTAGCCTTTTCAGACTCATAGGCTCCATCTTCATGTCCTCCTGCTTCCCCAACCACTCCCTGGATTCTTATGTTACCCCTTAGGAGCAGAGGTGAAATTTGGGGTATGGTTGGCGGGGATATTTGGTTAGACAGGGTTTCTTTGTGATACCACCCTGATGGAAAACCACAGCTTTATATGTTTTGACTTGATCTTCTTTATTGACGTCATATAAACCTCAGAAGTCTGAGCCATTGTAGGTAATAAGTTCAGAGGGGACGAACTATGGTGACAGTTTGTTAAAGGAGCTAATTGGGATTTCTTTTTTGTAACTACATATTTTCTTTTAGTTATGCTTAAAATAATAGTAAAACATCTATTTTTTTTCTATTTTATACTCTCTGGTGATTTATAGTATATGTTTAGAAAAACGTAAATCCTTGTCTATAATGAATTGTCATTAGTAGGAAATTGTTATTTTATCACTTAAGATCATAAATAAATTAATAGACCTGAAATAAAGATAGATGGTTCAGTTCATAGTTGCTCTTTTTACTTGAGGACATTTTGATCCTTTTCAACTCCTTCCTCTTAGTTTAAGTGTGCTATTTAGAAAATTGATTATGAAATTAAATTGGAGTTCATGCTATAAATACACCTTTTCAGTTACAATTCACTAGTGTTAGCATAATTCTCACCATAATTCTGATTAAAATGTTTGTAATTAAAATGTTCTCAGGATAAAAGAGCTGGATGTAAATATGCTGTACCTTTCAAAGGTCATTGACCTGTAGAACTTGCACTGCATGTTAAAACGTTCTTGAATTCAAAAGGAGACCATTACAGGTCTGATACGTGAGGCTGAGCACAAGCAATGCTCAAATGCAGTTAAAAAAAAAAGAATGCTGGCCCATTTGATGTGTTCTAAATGTTTAAAGATCTTTGTTAGTATTTTAGAGTTTAGTACTTAGCAGTGTTTTTAAAAAAGCAAGCCACCTACTACCAGTTCTCAGCAACAAACTTTATTTCATTTGCCAGTGTTTGACCTATACCATCTACTAAAATTTCCCCTCTTTCCCCTCTTTTATTTGAAATCCGTGAAATGTTTCTGTATCTCCTTGCCATTCGTGCCCAGCAACATGGATGGCTTCACGTGGCTGTTGAAAGAGCCTCTATGTATCCAGAAGCACACTAGATTGTAGCTCTCTGATTGTGGTTGATGTCTGCCAGATGCCGGTGAGAGCTGTCTCAGCTGAGTCAAGGAATCTTCAAAGGCCAATCCTGCTTCAGCAATACTGAAGTCACTGCTGAATTAAATATTGCCCCTACAGTGGTGACCCGAAAAGCTGTTCAGACTTTGCAGGACTTTGGAATTCTAGACTAAAATCGGTGGTGCTCCCCTAGGGGAGAGGAACTGTGGCTTATTCTTTGTATCACGCAGTGTCTAGCCCAAGGTTTTGCCCAGAATAAGTGCCCAATAAGGTTGAATCAAATGACAGTAATTATTGTGATTAAGTTTGTTAAGGACATCATTACTGTAACAACAACAAAACATGAGCAACTTCTGTTTGCATGTATTTATAAAACGTTCCTGCGGGAGCGGGTCGTTGTGTGGCATGGGACGGGTGATGGGTCAGAGTGCTCATTCTCGGCTTCTCTCCTGCCAGGTGTATGACCGGGTGTCAGTGGAAGCTGTGTTGCCAATGGACAGACGACTGGACAGACTCATCTCTCACTGCGGCCCAGTAACAGGCTACATTTTTGCTTTGTTGGCTGTTTTCAACTTTCTCTTCCTCATTTTCCTGAAATGGATGACTCCAGATTCTATCATTGATGTTGCAATAGATGCCACCGGGCCAAGAGGTGCCTGGACTCATCAATATTCTCACAGAAAAAGGGGGGGTGAGAATAATGCGATACCTAAAACCAGGTAGAAGAAAGCCTGGATTGTAAGATTTTAAGCATTTGTAATAATTCTATTAAGACTATTGAAAATAACCTTGCTTTTTTGGGTTTTCATTTTTTAAAGTTAATTTAGTAAGTTATGCTACCTCTATATCATTCAATGTTTTCTTTTGAGGAAAGATAAAAACTTATGCAATTCCTGAGTGTAGAAACTCCTTGCACTTACTTAAAATTTAGGAGAACACATTTAAGCCACTCAGGTATGAAATTTTTCAGACTACTGAAATCCTTCTAGCAGAGATGTTTTAACATTATATTTTGAGAGCTTTGGGTGCTGAAGGGCCAAACGTTTTCTGGGCATTTTTTGGCCAGTTTTTAATGTTATACCATTAGACATTAATTAGACACTCACCAGATGTTTACAAGTTTTCTTTAGGGAAGTACAACAACTATATGAACTATTTTTAGTCACGTTCATATACATTTATTAGAGATCTAAGTCATGTTCTTAAACATTTATTGGGTCCACTCAGTAAGTGTTACATATAATCAACAGGTTTCTTGAGTAAGATGGTTCATTAGTTACCAGCACATTTTGAGCACCTGCTATGTGTAGAATGTTGAACCAGATACTTCTGCCTTTACGGACCAGGGGTGTATTCGTTGTTTGTTTATCATTCAGATGGCTTACTTCATTGTAGTCATGGTTGACATGAATTGGTAAAATGTCCAACATGCCAAAAATGCTCAGGCTGGTTAATGCCGGGAAAAAAATCACCGACACACTCCTAGAACTTTGATTCTGTTGTGTGCATTTTCCTAGGTAGAGCCTTCGTCTTCAATTGTGTTTATGAAGATATTTTTTGCTTTTCAAATACTAGGGACCGACATCACTGTTGATAATAGCGCAGAGAAACCCTCACATTTTTCAGTGCATAATTTAGTCCTCTGTAAATGCCTTCGTGTTTTCTGAGCAGAATGTACGAGGTGTGCCATCTCAAAACCAGCTGCTACCCTGTCCTTTTGGTATGAGTCACTACCCTTCACTGTGGCCTCGCTGATGTCTGATAAGTATTGTCAGTGTGCAAAAGGCTTTACTCCAGAATGTTTTATTTATAGCAAACTAAGTCTGGAAATTTTAGGAATGCAGTCTCTTTGTGAGTGGATGTGTTAACTATAATTGTCGTTGCCCAGAGCCATGGGTTTTTTAACCCCAAACTATCCACATGGTGTGTATTATTAATTCTTTGAACTCTTTAGAATAAGTTTTTGTGAGAAAAGGACTGTGAAATTAAAACAATGAGGCACTCTTGGGTGCACTAGATTGATTCTGTCAGTATTGTGATTCTGTACAGAATTTTTTTAAATGACAACATTCACAAAACTTCTTTTTTAAAAAGTATCTTAACATGCCTATTAACTGGTTGCACTGATATAAAAGAAATATATTTGTGTTTTGTTTGTACTAAAACACAAATGCAAGAGTGCAATTTTTAAAATGTAGAAGTTAGGGGTTCTTTTGTTGGAGAAAAATGGACTGATCCAAACCAGTCTTGTTGGGATTTTTATGCATAGAAACTCATGTATAAATATGAACTAAACAGTGCCAATATTCATGGTAAAGTGAGAAACTGTAACATTTGATTTTATTTATTCTACTCAGTTTTTAAAGGCACACTACCATTCCATTTTTCTTATATTTTTTGCTTCTTACTTTTTTTCAAAATCATCATTTAATTCTTAAGTTCTCATTTATTTAAGATTGAAATAAGATTTAAAGTTAGTTGCCTTTGCATGTAAAATATGTAATTTTCAATTTTTTCCCTTTTTTAACAAATGAAAGTGAATTTGTTTGTCTTACATAAATCTTAATTTTCAGCCTTCCTGGATACCTTAATTGTTAACTGTCAGTGTTGCACTGATCAGTATATGGAAACACATTGTTCTACCCTGCTACTTACATTTATTTGAAAGTGAATTTGCAGTGATGAAGAATTTATTAAAAACATATTGTATTTCTTTGGATGTTACAAAAGGTTGCATATGTAAAACTGACTTATTAAAACATGCTACATGTCCAGAAATAAAGACCAGAATAACATTTTGATAATATTCTGAGTTTGTCTTGTTTTATGAACAGGTTATTATTTGCTAGTGGAACAGAATCCCCCTGTTCCCACACTTTCTTTTTCAGTGCAATTTGGCATGTTGCTTGGTCTGTTAGTAAAATAGGAAACATCCTTCAGATGATGAATTACTCTGTGATCTTTTTATTTCTAGAGTATATTCTCTCTTTTACTCATGGAGTAGCAAATTTGTTTCCTGATCCAAACAAGCTTTTGTCTCTCACTGCTGTAGATATCACATGAGACAAATGAAAACATCTACAAACTATTGTGTGTGTGAACTACATAATTATACTTTCTATCTTGCCAGCTATTTTGAGAGAAATTTGAATTTTGACTTCACTTACAGAAGCCCAGCTTTTCCCACGCTTTTTGTTGGAAGCAGTGGAAAGCAGTCACCTACATTCATATGTTTTGATTTATCTTAACACCCAAACTTATTTGTGGCACAGTCAGGGTATTATGGGTCTGTGTTTACTTTTGTAAAGTATTTTTAAAGGCCTCTTTAGCCATCTCTGCATTCCCAAGTGAATGTAGCTTGATGTTAAATTGTATCATCCTGTGGCTGGATTTCTTATGTGAAATTATGAAAACGTTAAGCTCTGTAAAGAATTTGATTTGTATTCTACAGTACTTTGGAGAGTTGATTTTACTTTATCCTTTATCATTTATTTCTGGGTATGGCTTAATGGTTCTCAATTCTCAACTGCAGGACGGTGGGGGCGGGGGATGATTTTGTCCCCCCACGGGACATCTGGCAATGTCTGGAGACATTGCTGATTGTTAACTACTAGATGGGGGTGGGACATTGCCATCAAGTGGGTAGAGGTCAGGGTTGCTGCTAAGCATTCTTTCTACAATGCTCTGGACTGCCCCCCACAACAGAATTATCCCAAAATGTCAGTAGTGATGAGGCTGAGAAACCCTGGTGCTGTTGATTATTTCATCTGTAAAATATACTGTGAATCAACTGTCCTTCTATCAGTAACCTTTTATGTCCATCTCAAGTGTAATGCTCAAATGTGGTAAAGATGGTCTCAGGAATAGTATAGCCTTCCATTTGAACCCCAAAAAAGTTGAGTTCATGACCAGCGTTTTTAGTGTGTAAAACAAAAAGGACAGCCATGTTTTAAGTGAAAATTAAGACCAAGACGAGCTTGAATAATGTTATAATACAATATAAATCACTGGTCTGACACGAGTAAATGATTGCCTACCTAGAGTAAAATTAAAGAAAGATACATGAAAAGAGCTAAAATACTTATATTCATGTATTTTTGTATACTGGTGTTCTACCAGGTAATCTAAGCTCAGTAAACTTTGTATGTTAATATCTGTTCCATGAGAGTGAAAACAACACAATATCTTTACAGTGCTGTGATATATTGAAATGGATGAGTTATATATTGTGGCTCAAGGTTGTATTCTCATGTGTCAGCCTTTTTAACAGTATAGTGAAATGGTTCTTACAGAGGCAGTTCTGAGAAACTCACATTTTTGCATAAAGCATTTATTAAATAGATTTATTTAGTTGCTTGTATAATTTTATTTTTGCTTGCCTTTTCAATAGATTTTAGAAATTTACAAAATATAGCCAAGAATGAAGGAAGAGACCTAGAGCAATGAGGAAAATTAAAAATAAACCAATTTCACTTGTGTTGGCCAGCTGATGAGAGAATATTGCCCAACTATGAAGGGTTGATTCATGGAATCTTTGGATACTTCACCCAGAACCTAGGACATCTCTTTCATCCATTTCTTTGTGACTCTTCCATGGTCAAAAATAGCCCACACTTTCCAGAAAGAGGCACCATGTTTACTGATGCCTATAATGGAAGTGAGTGATCAGGAGGGAACCTTGCTGTGGGACCTTGCCATCGATGGAGCGACCACAGCGAGCAGTCCAAGGCTTCCAGTCTGACACTTTCACTTAGAGGTATCCAAGATGGGCCTTTTAGTAAATACTGCCTTAAAGTAAATATCTTTTTTAACTAGTCATATTTTAGATTTGGGCTTAATCCTCCATAAACCTCAGAATGAAGAGAAAATGAAATTTTCCAGGGAATAGTATTTCCCACTGAGAACACAGAGTATATTTGCACTTCTTTGTATAAACATCAAATAGCTTGCTTTATTTTTCCATTCCAACACTTACGTGCACATATGGAAGTAACATTCATCGGGTATTGGGCAGGGGGGAGGGGGGGCATGGGTAAATTCACACCTAAGGGGTGCAATGTGCACTGTCTGGGGGAGGGGCACGCTTGTAGCTCTGACTTGGGTGGTGCAAAGGCAATATATGTAACCAAAGTGTTTGTACCCCTGTAATATTCTGAAATAAAAACAAACAAATAGCTTGCTTTGTTTCTTTGGGGTCTGAGAAGTTGCTTTTATCTTTCCAACCCTGCCTTCCAACATAATATAGCAAAATTAGGGGTTTAGGAGTAAAAAAGGTCTGGGCATGAATCCTGTTTGTTAGATAGTTCTGAGTAACATAGTTCTAGAACTGTTGGATGTTTCTGGTTAGAAGGAAGTTTCTTTAGTTTATTTAGCATTGCCATGGATGTCAGCCCATGCACTTGCCAAATCACAGTCAGATTAGAACCTACAAACTGAGTTCTCGGTAATAGGAGCACCGAGTGCTAGGTGGTTTAAAATAGATGTCATATGATACCAATTGTAACTCAGTGAAATTTTACAGTCCTAGAACCCTATACAGAACATAAGCCAAAATGGAAGATGGTCCTGTTTTCTATGGCTTTAAAAACATTTTTATTACAATGTTTGCTACCTTTTTTTTCTTCAAGCTTTTAATTAAAGTTTTTTTGGCTCTCCTAACCCATTTCTATATCGTCAAAGGAAATAGAAAAGAAGCAGCTAGGATAGCAGAAGAGATCTATGGTGGAATTTCAGGTAAAAGTACATGAATTTGTTCCCAATACTTACAAACCCCTTCTAGATAATTCATGTGAATAGTATTTCTAGAAGGCACATTTTATTTATACTTTGGTTTTGAGTGGGTAGTTTTAAAACATTATCTATCATTTAAAGTGGCAAATGCTGTAGGCTGCATCAATTTGTGAAGGATATTCAGCTTTATTTTTTTGCAAGTTAGTAGATCTATTAACAGTTATTTAAGTCAATAGAGTAGTTGCCAGTGACTAAGAGTATTTTGAGAAACCTCATTTCTACTGGCCAAAAGAAGTATTTATATAGGGTTATTTTCTTTAATATTTTTAATCAAACTTTAACAATGAAGAACATTCTAACAAGACAATTTCCTCGGGAAATAGAATGACCAAAAATTTGAATTTAAGCAGCAAGCGTGGCATATTGTGTATATTTTTGTGCTGCCATTTGCAATTGGAATTGATTAACAACTTGTCGCTGTCAGGAAAAACCCTTCACTAAACCCATTTGTATGTGGTACCATGCAAAGCACTGCAAACAAGCATTATTATAATATGAAATGTCAAGATTTGGGTAAAACATTTTAAAGTCTCATGCTTTGTAGAGATTAGTCTCCATTTCTTTCAAGAAATTATTCACCTTAATCGTAGTGAGATGCTGCAAAAGTAAATGAATCAGATATCCCTGTCACTGCTGGGATTGCCACTTAATAGAGTATTTATTCATAAACAGTTGAGAGTTTCCCTATGTATTTTTAGTGTTCACAGGGGTTCCAAGATTACGTCATTCTTTATCTAGTATCCATTTCAATTTGCATCCAGGATTCTCTTTCAAAATAGACTTATGCTATGTGATTCCAATACACTAGACAACTTGGAAGACACTAAACAACAGCGGTCTTATCC
Organism: Daubentonia madagascariensis; assembly: GCA_023783475.1. Classification (NCBI taxonomy): domain Eukaryota; kingdom Metazoa; phylum Chordata; class Mammalia; order Primates; family Daubentoniidae; genus Daubentonia; species Daubentonia madagascariensis. Next base: position 841,534 of record JAKFHU010000555.1, on the reverse strand, counting down.
AAAGAAATAAGACCTCCAAAGAAGCATCAGAATGCTTCAATTAACTGGGGAAACTGAGAAGAATTTTGAAGTTTCAGAAAGTGTCAGACGGCCTGGACTGTGGAAAGAGATTTCTTTTGGGGATTACATTTGTCACACATTTCAGGGAGGTATGTTACTTTGGTTAAGAAAAAAAAAAAAGTAATGCTTCTCTTTAGTTTCAAGTTAAGCATGATCTGAAAAGCTATTTTCTAATTTAACTTGTAAGATTGGGCAGGGGCTTTCTGAAATATTCACTAATAGTTTTGATGTTCTCGTAGATACATCATCCTCATGGTTTAAATTAGGCAAAGTCCAACATAATCAATATTGGCAAGAGCATGTTAAAAATGTTTTCTCCTGTTGCTCATGTGTATCATTTCTGTCTTTGTGGTCCTTAATTAAGTGCATTCTTAAAAAGGTTTTATAGTAGTCAAAACCCATGTAAACATGGTTTAAATTTGAGTCTGGAGCCAGAATACAAATCTCTTAAATAGAGTTATTCATTCATTCTTTAGCTCAAATATCTTTACTTGGTCATGCTCCTAGGATAATGTTCATTTAATTTGCAAGCAGCATAGTGTTACAAGGTCAAAAACATATTTTTCAATTATTGTTAAAAAGGCAGAGCTGAGAATGATGCATGTTAATTTCCCTGTTTTATTTCCTTCATATATATGTGTGCGTGTGTTTGTATGTGTACATATACACAAATCCCCACACCCCCGCACACATATATAATAGAGAGTATATCCAGCTTTGGTAAATAAGTCTTTCTATAATAATATAGGGCAGTAATATGCCAGAACCAGTAAGTTTTTACATGATTCTGTGTTTTTTCTTTTGACACCACCGTTAGCAGATACTATATGTTTAAAACTAGATGTATTAAAAATCAAGAATAAAATTTCGTGAAAGTGTTACACTCCCACCCAAAATCACCTTTGCTGTCCATTGGTTAGACACATGTTTGTTGGGAAAATTTATGACATTTAATCAGTAAGTTAGCTAATTGACTTACACAAGTCTCAGGCCAAGGTTAAATTTCTTGATTTTGCTAGCATATTCTGTTCCTGTAAACTATCATCAGCAATGTCAAAAACAAGGGAGGACAGGAAAAACTGAGCCAGGGCAGAGGGTAGATTTTCACAGGTCCTGGGCACTCTTTCTTTTGGAAGCTACACCTAACATCACATCCTCATTATATATAATTTTTTTTTTACTGTAAAATCTTTTGGAAAGTTTTTAATTCTGGAATTTCATATTCTGGAATACATTAGTTGATATGTCTTTGTGGTTTACACTAGTACATTTGCAGGTAACTCATCAGAGTTGAGTTAAGCTATGGTTGACTGTTTTTAGTTTTGATTTTCAAGCTTCTTTGTGTATTTTGTCAATTATATACACATATATATATATATATATATATATTTTTTTTTTTTTTTAAGTTTGAAACATTATCCTTGGCCCTTGGCGTTATGTCTAGAACATCAGGTGGATCACCGGATCCCACCTTCAGTCTGTAGATATTTGTGCAGGCACTTTTCTCAGGAGAGAGGTGCTCTATCATTTTTCAACCTTTGCTAATTTGTGCTAAGTTATATTTAGTACTCTGACCTGGTCACCAAACTTGATGAAAATAAAGTGTAATACAGGTTGATCATCTGTTATTCACAACCCTTGGGCCGGACATGTTTCAGAATTCAATACCATCTTTTGGATGTTAGAAAGATTACACAATATGCATACTGTACATTACACAGCACTCCCGGTGGGGCCTGGAGCTGTCTTCCACATCAACCATTTTGATCTTTCTATCGTGAACATATAAATATTCACATTAAATGAAAATACAAATAAATTGCTTAACCTGAGTCCTGGCCATGTTTTGTTGCTAAACGAGTTTGCATCAAATTTGGGGAAAAGCTTGGTTTTCAGAATTTGGGTAATTTTACAATTATGTATAAGAGATTGTAGAACTATAGTACCCTCTTTTTAAAAACAATGGCTATTTTAAGAAAAGTCTAAAAGATTAGTACTATTCTAAGTGCTACATTTAAAATCATTCATAAACAAACTGACCATGATTTGACATCTTTACCTCTGCCTGACTCATTTTCCTGACTCGTTTTTCCCGTCTTTTCCATTCAGATAGGATTTGCCTGCCTCTGTTCCATTCTTGCCCAAACCTTTACTTAACCTGCTCTTATTTAGTTCCACTAGTTGTCTCCTCAAACGTTGGCCTACCCATGCTCTAAAAGGTTCCATATCTCAGGTGCCTGCTGGTCTTTCCCAAGTTGGGACAACCAGTCCCTACAGGGCTCTGCCTCCCACCTGTCACCATTAGCTTAGCTCTCCTGCCCCTAGGGGGTTCAAAGAAGCCTTCTTTGTAACACACCACAACACGGTTCATTGTGTCTGACATGGCTCATTGACCATGTCTCATCTCCTGACCAGAACTGGAACATTCTAGAGAATATCCATTTTAACTCAGTTTTATTATAATATTTTAGATATCTCATTAAATTTATTGTGGTATGTTTTCCTCTAATTATCTTAGAGAAATTGCTTAAAATATCATTAATTCTGCTAGGCTCTTGCCTATATTTTGGTTCAAAACTGAAGTTCCCTATGCATTTTCTTTTCTTCAATAAATGCTACAGAAGAAGATGTTGCTTAATATGATTTTAGAACTTGAATAAAGAGAATAAAGATATTTCCCTGTGCACCAGGGATTATAACCAGTTAGGTGGTCTTTTTGAATAATAAACTAGTAATCTGGAATCCTTTTTGGAATTAGGGTATAATTTGCAAAAAAGAAATTAAAAAAGAATAATTGGTTTTATCTCAAATACTTGGAACTTAGACAACTGTATTCTATCTGAACCAATTTTGTTATTGAAATATATGGTTTTAGAAGTTGTTGTGAAGTTGTTATTCAAACAATCTGAGAACTAGGGATACAAATCTCATTCTGAGAAAAATTCAAAAGGGAAAATGTTCCGTACACCTCGTCGAGAACAAGCAAACACATTTGTAGAGTAAACTGTCTTCGTAATGTGTTAGCAGCCCTGTGACACAGGCAGTCTGCCAAATAACTAAAAATAGATTGCCGTGGAGGAGAATGATTGAGTCCTACTTAAGCATTCATGTATTTGGAGAGCTTAGTTGCATATTTCTTGAAAGGAACGGAAAAACTCCCAAGCTGCCAAATAACTTTTATCCTCAACTTCTCACAATTAGCTCCAATTTGCAAAATGAGAATGATAAAAGTGAGAGACTGTTGCGAACAAGAAGAGAAAAACAGGAGACCCCACCGTGACAGTTTCTGGAAAAGGGTTGTGTGTGAAAACCCTTCGAGGTCCTTTGAAGCAAGCGCTGGAAAATAATGGAACTGGAAAGGTTACTTTCTTGAGAGTGATTCTGTTTCCAGTTGGGAAACAAAAACGATTTCGGCTTTTAAGGTGGTACAATTGATTTGTTTACACTATTTATAAAGAGAAGGTGGATGTCAAAGCATCCCAAGACAAGTTAAATCTACTGCTAGGATAAGCAGAATTTAAAAACCAATGGTTCTTAAAACCAGAACAAGGTGTTTTCTGAAGTCCCCAAAACTTGAGTTTCAATCCTACTTCTGCCGCTTGCTAGCCATGAGATCGCTTCGTGTGGAGCAAAGTGGTTGTTGTGCATTTTGGGGTGTTCCCGTTCATAAAGCAAGGCTCTTCCCTCCTCTCCTGAAAGCCATGGGATGGGGGCTCTAGGAGAAATACAAGTTTAGATAAGGGGCACCAGAAAGGAGGGGAGCCTGGGATTTCACTGTCAAGCTGGAAGCTTGCTTAGACAACGTGCTGAACTGTACCCCCCATGCTATCCAAATAGGGAGAAAGAGAATTGGAAAGCAGTGGGGTGGTGAGCGAGAAGCCCAGGACAACCACCGTTCAATCCTCTTTCTTGGTGGAGTGGAAGATGGCACCACAGGCTTGTCACCATGACCTCAGAGGGATGGGTTGGGAGTAGGGGACATCAGAGGATGCTGCGTTGATGGGAGACACGAGGAGAGGTGGCCAAATGCCAATGGGTAGGAAAGGTGCTTGGGAACGAGCCCTGGTGCAAAGGGCATGCCACAGACCCAGAATGAGGCCTGCAGTCGAGGCCAAGAAAGCGGAACGGGCCTCCTCTTCCAGTTAACTGGAGAGACAGCTTCCCTGTTCCTCTCACTTCTCCCCACTCCCAAGGCACCAGAGGAGCTGGCACCTAGAAGGAAGAAGTGGGAGGCATGTGAAGAACATGCTGCCCTTCCGCCTCCATCTGCTTGGTGGGCCAGACAGAGCCATACCCTGTTCCCTGGGAGTGGGGAGAAGCCAGGAGCTGTGGAGATGATCAGAGATTACAGTTAGAAAGGGGGCTGGCCTGAGTTGCTTTGAAAACTCTTTATGGAAGTATAAATACAGAGAAGTGCACAAATCCTAAGTGAACAGCTGGATGAATTTTTGCAAAGTGAACACAGTCGGGAACCAGCACCTAAGAGCAAGAGAATTGCTATTATTGCATGGCCCCCACCAGGCCCTCCTCCAGTCTGCCCCTGCCCCTCTTCAGAATGCTTTTGACTCCTAACACCCAAGGTGAGTTTGCCCTCCTTGTGTACTTTATAGAAATGGAGTCATATAGCACATGTTCTTTTGTGTCTGGCTTCTTTCACTCAACATTAGGTTTGTGAGATTTATCTATGTTGTGTATATGGACCAGGGCTTATGGGACTGATGAGTAACAGAACGTTACTGGAAAGTTTGAAATAGGACAAAGGGGTGGTTAAGGTCCTTGCTTCCCATCAGGAAAGAGAACCACCACAGCCCCCTTGCAGGCAAGATTTAGAAACAGTAAAGCCATTTCATGTTGATATTTTAAGTCAATGCTTTTAATAGCAAGTTGCTACTAAAATCTTGTTTTCATTTTTGAAGCGAATACTTATAGTACCTTCAGGTGACTCAGGTTGACTGGCTATTGTTTGAACAACGGAGTAACAAAGTCACAGCTGTGGCTTTGCTCCTTCCATTGGTCAGAGTGTTGAGTTGGCAGCTGTGGGTAAAGACTGTCCTCCCAACCCCCGTGCTTGTGTTCACTTCCAAGAGCGATCAGGCAAGAGGATAACATCTCTGATGTATACTTCACATTGAATGGGATGTACAGATATTAGAGGAAAACCAAGCCTCATTAATTAAGCATTGATACATATATTATCTCACTATTTCCAGTTTATGCAAATTATAAATGTCAAAAGAGATTTAAAAATATTTCACTCTTCAACTTTTAACCAACTCTGGGACAAATGGAGATACAAACACAATATATGTTCATGTTAAATATTTTATCTGTTTTTCTTTGTTATTATAAAATCATTACATGTTCATATCAGGAGTACGGGATCACCAGTGATTTGCTCTATCTACCTATTTTTGTTTTACTTTTTGTTTTGGAACTAATTTCAACTGACAGTTTTAAGAACAGTACAAAGAATTCTTGTTTCTCTTTGTCCAGAGACCCCATTTGTGTTCAGCCAACTGTCCTAATAATGTCCTTGATAGCAAAACGATCAGGTGCGTTGCCTTTAGCTGTTGTGTCTTGCCATCACCCTTCAATCTGGAACTGTTCTTCAGTCCCTCCTCGTACTGGTTCCAGGCAAATTATTTAGTAGAATGTCCCCTCAGTTTGGGTTGGTGCACGGTGTCCTCATGATCAGATTCGGGTTACAAATTTGGCCTGCTCTCTCATTGCATTCCATTAGATGGCACACAGGGCCGATTTGTTCCATTACTGATGATGTTAACTTTGATCACTTGGGTAAAATGGTTTCTACAATTTTCTTCTGTAAAATGACCCCTGTTCCCTTTATAATTAGTAATTATTTTATGGGGAGACAAGGATGATCCTTTTATTTCTTCCACTTTTCTAAGTCGGTGTTTTATTTTGAAGAAGCACTTTCTCTTCTCCATCTTTATATATTCATTTATGTTGGTGAGGACTTCTAGATTACTATTTTATTTGATAGGGTATAATCTCTTACTCTCATTGTTTATTTTTGATGCTCAAATTGTTCCATATTTGGCCAATGGAAGCCCCTTCAAGCCAGCTTCTGTGTCTTTTTGACATTTCCCATCTTTCTTTGAGTACTTCCTTGCTTTCTGGTTAGATGTCTGATGAGGTCCATCTTATATTTTTCCTGGCCCAGGCCTGGGGTCAACTATTTCTCCAAGGAATCCTGGTTTAGGTTTTCTAAGCATACAATGCTAAAAAAAATATGTATATACACACACATCTATGCTTTATATCCAAATTTACTTTTTAATCTATCTAGACATAGTGAAAATCACATTTTTGTACCAATTGCTCCAGTATCAATCCAACCCATAGGGTTTGTTCAAGCTTTCCGCATTTTTATAACCCAAAGGATTAGAGAAGATACATTGAGTTTAAATGTAGAAAGAGGGTTTATTGAAATGTTTATAACCCTGGTTCTCATTCATTGGAAAAGTTCACTCTTTCCTTAAAGCCTTGAGTTATTTTAAATTTACACAATTCCATCTTTGGTGGGATTTTCATTTTGCCATGTTTGTAGGAATGGAAAACCTGAGTTCTTAACATCATCAGGATCACCTAGAAGAAGTTGAGAAGAGGGGCCCTTGTGTTAAATCCAATTTGTATTACATTCTACTCAGTGTATGGAGAGCACAGTCATAATTTGTAAAATGCCCTCATTTTGCAAACTGGAGTAGGTTTTCTTCCAAAACAAATGACTGCTCTTTGGGATGTTTAATAGAGGGTTACTTCTCAAATGCCCATTTAAGCTGGTTAGTATTGTTTGCAGACAAGCAATTATAAGAAAAAAATGTCCAGAAGGCAGTTCTGAGGCTGTTCCTTAGAGTGCTACCCTATCGTGCTTACTTATGAGTCATAAACTGGAACACTTAACATGTCTGGAGCACCTACTATCATAGCGATATTTTATTGGCCTACTTAGAGACCAAAGCACCTGCCAAATACTAGATTACTATAACTCCATTTTACAGATAAGGAAATTGAAGCTCAAATAATTTTGGTAACTTGCTGATTTGGGCAGTGAAGGTGGTTGAAGTAGGACTTGAACCCAGGCAGTCTGACTCCACTGGCCCCATGCTCAGCCATCATGCTAAACTGCCCACAACAAAGCTGTTTAGGGAAAAACTTTTGGAGGATTTGATCATCTGAAAAATGACATTGTGCATTATAATAGATATATTTCATTATCAAATTAAGCAGAAACAACTACCTAGAAAATTTGGGGAAAAATCCATTTTCCCTGGTCCCTTAGAGGCTCCTTCATAGTGCATAGGCCGCTGAGTCTTTGGGGTGAAGGTGGGAGGCAGAGGAAGAATAAAAATGTGGAGGAGCATTGACCTGCTTTGCCCTTCATTTTGCCTTATTTAGGAGTTATCAGATTCACTGGGCGCTATGTATTTGAACTAAATCTATTGCTCGTTAAAGCTGCCCCCAAAAAGCCAGAGAGATCAACTATTCCCCCTCGCGGCACACACCACCAAACTAATGGACTTTACATTCAGTAGCTTGTCACCCTGAAGGTGGCTGATGAGAGAGCCTGATACATGGTATCTGCTTCCCTCTTCTTCCCCCACACCTCTTCTCACAGTGGGTGGGCAGCATGAGTAAGCTGCAGGAAGAAGTCTCCAGACCTTGACTCTGAGCTTGATTTGTATTTCAGACTGCTGGGCTGATCGATCCCCACTTCATGAAGCTGCAGCTCAGGGGCGCTTACTGGCCCTTAAAACTTTAATTGCACAAGTAAGTAAACTGAAGACTGGATCCGTTGTGCTTATGCTGTGATCAAGCATCATTCTTTATTAGCTTTGGCTGTAGCAGAGGTCTTGCTCACCTCATCCATCCCAGCACTGCCATTCCAGGCGTATGTATCCTCTTGCACCTCGCCATTCATTCCTCCTGCCTCTCCTTTCCTGGGGAGCTGCCTCATTTTCTGCCCAGTTCCCTCCTTCCCCTTCTGGGCCTTCCTTTGAGTTTCCCTGTGAGGGATCCTGGAGGATGTCCTCAAATTTATGTTGCACCAACTCTTCTCATACTCTTCTTAGCTTGTGCCTTAGCAACAACAGTCTTGAGGTTGCATTAGTCAGCTATCGCTGTGTAACAAATTACCTCAAAGCATAGTGGCCATAAACAACAAACACTTTGATTTTTATGGTTTCTCTGGGCCAGGGAGCAGCTTAGCTGGGTGGTTCTGGCTCAGGGTCTCTCACAGGCTGCCAAGTGTCAGCCAGGGCTGCAGTCATCTCATGGCTCAACTGGAGGAGGATCTGCTTTCAGGTCACTCCCGTGGCTGTTGGCAAACCTCAATTTCTTGCCACATGGGCCTCTCCACAGGGCTGCATCACGAGATGGTAGCTGGCTTCCCTCAGAGAGAGTGCGAGAGAGTGCCTAAGAAGGAAGTCACAGTTGTTTTATAACCTAATCTCTGAAGTGACATCCCGTCACTTCTGCCACATTCTAATTATTAGATGTGAGTCAATCAGTCCAGCTCACACTGAAGGAGAAGGGATTACACAAGTGAGCCAATACCAGGAATCAGGGATTACTGGGTGCCATCTTAGAGGCTGCCCCACCCCAATGATACACTATTTCAAGAGTGAGCATTAAAATAGGTTGAAAAATGGGTAAATCTTACTCCTTAGGAAAGATTCATTCAAGTCTTAGTTATGAAGGCTACTTCATTTGTATTTATGTCTATATTCCCAGCACCTTGAACGATGAGTACAGGCCTAGTAAATACTTGTGAAATGAGTGAAAGAAAGTGTTCAGGCTCCATTTGTATTGTTTGTTTTAGAGTCTGCATGTATACAGAGAAGGTGAGTCATTATGTCTTTTTTCCACATCCTAGCAATTACCTAACCTGGCTTCCTTACCATTTTGAATTTAAACAGCTGGGTGCACTGCTGTGTGTGTGTGCATGCATGTATGCTTTTAAATTAAAAAATTTTTTTTGCTTTCTCCTTTATGAGTTGTGTTACTTCTTAAGAAAGTAGAGGCAAAAGGAAATCAGTATTGCTAACAACGATCAAATGAGCTTTGTACCCGATTTTATCACTTGCTTATTTATTTTTAGGCACTTTAAATTTGTTCTGATTTAACTATTTTTAATATGTAATATATTCACATAGTTCAAAAATTAAAATGTTATAAAAAGGTACACAGTGAAAAGTCTTGCATCCACCTCCTCCCTCTCAGCCTCCCACCTCAATACTTTTATTAGTATTTTTAATAAACTTTTTATTTTGGGATAATTTTAAAGAAGAGTTGCAAACACAGTACAGAGAGTTCCCATATACTCTGTACCCTTCACCCAACTTCTCCCAGTGTTGACATAGCCATGGTACATTAGTCAAAAATAAGAAATTAACATTGGTACAATACTATTAACTAAACTGCAAATTGTTGGGACTTCACCAGTTTTTCCACTAGTGTCATTTTTCTGTTTCAGGATCCAATCTAGGATCCCAGTTGCGTAGAGCACATCTTTATTTTTAACTTCAGAAACACATTCGCTTCACTAGTGTGATCAAATGTGTAAGGAGCATTCTTCATAGAAAAGTTCGACTTTTTCTTGCCACATCTCCATTTCTTCACCCATGTACACTAGTCAAAAATGTATTATTCTACTTTATTTTTTTTACTTCATTCTACATTTAGATAGCGTGGTAAATGTGAGTAAAACATTAAACCAATGTGGGTAAATGTGAGTTAAAACATTAAACCAAGGTTCAGGAACTCTTGGTTATACTGCTAGCTGTCACTGGCAGCTGGGGAGCCCCAAGTCTTATAAAGAATTTGAACTTTCTGCTTCTCTATTTTCTCATGCACAATTATGGTGATCCACTGTAGATGGTCTTTCAGGCCTGTCCAGCATTACATTTCTACAATTCCAGGGATTCTGAGATTTTTACACCTAATCAAAGTTTTGGTTTTTTTGTTTTTTGGTTTTTTTTTTTTTTTAGCATACTTCTGCCACCTTGTGGACTGGTCTGTTTTTCTTGTTTTTTTGTTTTTTTGTTTTTTTCCCCCCAAACAGTCTTGCTAGAGTGCAGTGACATCATCATAGCTCACTGCAACCTCAAACTCCTGGGCTCAAGTGATCTTCCTGCCTCAGCCTCCCGAGTAGCTGGGACTACAGGTGTATGCCACCATGCCCGGCTAATTTTTCTATTTTCAGCAGACACGGGGTCTCACTCTTGCTCAGGCTGGTGTCAAACTCTGGCCTCAAGTGATCCTCTCGCCTTGGCCTCCCAAAGTGCTAGGATTACAGGCCACCGTGCCTGGCCTGTATTTTTCTTATTTTCTTACAAGGAAATCACACATGGCTTTTCTAACTGTATTAGATGCCCAGTTTGAAATATGTAGCACAATTCTAGAGTAATGACGTCATATTCAGGGCATGAAAATAGACAGGACCCAGGAGGCAAGGAGAGTCTCTATGATGAAAGGACAGACAAATCTCACCTGCTGGCCACAGCAGGGATGCAGCCAATACTACGGAGATCTGGCAGAAGATGGTGGGTGTGTAGGTTGGAGTTTGGGATCTAGAGTCATGGGCCAGATTTTGGAAGCTTTCAGCAGATCAGTTACAAGGCAGGACTCAGCTGGGAAGAATAGACCAGGGACCTAAGTCCTTTTGTAGATAGAAAGTGGTAATCATGGGGAGGGAAACGGGTAAGAGCCAAGTTATTAAGATCAGTGTATGAAGTCAGGGTTGTCCAGCAGCTAGGCTGACCTTGTCATCTGTCACATGGACTCCAGGACAAGGAGGGCAGGGCACGGCAGTGTGGGGAGGGGGAATGTGTTAGGACAGGGTGGAGACACTTGTACCTGGGTGAAGAAATGAAGGTTAGGAGAAGCCCTAACCCTGGCCCCAGGCGCTGAGACTTCAGAGACCTCTTTGTGCAGTGGAGTCGTGGCCGAAGCAGTGCTGCTACTACACAGCATCATAAAGGAGCGATGGCTACTTTACTTTCTACTCTTAAGCCTAAGAGTCACCCTTCTGTTCCAGATCCAATTCTACCTCCTGAAATTCCCTGTAGTCCGTCACCTACCCCTCATACACATCGCTGTTCACACCCACAGCAGGCCCATGCCCACCTGTTCCTGGGCTCATAGCCACGCCTCTGTGGCTCTCCTTGCTTCAGTCTTGCAACCTTATTCCTGCAATCAACCCTCCATTCTGCTGCCAGTGGGCTTCTCCTAAAACAGCTAATCTATTAGCTCCAGACTTTCTATAGCCTAACAGAGTTCATAGGTGCCTCGTTCCCTCTAAGACATGCACTCCCTGCTTGGAAATCAAGGCCTTTCATGATCTGGCTCCAGCCACACTTCCTGTTGCTTCAGGCATTTCATCTTCTGTTCCTTCCTAATGGCATATCCTTTCTTAGCTTTCCTAGCTTGAAACTTTTTATGCTTCAGGCCTTAGCTAAAATATTACCTCATTTGCCAAGTTTTCTTTTTTCACTCCTCAAGCCAGAATCTAGGCTATCCCATCTCCCAAATGAAGTTTGGACATGCTTCCAGTATAGCAATATTCTTGCTCTTTTGTTTTTCATTTCTGCCTCCCAGTAGGCTCTGGGAGGAGAGAGACCCATGTCATAAAATTTGAAGACCCAGGTCCTAGCACATTTCCCAGCTCAGAATGCTGAATGAGCATTTGTTGAATAAATGAACGTGAGGCTCCCACGCTGCTGTGTTTAGACTCCCTTGGTCATAATCTCTACTTTTCTCTATATGGTGCTAATATTACATCCACAGACTGTGAAAACTTCAGAAACATGTTGAGCAACATTGCTTTCATTGCTATCAGTAATGAAGCATTTAACTCTCTTCTCTCCAAATGATAGGGTGTCAATGTGAACCTTGTGACAATTAACCGGGTCTCTTCTCTCCACGAGGCGTGCCTTGGAGGTCATGTGGCCTGTGCTAAAGCCTTATTGGAAAATGGTGCACATGTGAGTACTGCCCCTGCCCATGTGGTTCTGTCTGCACAGGTGCATCTGCTAACATCTTAAGAGACTTTACTTTCCAGACTGCTTACTCACTGTGGGTATGAGCTGGGCTGATCCCATGCATGCACATATTCCATCATTTAGGTTTATTGCTTTCTCATCCCCATGTGTGAACATTCAGATATGGTGATTCACAGGAATATTTCAAAATTGTGATGCTGATTTTTTTAAAAATCCTATTGTAGGACATTAAAAAGAACAAATTTGAAAAGAACAATGAAAAAACACTTAATTCAACACCTTAAACCAACAACTATTTTTATTGAGCAAAATTATCAAAATAAATGAGATTTTAATAAATAATACATTGGAAAAACCCACATAATTAAAATTTATCTTATTTTGAACTTATATCCTGACTTTTTCCAAAGAGTGACTGATGCTCAGGCACTTCCATTAGGTAGTGCTTCTTTAAGTTACCACTTAGTCAGCTAAGGGGTAATGATGAGGGCGAGGCTATGTGAGGGCCATTTCCTTTCAAGCTAGACGACTGGAGTCACAGGCAGACTGCTGGCAGGAAAAGATAAACAATCTCAGGTCAGAGAGGAGATTTTGTGAGGGACAAAGAGAAAAATAAGTCTTAGTTTCTTGTCTTTGTCAATTTTATAAGGGAACAGCCAATAAATACTTTATCATACTATTTAACATTTAAATCAGAATGAGAAAAGGAATAAGAGAAAGTCAGTCCGTAGAGAGTCCATCATAATTGGCAGTCCCATGGACACCTCAAACTCAATGCATCCAAAACTGTGTTTATCATGTTCTTTTCTCTGGGACCTGCTTCTTATCTTGGGTTCCCAATTTCAGAGGCTAGGTGAAACATCCTCCTGGTCTCCAAGCTCCAAACTTGGGAATCATCCTATTTCTTCCATCTCCCCATCTAGTTAATCACAAAATCCTGCTAATTTTACTTCCTAAGTATTTTTCTATCCTCTCCTTTGTCCTACTTCCATAGTGATCTAAAGCTGTGGTCCCCAACCACCAGGCCACCGACCAGTACTGGGGAAAAATTGTGTCCTCCCCTCTGTCCATGTAAAAATTGTCTCCCATGAAACTTAGGAACCGTGCTGCACAGCAAGAGGTGAGTGGCAGACGAGCAAAGCTTTGTTTGTATTTATAGCCACTCCCCATCGCTCGCATCACAGCCTGAACTCCCCCCATTCGGCGGAAAAATTGTCTTCCTTCAAACCGGTCCATGGTGCCAAAAAGGTTGAGGACTGCTGATCTAAAGCACTCATTATTGTATCAAAATGATCTCTTTCTGTGTTTGTCTTCCCGAATAGAATTAACCTATTCAAGGAGAGGCAATTGTCTTATGACTGTTTCCAAAACTTGGGCACCTAGTAGGCGCTCCATATATGTTTGTTGACATGAGCTTAGAGAGAAACTTGTAGGAAATCACATAAGAAGATGACCTCCTAGACCGAGGATGAGGATGATCCTTAGTAAAACACAAATTAAACCAGTTCCATCAAATATTTTTAGTAAAAATATAAATAGGATAGAAATCCCTAGTGTATGAATTTACACACTTTTCCCCCCATCTGTCTGTCACTGCCATCTTAGCATCTTACCTTTAACTTTCCAAATTAATGGGGGTTATATTGGAACCCTGGAGACAAATCATTTTCGTTTCTGACGCAAAGAGATTTATTAGAATCCTGATTATCACACACATCTTTCCTTAGTTGTTGAGGTAAAATGGTTTGACATCAAACCCCCATTAGCCTACATTTCAGTCATATCAGAGCCTTCCCACCAGAATACCATGGTCCTCTGATGTTCTTTCCAATCTGTTGTTAGTACTCAAAGATGCCTCCCAGCCCTGATGGTTCTCACGTGCCTCCCACATCCCTAGAAGGTACTAAGGATGGTTGGAGACACTATGTTGATGCCTATTTTCTATGTGCCTTTGGCTTGACCATCATATCTTTAGGAGCAACAGCTGGCATGTGCAATTTGTATGGATTACAGTAGATCAGAGAGGAGATTTGTGGCAAGAAAGATAGTGGAACTGCGGGGAATTGCCGAGGAGATTTTTTGCAAACATAGATTTTGGGAGCATAAGCTAGCTGATTTCTCCAGTACTTTTGGATCCTGCCATGTTTGTTCATGATTGGGAGGGGTAGTCAGGTACGTGTTAGTGGAAAATGGAAATAATTGTTGTTACAAATATTTACTGAGTGCTTACTGGGTACCAGGTAATGTTTTAAGTGTTTAACATATAGTAACTCACTTGATCCACCTAAAAACCTCATGAGGTTTCATAATATTGTAAAGATGTGGAGTTTCCTCGCTCGTTCACCAGCATGGGAACTTTCCCCAGGCAGATACATAGGAATACACACTTGGAGATGGTGGGTATGAAATAGCAAATCCTCTGGGTCTCTCTTTGCTCATCATTAGGTCAATGGAGTGACGGTTCATGGAGCCACGCCCCTCTTCAATGCTTGCTGTAGCGGCAGTGCTGCGTGTGTCAATGTGCTGCTGGAGTTCGGAGCCCAGGCCCAGCTCGAGGTGCACCTGGCTTCACCCATCCATGAGGCAGTGAAGAGAGGTAAACAAGCCACCAGAATACACACAAAACACTGATGAGCTCACTCCAATATGCATCAATCAATGGTCTAGTGTTAGTTATGCAAGGGTCGCCTGGATCTTCCTCACCATTACATATGTGTGGCTTAGAAATCCCACAGCAGTAACTTGAACGTGCCTAAATCTTCAGGAAGTACCACTGTGGCATGAAACAGCTCTTCTTATAACCTGGGAATGTCTCCCTGTCTAAGATGTTCCATTTCCTAGGGACAGTCTCTTGGCAGACCTTTCCTGAGCCCCTTTGCTGGTGTTTTGGTGGCAGCCTGTGCAGCCAAGACAGCAGTTGTGATTTCCGTGAATTGTGCTGTGTTTATGTCTCTGTCCTTAGTAGACAAGAACAGCTTATCCCCCAAAGCCCATAAAACACTAGCCACCAAGCTAAAATAAATTATGCAAGTGTCTAAAAGCCAAGGCTGATACTATCTCTAATGGAACAGTAAATGTAATTGTCCACAAGAAGTAATACACTCTAGATGAGCTGATGACTTCAAGGTCATAGTTACTGAAAAAAACAAGTTGCAACTTTACAGAGCATGGCATTGGAAATCTTGAAGTTGACCTAGACTCTTGTGTTGTCAGTTACTTTTGAAATGAGGGAAAAAAGTAAACTTAAGAAATTTAAAAACTATAGGCACAGACTAGTCGTGAACAAGAAGAAGCCATTGAAAGAACAAGGGCATTTGTCAAAGGTCACACCCAAAGAGCAACAAACAATTTGGTGATACCCAGTGGTGGAGTTATTCTCTTATATCAAGATTGGATACAATAGAAAAGTTAAAACACTCTAGAATAGTGATCTTTGCTGGTGTAATTGGGGGTGAAAGTTTTTATTTCAAAAGGTAACAATGAAAGATTTGCCCCAGGTTACTAAACATGTCACTTGGTAATTTTTTTCCCACTGGATTATTTAAAATGATACAAAAGACCCAAATCTCAGTGTATCTATGCCTTCAATATCCTAAATATATTCAATAAATATTTATTGGTTAATAACTGATGTTATTCATTTCCCAAACATCAAGTCCTTTAAGTTGTAGAGTAATGAACTATTTTATGTCATTGGAAATGACATAAAAGTCTTTTAAAAAAAAATTCGATATTGATTTGAAGTAAAAATTAATGTTATTTGTATTTCCATCCAAATGTTTAAAAATGGATAAATACTGGGAATGGTTTGAATTACTTAATTATTCTGCAGTGCTTGGCTGATTATGTATGGAGCATTTGGTATCTGTATGCCTACAAAACATATATATGCTTATCATAAACACACACTTCATGTGTCTCTATATTTTTTTCTGTATTGTAAAAGCATGCTAAGGATCAACATCTGCAGAATGGAAAAATGTTTAGCAAATTCATTAGTTTAGATACTGTTATATTAGTGCTAATTATTTAACTTTTATATATTCATTTTTAAAACTTCCTGAGAATATTTTACTGAAACTAGGCTCAATTTCTTGTTCTTCAATAAAAAAGACAAGAATTATACAAAAATATTTATTAGATATTCTATATTTGTCAAGCAGTTTTAGATACTGACTAGGTATCATTTCTGGATTCTTAGAGCTTTAAACCTCTATGAACAGGTTGGGTCATAGTCTGAGTCAATACCTTGACATATTGATGCTGTAATCCAGGTTTAATATTTACTTATGTGAACAAATAATTTGAATTCACAGACTCCTAGCTTGTATATTTTAATACATATTTATATTCAATCCAGAATCTGTGATAAATCAGGCAGGTCTAGGATGAAACTTGCTTTTATGTTATCTATAAAGAAAAGGTTGGTAAATTAATTAGTGATGATAAGATTTTTTTTAGGGAAACATTTAAAACTTCAGAGAGAACTAACTCTTTGCAAGCTCCCATCAAGCATTCCCTCCTGAACAAAGCATTAATATGCTGCAAATTAATCAGGTCTATCTCTTCATTGGGTAAACTCTCAAAGGAGAAGTCTTGCTTAACTAGTTCTTGTTAGCCACTGAATTTGAAAGTGTATTTAAATATGTTCTATACTTGAGACTTTTTATTCATTCTCATAGGTGTCTTTCAGGCTGACCAAAATAAGGTTGCAGGCCATACACCCAATCTCACATACATGAGTGAAGAAGAGGATAAGAGATTTGTAATGGAGAGGGAACAGGGTTCCCTTGCGTTTGAGCATTGGCTTTTCGGAGTAGTAATAGGGTCAGTCATTTATCCTCTGGATCTCGTCACCTCCATTTGTAAAACAGTGGCTTCATTCTAGACAGTAATTTCAACTGTGCTTCTTGGAGCCCTCAGTTTAGTTGGGGTTCCCTCAGGGGCTGCAAAAAGGAATATGTGTGGGGAAAGCATGAACATGCTCCTCTTTTGATCGGTTTTATTGTGGGGGTTTCTACCTAAGATTTCCAAAAACGAACAAAAAATTTTTTTTCTACAAAGAGAGATAGATCTAGGTTATTTGTAAAGCCCATTTCAGATAAGTGATCCTAGAATTCTGTGAATATCCAATGTGTCCCTTACTTCAGTGAGGTGATCTTGTGTTCCACCAGGTTACAGAGAGTGCATGGAGATTCTGCTGGCAAATAATGTTAACATTGACCAAGAGGTGCCTCAGCTTGGAACTCCCCTGTATGTGGCCTGCACCTACCAGAGGGTAGTCTGTGTGAAGAAACTTCTGGAATTAGGTAATTTCCAGATCCAGAAATCTTTGAAAAGAACCTGTTAACACTGTTGGTTTTCTACGACTTCAAAGATGAAGTTCTTGTCAGGCTGGAAAAAATTCTGATAGCATTTGATGTTTGAATGCTAAAAGCAGAAGTTCTCCAGAGAAATGAGTGTCTTTGTTTCTGAGTTCTGCTTCTTTTGATGTTGGCTCCATTTACCTGGTGTTGTTCTCTCTGGTGGTCTCAAGATGGCTGCCAGCAACACCTGGGCTTATAGCTCTTCTCATCCACACACATCAAGAAAAGAGCATTGGCTTTTTGTGAGTCACATGCCCATCTCTGAACCCGTCACGGTGGCCAAGGGAATACAATAAGGTGATGGGCTTAGGCCTAGATTTCGGCCTACTCTGCAGTTGTTAGGCTTTGCCGGAAACAAAGGAACTGGGAATCACAAGAGGGTGATTCCCTGGAGGGAAATCTAGGTGTGATTACCAGGAAGATGCTGGACAGTAGAAACAACAGCCATTTGCTACAGACTATTTTATATCTATCCTGCCAAGTTATTTAGTCATTTTTAAAAAATTCTAAAAGGCAGAAACTGAGAGTTCAGGGAAAAGTAAAATATCTTGAAACTGTTATTTGGTTAAAGATTCAACAAACGTAGCCCCTGACATAAAAGTGGAGGTTGTAGTAAGAACCTTTAGTTGAGAATTTTTATCTTCAAGAAGTTTTTTGTCTTTTTTATTCTCCATCATTTACTATTCTCTATGGTAAGTTCAGAAATCTTTTTTTCTTGAGCCCTAAATAATATAAATACTGAATAAACTTAGATTTATCTTTTGCCAAAAAACACAATAACTATGTAACAGGGGTCTCAAATATTTTATTTTGCATGTCACACAGTTTGTATGGGAAAGCAAGTAAAGCATTTAAAATGACTAGGAATACTTAAACTCATTGTTTCTCATTAAAATATTTTGAAATGGTCTTAGCAGGCATTGTGGAGGTTCTAGGCTTAAGTCACATATTTTCAAAGATTTGTTAAATATGTCATAGCACCGCACATTTGAGGCTCATGTGTTTTACGTTAACATTTCGTGTTGAAATGTGGCTGTCTGTTTTGTTAAGGAGCCAGTGTCGATCACGGCCAATGGCTGGACACCCCCCTGCACGCGGCAGCGAGGCAGTCCAGTGTGGAGGTCATCCACCTGCTAACCGACTATGGGGCTAACCTGAAGCTCAGAAATGCGCAGGGCAAACGTGCGCTTGATCTGGCAGCTCCAAAAAGCAGTGTGGAGCGGGCGCTCCTGCTCTGTGAAGGTAACCAAGGGCTGGGTGTCCGCTTCCCTTCCATCAACACACTCTCTCTCCTTCCTGTCTCATCCCTAGCATTTTTTCCTTTTTTCTTTTTAATTGAGGGTGACATGGTGGGAGGTGGCAAGCCTTGCCATCTCTGGCATGACTTCTGGGATTTTACATGCTGTGTATATTCACTTATAACCAAAGGGCATTTACATACAACCCAAGTGTTGCGTTGTATTTTCCATAACAAAGGAAATAAACAGCAAACCTTATTTTTTACCCTGAAAATGTTGAACTGCCACATCTATCCTGGCATAAGCACATGATTGAACAAGCCAAAACTCTGCTTTGTAACATTGGGAGGCAATCCAGGTGCAAATTCGAAAGACTTGCGTTAGAAGCAGTAGGGGGGATACAGGGTATGTATTTCAAAAACCTGGCTAAATAGTGAGGTTGTTTGCCTGTTCTCCAGATCCAGAAGTAGGTGAGTTTGCTGCACTCCTAATTCCACCATGGGCATTAACAGCAACCATAGATGCCAGAGGAGAAGGGTGAGCTTCTCAAAGGCTTCATATCCCAAATTCAAAAGAGGATCATGTTATATCCCTACAGTAAGAGAACATTTTCTGAGCCTATATTGATCATTTGTATGCTTGGGAGAATATTAAAGATCATTGTAATTATTTAGCTTTCCATGTGCCAGGCACTGAGCTAAATTTGAAAGAGATTAATCTCACTGAATTTTTAAAACTTTAAAGCAGCAAGAACTTTATACAGTAGTAGCCGATGCTACGCATGGAGAGATTGGCTTGCAGAAGGTCACATGGCTACTCAGAAGTAGAACCAGGTCAGGTTTTAACCAAGCTGTCTGACCCCAGAATGTGCACTGTTAATGTGATGAGGCCCCAATCTTGAATCTTCTGAAACAATTTCCAGTGGGGAGAGGTCTAATTTCACTCACCAGTTCCATTTTGTGAAACCGCCCCCATATCTTAAGTGGAATGCTTGGTTTAATCATTTTAGAAATAGTCTCTCTAAATCAGTGCTTCTTAAGCTTTAACATGCATACCAGTCACCTGGGGATTTCTTAAAATGCACTTTCTGATTCAGAAGATCTGGGGTGAGGCCTGAGACCCTGCGTATCTAGCAGGCTCCCAGGTGGTGCTGATGCTGTTGGTCTAAGGACCACACTTTGAGAACCACTGGTCTAGATTATTTCCAATAGTCTGGATCATTAATGATTGCTCTTTAATTTGAATCTCCACCAGAAGAATTATGATTTTCCTTACCAGATTCCAGTTTGGAAATACCAGGTACTTTCCAAGCATTAGCTGAGAATATAGTTTTTTTTCCTTTTTTTTTAAAAAAGAGTCCAGATTTAGTTTGCATTCCATATAAGCAAGCTCCTGTGTCCTTTGTCTTCATGAATATAGCCACTTGCTCTAGAAGGATGAATACCAGATACATCAGAATTCACTCTGGTGTCTGAACTTCTGTAGGCAAACTGGACAATTTGTCTACATTACAGTTTTTCAGAAGAGCTTAAGCTGGACAATGGGTAGAGACACTTTCCATTCTCGCTTCCCAAGATTTTAACTAAGGATGATTCTTTGGTCCTCCAGGTAGCTTTCTATCACATGGATGCTCTTGACAATGCCAATCCAAATGTTACTTGGCTATTTGTACATGCAGTTTACCATTTTTCATGGAGTGTAAGATGATGTTACAGTAGGATTTTCTTGAAAAGGAAAACTTTGTACAGGCCAGTAATTAAATCTACTTGAGAGATCTTTATTGATACAGTCAGGTTAGAAAATAAAGGAATATTATGAATGTCCGTATATAACTAGTATTCTAGGCAAAAGCTCATTCATCCTATCCAACCATATTTTGGACTCTCATCAGATTTTCTTCCTTAAGGATTCAAAGCCACTCAAAGCCATGGGCATGATGACTCCATAAGACTTTATGAGACTGAGGTTCAGGGGAACCAATTGAGTTGAGTTCTTTCTGCCGATCTCTATTGAGCTGGGATCCTTGAAAGAATGGAGAGCCCCTCCAGGTGTGAGTTAGGACCCAGCCAGCACCACCTCATGGACAGCTTGAGCCAGGAGGTCCAGGCAGACTTTGAGGGCTGAGCATTTGGCCCCTGGTATATCTCCTAACACTGCGTCTGTGACCACACAGGTGGAGCTTCCTGCTGACACCTTCTCCACAGTTGTCCCTCTGTTCTGCAGCTCTGTCTTGGAGCCCTGCATGCTCAGTACTTCATTTGCATTTTCTCCTGGGCCAGTATATCACTTTCATGGGCACATGCAATACATCAATGAAGTGCATTCCCTTTAGACCTCACACTTCATTCCTGACGTGCCTCTGATTCTTCAATATCGGTAATACAATTGCCATTGGAAGATCAACCTAAAAAAATACAGCCCCTCCAGAGGGGCACATCAGGACCCTCTGTCTGTATTTAGTTTCTGCTACCTCATTCTATGATTCCTATATAGATCCAGCTTCTCTTCTGCTTTTATAAAGTTCCAGCCTCTTCCAGTTTTCTGATCTTCCCTTTCCACTCCCCACCCCACCCCACTACTATGAAGTTCACACCATTTTTATTCCCTCCTTCAGGCCCGCCTGCTCTTTCCCAGCTCTGCCGCCTGTGTGTCCGGAAGTGCCTGGGTCGAGCATGTCATCAAGCTGTCCACAAGCTATGTCTGCCAGAGCCACTCGAAAGATTCCTCCTATACCAATAATCCCAACTGTTCCTGGGAAAATACTTGGAAATAGGTTGTTGTCTGCTGTACCCAAGGTACCAAGTGTAGATGCCCAGTAGACTCTATATCTTCAAATGAGCTCAGCCAGTTAGAGTAAATCCCTGATGATCTGAAATACTTGAGGAGTGGAAACTCTTGGTTGGTTTAATGTTTTTATCACTCAAGGGACAATTAGAAACCTTTTCGTTTTTAGCTCTTGTTGTTAAGAAACTTTAAAAATCTGCGAAGTAGAGTGAAAATGATAGGCTATTTTTTGATGATTCAGGATCTTCCCTAAGGGTCAAAATTCTGAATATCATATAGACACATGAAAATTCAGGTGATAAGATTATAATGAATGTTAGGTATTCTAAGATGTGTTCCTGATTTAGTTCCTCACTTCTGCCCAATTTTTCTTTCTTTCCTTCCTTGAATAAATCTCTCCTATAATTTTGATTTCTCTGTCTTTGTGTGTGTGTGTGTGTGTGTGTGTATGTGTGTGTGTGTGTGTGTGTATAAATAAAGCTAAATACTTAAAAACATCACAGTTGATTGAGTCTTCCAGTTACTGAGTTCTTGGTTGATAAGAGAGACTTTGGAAGAGATTAGCGTGCCCAGATGTTGGGGTCCATTGCCCAACACTTCTGATACTAAATGCTGTTCTTCAGATAAGCAGTTCCAGGATTGAGCAACACCGGGTGCCCCAAACAACCTGAACCCATGGGCACTGTCTAATGCATGTTGTAACCCAAGCATTGGCTTATTTTCAAAGTCAAGATCTGGAGAGTTTTTGAAATAATAACATGTTGATGCCAGGGATCAAGGTAGCCTCAATTTTGGGTCAATATATTTTTCTGTGGATAGGGGCCCCATAAAAGTGCAAAGGTGTATAAAAAGAGCCTTCTCCTCCTTTTTTCTTGTCTCTTTTTTCTTGCCATCTCTCTCCCCTTCTGCCCTTCTGCCTCCCCTCCTCCTCTCCCTTCCTCTCCTTTTTTGGGTGAATTTACAACATGGGTACTGGATAGCCTTATAATTATTTTAAGTATTACTATCATGATTCAGTGACTATAGTAATATTAGCTTCTAAAATGAAAATTCTCTCTCAGATGATCCTAAGATTCTTTCCAAACGTATTTTTCTTCCATTTTTCTAGACCTTTGGTTCTCAACTGGGGAGAACCCCACCCCCACCAGGACATTTGGCAATGCCTGCAGACATATTTGATTGCAACAACTGGGGGAGGGGTGCTACTGACATCTAGAGGGTGGAGGCCAGGGATGCAGCTAATCACCCTACAACGCACAGGACACCCCACAACAAAGAATTATCAGGTCCAAAATGTCAGTAGTGCTGAGGTTGAGAACCATTGCTCTAAACCTGTGCTATTCAATATGATAGCTACTAGCCACATACAGCTATTGAGCACTGGAATTGTGGCTAGGCTGAATTAAGATGTGTTGTAAGTATAAAATGCACATCACATTTTGAGGACTCAGTACAAAAAGAATGTGAAATATCTTATTAATAACTTTTGATGTTATATTTCAGTTTTTGAGAAACCTCCATACTATTTTCCATAATGGCTGTGCTAATTTACATTTCCACCAACAGTGTATATGAGTTTTCTTTCTCCACATCCTCACCAGCATTTGTTATTTTTTTTGTCTGTAAAAAAAATTTTTTTATAGACTGGGTCTTGCTCTGTCACCCAGGCTGGAGTGTAGTGGCACAATCATAGCTCACTGCAGCATCGAACTCCTGCACTCAAGTGATCCTCCCACCTCAGCCTCCTGAGTTGCAGGGACTACAGGTGCACGCCACCACACCCAGCTAAATATTTTTGTCTTTTTGATAATAGCCATTCTAACTGGGGTGAGATGATATCTCATTGTGGTTTTGATTTGCATTACCCTGATGATTAGTGATGTAGAGCATTTTTTCATATACTCGGCCATTTGTATGTCTTTTTTTGAGAAATGTTTATTCAGATCCTTTGCCCATTTTTAAAGGAGATTATTTGTTTTTTTGCTGTTGAGTATGATCCAGCAATCTCACTGCTGGGTATATATCCAAAAGAAAGGAAATCGGTATGTTGAAGAGATATTTTTTGCACTCCCATGTTTACTGCAGCACTATTCATAACAGGCAAGATATGGAATCATTCTAAATGCCCATCAACAGATGAATGGATAAAGAAACTGTGGTATATATACACAATGGAATACTATTCAGCTTTATAAAAGAAGGAAACTCTGTCATTTGCGGCAACATGGATGAGCCTAGAGGACATTATGTTAAGTGAAATAAGCCAGTTACAGAAAGATAAACACTGTATGCTCTCAGTCACATGTGGGAACTAAAAAAAATTGAGCTTATAGAAGTAGAGAGTAGAATTATGCTTATTAGAGGCTGAGAAGGGTAGAGGGGAGGGGGGAATAGGGAGAGATTGACTAACAGATACAAAATTATAGTTAGGAGAAATAAATTCTAGTGTTTTATAGCACTGTAGGGTAAATATAATGTATTATATATTTTCAAAAAGCTAGAAGAGAGGATTTTGAATGTTCACAGCACAAAGAAATGATAAATGTTTGAGTTGATGGATATGATAATTACCCTGATTTGATCATTACACATTGTATACATGTATTGAAATATCACTCTGTACCCACAAATATGTACAATTATTACATTTCAACTAAAAAATAAAGACAAAAATAAGTTTTGATGTTGATCACACATTGAAATAATATTTTGGGTATATTAGGTTAAATAAAATATATTATTAAAATTGATTTCCCTTGCTTCTTTTTTACTTTTTTAGTGTAACTACAATAACATTTTAAATTACATATGTGGCTCACATTATATTTCTATTAGCACTGCTCTAGTTTTTTTTCTAGTTTTTACAACTTTGGAATATCTAATAATCTTAATTAGTTAACTATCTAGGGAAAAAGGTTAAATTCTTATCTTACATCATATTCCCAAAACAAATTTTGTTTTTTTGGAAAATGTTTAAAAAATTTAAATAATGCTATGAAAATACAGGAAGAAAATGTACATGAAAGGGAAAGCATTTTCTAAACATATTATCAAAGGCAGAAAGTTTAAAGAAAAATAAGATAAATTAGAATACATTAAAAATTATATTAAAAAAAAAAAGGGCAAACCAAAATGGAGGAAATCTGAGTGTAACATTCGTGGCAGATAAAACGTTAATATTCTATGTATCTAGGACAAAGGAGACCCTCACACTCCACCCTTAGCTTCCTCCTTTTTCCCAGTGGAGACTGGGAAGCAACTGTTTGGGATATCTTTTGGTGAACACGGATGTTAATATTCAGTCCTCACTTCTGTGAGTTACTGCTTGTAAAATATGGAAATCACCCAAACCTTCAGTAAAGTCTGAAATATGTATGATATCTTGTGTATCTTTTTAAAAGATATTAAGGAAAGAGCCTAGATTATTTGTCTGGCTCTACATACTATAGTATATTATATATGTATTGCATTACATGGTAGCAAAACAGCATGTACACTCACCTGTTCAGGTGGGATGGACCTTTCCTTCTATGAGACATGTGACAAGAAAAACAAACTCCTGAAGAATTTTTACAAATCTTATTAAAGGCAATTTTCACAAGTCTTGGGGAAAGTATAAGATATTCTAAAATCAATGGAAGGAGATAGGATTCAATTTGTCCCAAATATTAAAGGGCAGAGTGAACTCACCTGATATTCATTTTAACATATAAAGAGTTCCCTTACAAATCAATAAGAATAATATAGGTTCATGAATAGAAATATTAGCAAAGGGAATGAATAGGAAACTTATCGAAGGTGACATGCAAATAATTAGTCATAAGAACAATGTTAAAGATGTAAAATTGATTGAGAGAAAGGATGGATTTGAAGCAGGTTGAGGAGCCATTTGGGCCATTGCTAGCCATGGAAAGATCAAAGGGGCAAGAGTGGGAGAGTCTCTTCCTGTCATAGAACATTCAGGAATTGGAGGCTTGCCTTCTTCAAAGTGTTCTCCTGAGTGCATTTTTTTTTTTTTTTTTTTTTTGTTAACTGGGATCTTGCTGAATGTCTAAGCTCTGTGTTAAGCCCCAGAGGATATTCAAACCGTTCGTGACCCCAGGGAACTTAAAGTCCTGCTGTTCCATTGCTCTCTGAAACTGCAGATCGTGGATTCCACAAATCATTTGTATGGACCTCCCAATCCTGGTAGGCCTATGTGTGTGTGTGTTGGCAGAACTGGCACCCAAGTCTTGAGTGTGTGTGCGTGGGGGGGTGGCTAGTACCCAAATCCTGAACTGGGTCCTAAGAGACCACTCACCAGAACCCATCTGATAGGCCAGGTCCCTGCATCTTGGAGTGGTGTTAATGTCTTACAATTTATGAATAAAGGTATTGGATATGAGATAATCTTCAAATTCCCTTCAAGCCCTACATTCCATTAAGCTATATTTAGACCATCACACTAATCATCTGGTTTTTATGAGATTATTTTGCCTGCCGTTTGGGGTTCTTAACCACTAGTACAGATTATTTCATTTTTCATACTATATGGGATGTTTTCCTCCAAAAATAGTATAATTTTTACAATTTTAGTCATATTTGAAGTACTTAGGATAACTTCTCAATTAATTCATTCAACACATTTTTACTCAGCATCTATTATATGCCAGACACTGTAGAACAGTGTGAAAGACAGACATGGTATTTGCTCTCAAAAAACTTATGTGTTAATGGGAGCAACAAGGAATAAGCAACAGAGAAATATATAACATCATGTCAGGAAGTGATACACAGAAAAATAAAGCAGTTTAGGGTCAAGAGTGATGTCAGAGGCCTACTATTTTAGATAAGTTGGTTAGGCAAGGTCCTTGGCAGGGTGACTGATTTTAAAATAACTATTCATGTATGTATATGATATTTATTAGTTAATTTTTACTGTTAAGGTTTTTCAGTATTTTCAGTACCTCACGTTTTTTATTTCTTTGCCTGATTTAACATAAATATCCTATTTTAAAACTATTTGCGATTCCTGCTTTTCCCACAAACCATATTGTAATGATTTTCTAAGTTTCAAACCCTTTGAGATTATCCTTTTAAATGGTTGTATCATATTCCTTAACTATTTCCATATTGTTGGGTACTTAGATTATTTTTAAATTCTTGCTATTATAGATAACATTGATGTGAGCTTCATTTTTTAAAATAAATCTTTAAAAATGCTTGAAGAATTTCTTAGAAGATTACCAGATGTGGGATTTACATATTAAAAGCCTATTTAAAATAATAGTTTGAAATAATTTAAAATATATACCCACTGAATCATTTCAAGGGAAAAATATTTTCATAACCAAATAAATACCCAGTATTGCCTATGTATATACCATCCAACTATGTCTATGTAGATACCTAATGTATCTATTTATCATCTATCAATTATCTGACTGTATTAATCCATCATCTGCCTTGACCTATTATTTAAAAAAAAATAAGCTTGAAGATTTAAGCCTCAACACTTTCAAAATCCCTTGAACCATTTAAATGTTTGGGTACGTCACTCAACATCTCTAAGTTTTTGTTCACATTTTATTCTTCTCCCAAAGTAATTCCCCTCCCAGATATTTCTAATATTGCCATGGCAAATACACACGAGGTTTGTAGATGATTCTTTCTTCAGCCACAATGCTCATTGCTGAGAAAATTTTACGCACTGAACACAAAGAGAATAGCTGATGCTTCAGAGACATCGCCTGAAGCTGCCATGGCGAGGGGTGAATCGCTGAAGAACCACAGCTTGTCAGGGGACAATGCTGTCCACACTGGAGGACCTCACGTTTTCTCCCATTGCTAGTCACTGCAGGGGTCTGCTCTTGCACGGATATATTCCATTTGCAATATGGAATATAGCATCTCCTTCCCTTAGCAGAGCCTGTACCAGAACACAGAGATCATAGTTAAAATAGCAGCTTCCTATTTTAACAAATTTAGCCTGTAAAAAAATGTATACCATGTTTTTATATCCATTTATTAATTTTCTTTCCCCACCATTATTACATCTTGAAAAGTTTCCACTTTACAGAAAAATTGCGAGAATAATACAATGAATGTATGTCCATCACCTCAATTTACCAATTGTTAACATTTTGCCACATTTGCTTCTCTATGTATGTGTGTATGGATGCACACATGCACATATACACACAAGCATACATACATACACATGTATGCATACATATATGTATAGGTATGTATGTGCATATACACATCTACATAAATATTAATATATTTGCATATGTAAAACCCATATATAATCAACAAATTGACATATTTTAAAAATGAACTATTTATAAGTTGCAGGCATCATGATCCTTCACCAGGGCTAGGATTAGGATGAGTTGAATGAGTCAAAAACTTTAAAAGGGCACTGAGAAACTCAGTCAAGGTTGATATTTTAGTGCGATGTTTTAAAAAGTCAATGTTAAGGCAAAAAAGCCCATGATGGCCAAAATAGAAAAGATCTTAATAAAGACAGGCTATTGTTCTTTGTTTGTTTTATGACCCTGCATTATCATGCAATGAGAACAGTGGTTCTGGGACATGTGGCTGCTGGGTTTATGTGGAATGACGGCATGCAAACAGATTGGGCAACATGGGCTTTATATATACTCATGTGTTTTGACTGTACAGATTACATTAACTTTTTCTATTTGGTGCAAAATACGTACACAGGCACACATTTCCCCCTTGGCCTCCTATATGGCTCCACACTAAGCACTTCAGTGTGCATCTCCTAAGAACACACAGATTTTCCTACGGAGCCATGGTGCAGTGATCACATGTGGGAAGTTTGACACTGATTCAGTATGACCATCCAATATGTGTTCAGATTTAAGTTTCCACAATTGTGGCATTGATGTCTTTTTTGTCTTGTTTCATTATTCAGGATCCAATCAAGGATCATGCATTGAATGCAGTTATCACGTCTTTTTATTCTCCTTTTAGATAGCTTCCTCTCCCCACTTTTGACTTTTCTGCCATTGGCATTTTTAAAGAGTCCAGACCCATTGTTATGTAGACTGTCTGTCAATTTTGATTCACCTGATTGTTTCCTCAAGAATACTGCATTATGCCAGATTTTTAAAAGACACTTTCTTCTTTGAATCTGATTGTACTGCTTGACGGAGTAGGACTGAGTGACTGCTCTCCAAAGCAGTAACATCAGATAGCTCAGCATGCAGACCCAGTTATGTGAGAACAACCGAAATAGATAGGATTTTTGCCAGAAAATCAGGGAATTCCAAGTTATCAGAGCAGATGTGTACCTTTTAGGTTTTAAAGATTTTGTGCTAGAAAAATTGCCAGCTGGAATAACAAGAAGGTTCAGCTCCTGGGCCAACTTTGACTGATCGGAAGTGACCTTCAAGGCTCCCCAAGGCCTCAGGAGGAAAGAGTCTGATAAGCCATACGTGAGGCGTGTCTTGCACCTCTAAGTGAGGGGTAAGGCAGAGGCATTTGCTAGTGTGAGCTCTGCACCTGGTAAGGAATGACCATGGCCTTACCATCTGCTGTGGGCGGTCATTCTGTTTTCTTATGTAATCTGGATTAATTTCACTGAACCTCCAGACACAGACAGTGGCACACACAAAGGAGGGCTGACTAGAAGTTGGTAAGATTGCTTTTCTCTTATGGCTTATGGTAAGCCAACCCATTTCTCCATAATTGCAGCTCATACACACATGATTCAACTTTATCCTCATACGAATCCTTAAAAATGTGTAAACTCCTCTTGTAAAGAACTCTTGTTAAACAGTTAACAAAATTCAGCTCCCATCCTCCTATTTACTAGCATTGATCAATGTTATAAATATAAGAAGACTAAAAGCTGATGAATTCTTTCCCAGATAGGAGGGCAACAACCTGGAAATGTTCTTTATTGTCATTTTGGAACTGAAAATTTTATCTTCTTGGAATGTAATTAAAAGTAAATAAAGAAGTTGTACTATGAAGATTTTACTTGGAAAGAATGGAAATAGTATCCAGCTCCCCCCTTATGCTTCTCTGTTTAACTCCTTCCCATCCAGTCTATGTTGGGAGGATATTTCTCACTCTCTGCCAAATACAAGTTTATCATTCTTCAAATCTTTCCTAATGGAGTAGTGAAGAATTTGTATGCTTATGGCCTTCTCAGTGAATTCTACAAATAGAGATGGAGGGCAGTTTGGCAGTGTTTATCCCAATTTTAAACGAGCAGCCTCTTTCTTAAAATTGAAATTTGCATTGAAAGAATTATAGATTCACATGCAATTGTAAGAAATAACAGAGAGATCTTCTGTACTCTTTGCCCAGTTTCCCCCAATGGTAACTTTTTGCAAAACTATAGTACAATATTACAACCGGGAAACTGACATTCATGCAATCACAACATTCAAGCAATCTATTGATCTTATTCAGAAACCCCCAGTTTTACTTGTACTCGTGTGTGTGTGTGTGTGTCTTTAGTTCTATACAATTTATCACATGTGTACGAGCATGCCTTTGACTCAGCATTTCCACTCTTATGAATCTCTCCTCTGGAAATATTTGCACATGTTCACAAAGCCATATGTACAAAAATATGGACTGCCATCTTTTTGTGGCACTAAAAGAAATGGTGACATTCTGTTTGCATCATTAGGGGCCTAATGAAATACTTTTTGACACAATATGGAATGCTAGGCAGCAGTAAATAAAGAAAGGAGCATAGATAGCTATTATAAGCTGAAGTGGAAAGATCTCCCAGACAAATACAGGTACATTTATGTGAAAAATGTAAAGGGATAACTGTGCATACATATGTATGCACAGAAATGGTTTTGAAAACATGAAGCACACCCTCAAACTGTTAACAGTGGGCACCAAATATTTCAACCAAGACTCTGTAAATCCAGAGCAGCAAGACCACATCTTTGGCACTAAGACAAATCAGTGATCATTTCACAGCCAGCCTATGCTTGAGCCTTTTCCCATGAGGATGAAAAATCCCCTTCCACCTGGAAGAGAAGAGTAGTGGGAGTCTCTGAGGCCATCAGCCTGAAGCAGCACCCACAGGTATAAGGAAACTGAGTTTATCTGAAAAGACCCAGACACAGAACACCCAAATACCTTGTCTAGGTGAAATAACATTTTTCATAACTAACAATTGAAAGATAGTGGGTCTCTTCTATACCCCATGCCACCTACCAATGCATTTTTCCAGTTGCAACCATTCATGATTTATTTAGAAGTAAAAATAAAGTGTGTGGAGGAAGGGTGAAGTAGGACATTAAATGAAATTCTTGCAGCTGAAAGGAATAAAATAGTTCTTTCCAAATGTGCATTTTTGTAACATATAGACACATTTTCCCACATGAAACTCCCAGCAAAATTGAAAGCACATGTGCAGATGGCCAGGGTGTGCTGAGCATGTTACTGTGCAGGCAATTCAGCAAGGCTGCTGCAAAACCAACCAGTTTTCTCAGCTCTGGGTGCTGGGGCTGGTCTCAACAACAAACCCCCACATAACAAACAACATCTCAGCAGGGTGAACAAAGTTGCAGGGAGAGAGCGAGCTGTTTCCCCCACCCCCACCCTGCTCCCTTGCTCTCCAAAAGTTACAAACTGTGAGTTTCCTTCCTGATAAAACTACAAAGCTTCCTCACTGATTGGCTTCAGTTTGGGAAAGGACGTGACATCAGCAACTTTGCAGGCTTGTGGCCTGGGGGCTGTTGTTGGCCTTTGGCCGGCCTCCAGCTAGCTAGGTAGAGTGTGTGTGTGGGGGGTGTGGGTGTGGGGGTGTGTGTGTGAGAGAGAGAGAGAGAGAGAGAGAGACATGCGCACCCTGTCTGACCACAGGTAGTACTCAGATTACCTTGCCTGTACTGCTCTCTGCTGCAGACTGCCTGTCCAGGACGTGTGCAGCTCAGCCAGCCACAGAACTGGAATTTTTCAGGAGCGGGGGAACATGGAGTTTGGACTTTCCTGAGCAACTGAAGTGGAGCGCGGAACTTGCTGGCCCTGGAGAGCACCATGGATGGCGAACGAGGGGGCAGGAAAGGCAGCAAGCCCCAGGGACCAGGAGACTCTCCTGACACCAGGCTCCTTTCAAACCCATTGATGGGCGGT
Source organism: Daubentonia madagascariensis (assembly GCA_023783475.1). Taxonomy (NCBI): domain Eukaryota; kingdom Metazoa; phylum Chordata; class Mammalia; order Primates; family Daubentoniidae; genus Daubentonia; species Daubentonia madagascariensis. Next base: position 809,944 of record JAKFHU010000555.1, on the reverse strand, counting down.
GAGTCATAGGGGCGGTGGAAGCAGGGCGCTGGGGAGGTTGGCTAACATGTTTAGGAGAGAAGAGAGGGGGGGATTGGGTAATTTCAGCGGCTCCATCTGAGGTGTGTCCATGGGGCAGTTACTGGACAGATGTCCACAGCTTGCTGGTATATGTCCTTTACACGGTTGTCTAAAAATGTGTACACCTCCATCTGCAGAATCCTACAGACAGTACAAATTCAACTGGCACAGCTTATTCTCCAGTGAAAATTTCAGCTCCAAGGAATCATTCTTTGTGGGTCAAATACATTATTTATTAATTGGAGGTTTGAAAGTTTCTTACAAATAGGAAAATTTTTAATGCTCAAACATTTCTTTCATTAAAAGGTCTTAGGTATCTGGCATTTAGGTGGGGCTGGGTTTATAAATGATGTTAAAACATTAAGCACTGATTGATTCATTTTAAAAGGAGACTTTGTTTTTTCAACTTTGGGGAAGTGTCTCACAGGTATGGTTCTTACCTGTCAGGTGGTGTCTTTGCTAACATATAGAGTCCCACACATATGGGCACTGTCACACTCTTGCAAGCATTCAGCAGGTGCCTGTTGGTTGAAAGGATTCTGACAAATGCGTTTAGGCATTTGTGGAGAGATTGTTATATTCAGTACCCTGGTAGGATGCCCACAACATCTATCTATTAGAGGGGCAGTAAACAGGGACCCTAGAGTCAGCTAGAATTTATTAATCTACTGTACAGGTGCTGAAAGGGGGAAAATAGAAGAAATAACATACAAAACTCCTTTCCTCTGACTGAGCAGAAAAACTTGCTCATTCATTCATTCATTTATCCAATTTTTCTCATAAAATGAGCAGAGTACTCAATGGTGAGTGGGATTTGGATCCACAAAGGCAGAACTAGATTAATCAGTAGATATATTGAGCACGAATTTGGAGCACTAGGAAAGCAGAGTGGCACCAAAAATCACTTTTTACAAAGAATTGGGTATGTATATTTTTAAAGCAGCAAACCAGTCATTATGGGAAAGAATCGGTAATTTGGTTGACTTGCAAACAATTATTTTACAGCTAAATATTATGTTTATTTTTGTTTCCACATGAGAGGGAGGCACCGTCCACTTTTCACTGGTCAGGGTTTCTAAAGGCCCTAAACTAACCCTAGTTGGGGCAGATGAGTGGACGGAGGTGGGCAGGTGTTATACTCAAAGGCTTGGTGCTTAGAAAGCGAACATGTTGTTACAGCTAAAATGCAGAGTGTCTTAGGGAGTCTAGTGAGAACAAGTTTGGAGAGATGGAGTGGCTGATGAAGCTTTAAAAGCGGTGGAGGAGTTTAGCCTTCTTGAGGCAGGGGATTGGGAGCCATTGGTGGTTCTGGAGCAGAGACCTGGCAATAATGAAGGCTGTAAGTAAATTAACATGGTAACTACAGTCAGGACAGATTATGGTGGGATCATGGGAGATTGTTGCACTAATCCACTGGTTCTCAGACTCTCATGTGCCTCAACATTGCCTGGAGGGCTTGTTAAAATTCAGGTGATACAGCTTCTGATGAAGTTGTAGGTCTGGAGTGGGGCCTAGGAATCTGAATTCATAACAAGCTCCCAGGTGATGCTGATGGTGCTAGTCGGGGACCACACTTTGAGAACCACTGCACCATTCCAAACATAAAACCTACATTTGGATCAAACTTTGGAAATGATGGAGAAAGGGTAATCATTTCAAAGGAAAGAAATCAAGCAAGCTGTGCTGCTTGATTAAATATAGGGCCTAAAGGAGAGAAAGCAGGCAAAATTGCAAAGTTTTCAAGCCTAAATTAATGTCAGATAAGAGAGCTAGATAAGAGGGAAGTTGGGAAGGGGAGCTGGCTTGGGAGCAGGGTGAGGAAGGGAGGATGTGGAGTTCTGTTTTGGACATAAAAGTGCCAATGATGATGCCCAGCATACAGCATGATGACATGGGACTGAGGCTTGGAAACCATTACAGGTTGGGAATCAGAGACCTCAGGACGTTCTGCAGAGGGGCTGTGGCTGAAACCCCGGGAAAGGAGAAACTGTCTGATGGCCAAGAGCTGAGAACCCAGGTGGAGCCCTGGGACAGACCTCCAGTCCAGGAAGTAGGACCAATGAATTGGATAGAGAAGCAGGAAGAGACTGTGGATGTTGTAATCACACAGGGACTAAGGAAAAAGAAGTTTTCAAAGAAGTGGAAGTCACAAGAGTAGACACCTGGACATCTCTGCTTTCTTACCTCCTTCTTCTCTGAATCTCACTAGCAAACCCCTACTCACCTTCCACACCCAGCTGAGCTACTGCCCCCATGAAGCCCTCCTAGGCTTTCTCCCTCTCCCTACCCAAGTGGAGTCGAGTTATTCTTTTTCTGCTTTGCACCAGTCCTGCCCCTTGGGCAAAACCTCAGTTATAGCTGGTTGCATTTTTGTACGCTTCTGAAGTCTTGACCTTCATGAAGCGTGGAATGTGGAACACTCAGAATGCTGTTTCCAAATGGCCATGCCAAGAAACTCAGCCCAGGTGAAGCATGTCCCCTGGCACAAGCCCAGGTCAGAGGGAATAAATTGCCCAGGTATGGTTAATCTTGGGGAACTTTGCTGTTCCCACCTCTACCTGCAGACTTTTTTCTGTCTCCTCTGGAGGAGGGAGGACAGTATAAGAAGATGGGCAACCAACTCTTTATAGAGATTTGTTTAATCGTGACTCTCCTGTCCCAGGAGCAGGGAAAGAATGCCTTTTTTTTCCCCCTGAAAGTACCTTGTTATGAGTTGAATTGTGTCCTCTCAAAAGGTATATTGAAGTCCTAACTCCCTGTACCTCAGAATATGACCTTATTTGGAAATAGGATCATTGTGGATGTAATTAGTTGAGATGAGGTCATTACTGGAGTAGGATGGACTTTAATCCAACATAACTAGTGTCCTCATAAGAAAAGGAGAGGAGACACCTAGGGAGAATGGTGTGTGACAACAGAGGTCGAGATTGGAGTGAAGCATCTATATAAGCGAAGAAACAACAAGGAAGAATGGCCACTGCCAGAAGCTAGAAGCAGCAAGGAAGGATGCTTTCCTAGAGCCTTTGGAGAGAGCATGGCCTTGCTGACACCTTGATTTCAGACTTCTACCCTCTAGAACTGTGAGACAATAAATTTCTGTTATTTTAAGCCACCCAGTTTGTGATACTTGGTTGTGGCATCCCTAGGAAACTAATTCATACCTGCTCATAGAAACTCTGGAAATTACATTGAAGGATAAACTAACTACCCATAATCCCACCAAGCAGGGAACCACTGTTCCCATTTTTAATGTCTATCCTTCAGGGTTTTTCCTGCAGACACACACTTGTACAGATATTTCTGTCCTCACAAAATTGAGCCCACATTGTAGAGAGTATTCACGTTTAAACAGCAGACAGGCAAGAACAGGCATTGAAAGGAAACACTTTTATTCTCTTATGGTGGATTTTTAGCTATTGGGGCACCTTGGCAGGGGTGAGTTTTCTGGGGGAAACCTGCCTGTTCAGGCAGAATGGGTGATAATGTGAGGTCCCTTTGGAGAAGGCAGTTCCATATGGAGAAAGAGGGGCGAGGGGAAGCTGGATGATGGAACTGGAGAAAGAATTGCAGTGGATGGGCCTGACTTGCCCAAGAGTTGCCTCAATGGGCCTTTCTGTTTGCCTGTTTCTGACTGTGAGCCTCTGTTTCTGTTTCTCCTCTTTTTGTTTATCCTGGAATGAAACCAAGGTCCACTATAATTGTAAACACAGCACCCAGATCCTCTCCAGTGTTGGTTCATGCCACTGAATCCACCCTTATGTTCTAAAGAGTCAAGGCAAATGTTCCTGTCCCCTCAGAGCAACCCAACTTCTCTTTTCTCCTCTTGACTTTGCAAAATGTTTCCCAGGATGAACAGACTTATGCTACTGCCCAGCATTCACTAAGGCTCCCAGAACTTCGTTAATAGCTCCTTTCAGAGTGTACCAATTAGTGCGTTTTAAATCTCTTCTGAAATAATGGAAATTAAAAAAATTGTTCCAGAAGTTGCAATAAAAATGAAACGGCAGCCTCTCTAATGTGCTGCAGGTTTGAGAAAGGCACAATTTTTTAAAAAGCTAAGTTTAATGGTACTAATTGGAGGACTTGTGGAGTGATTTTGTTACAAGAGCTCCCTGCCCCATTTTAACTATGGGCTACATTACTGGATGTGACCTCATTTGGCATCTATTTTTTGGCAGCAAAACCAACAGACCATGGCAGAACAAGTGTTGGGAAAGAATCCTTAATATATGCTAAGGACTTAGATAATGTTTTATATACAGATAATGACTCTTGAGTTTCAAAGACTTTGGTGGGGTCAGTGGAAAAGGGTATTGTGACCTTGACTCTGCCCTTCATCAGGTAGTCTTCTACTGTGACCATCATCCATGTTCTGGTAGGAAACACGTCCCCTTTCTTGCTTATTTTCTGCTCTTTCCAGCTTTCAGTTAGCAGGAAGGCAGGCGCTTTTGGGATTAATCGGGCATGTGTTGAGCCTGTATAGCTCATTGCCTCCTTGGGAAGTGGGCTCTGGAAAACCATGAAGAAGCATTTTCCCGGTCCTCCCAGTCAGACTTCTATTTGGGTCCCACAGGTGCATGTCTTCAGTGTTTTCCAGAGCTAAGAGAGTATGTGTGAAGTAATCCACGTTGCAAATTAATGGTGTTTGCTAAACTGTGTATATGTGTGTGTGTGTGTGTGTGTATAAAACTACAATATATATATATAATAAACTATATATATATATATGAGGGCTTTCCGGAAAGTATCCAGCCTTTGTCAATTTAATGAGAACAGTTATATGGCTGTATATATTAAATATGTACACAAACAATACTTTGCAAATGTTAGAAAAATGTTAACCTATCCATTATCACTATTGTAAGTTTTTACATAATCACTCAGTTGTTCTGAGACCTGCCAAGGCTAAAGTCCTTGTACAAATTGGAGGTGGATTTTGGCTTTAAAAGGAGCCATGTTTTTCTTCCGGGCAGGAGGCACACTGTGGCAGGCTTAACAAACCCTAGACCGAAGTGACTTTGGGTTAGAAGGGGGAAGCCTTATACATTGCTGATGGGCCTGTAGAGTGGTGTAGCCAATTTGGAAAATAGTCTCAAAAGGCTAAACATTGTGTTATCATATCATACAGCAATTCCACTTTTAGGTGTATATACAAGCTAAATGAAAATATACATCTACTCAGAAACATGTACATGAATATTTGTAGCAGCATCATTAGTAATAGCCAAGAAGTGGAAACAACACAAATTTCCGTCAGCTGATGAATGAATGAATAAGATATCTGTCTACACAATGGATTTTATTTGTCCAAAAGAGGGATGAAGTGCTGATGCATGCTGCAACGTGGATGAGCTTTGAAACATTATGCTAAAGAAGCCACTCACAAAACCCCATATATTATATAGTTCCATTTATATGAAATGTCCAGAATAGGCAAATCTATAGAGACAGAAAGTAGATCGATGGTTGCCAGGGGCTGGGGGAAGTGGAAATGTAGAGTGAATGCTAATGGGCATGGGGTTTCTTTTTGGGGTGATGAAAATGTTCTAAAACTGATTGTGGTGGTGCTTGCACAACTCTGTGAATATACTGAAAACCATTGAATTGTTCACTCTAAATGGGTGAGTTATATGATATGTGAATTATATCTCAATATAGCTGTTTGCTAGCTAGCTAGATACAGATATTAGCACTGTCAGCCCCTCAGTATGTGTACCAGGGCAACACTCTGTACTTCTCAAAGACACAGGCTGTCTCTGCTCTGTAAGTACTATATTCTGCAAGGGTGCAAAACCTTAGGTAGCCTTTGTTATTCTCTTGGAGAAGTACATAATTCTTTATTTGCTCCAAATACAAGGACTAATGGTTCCATGATGCATGAGTAGAAAGTAAACCCCATTTTTGTCTACACTTGTTAATATATTTGCATGATTTTTATGAAATCTGAACAAAGTTACAATTTAAAGCCCAATTTACCTGCCTGGACTGTTTCGGCTATCAACTGTAATAATCTTAGGTAGCTTTAAGAAAGGTTAAGGATTGTGGCAGCTATTTCTTAGCAGCTGAGCACTTAGAAGGAAAAATGGATTAATCATCACACATATGGTGATCCATTAGGGTACATTTGCAAATCTGTGTAAAACTGATTTTCAAAACCTTTCTCGGGTTTTGGCTCTCGGTTCTCACTCCAGATTTTGTGTGAATAGTATTTTGCATTATCAGCACCAACAGGGTGGAATTAGTTGTCCTTTTAATTCTAATTTGGAGATCAGTCTTTCCATATCTGCAGTCTGGATTTTAGACTGCAAGCCCTAGAGGCGGCAGTATTATTCCTGAGAGAATTAGGATCCTCAGAGAATGCTGTGAGGACCCTGAGTATCTATTGGGCATAAGCAAAAGCCATTTCACTTAAGGTGCCTTGTGTCAATCACCTCAGTGACCCCAGAAGGAAAGCATTGCACGGGCAGTTTGTAGGCGGGCTCCTTCAGCTTTCTTTTATGTTCTAAATGCTCAGTGAATCCATCTGGAAGGATGGCAATTTACTCACTGGGACAGACTTTCCAGGGCATTAATGGCTCAAGGTGGCAGGCAGGCGTCAGCCAACACATGTTAAGTACAAAATGCTCTTGCCTCTTTCTGGCCTTTCAGTCAGTTTACAAGGTAACCCTGGTTCTCCAGGTCTTCTCGGCTTTTAGGAGCTATTAGCTCCCATGCAAGACATAACTGGTATCAAACCATGCTACCTTGTTTGTATGTAGTGTGTTCACGGAAGCAGGCAGAGCTGGAGCTGAAGCGAGCTCAGACAAGCCTCCTCACGTTCTGACTTTCTGCGTCTGTTTGTTCTGGAAATCAGATGCAGCTTGAGATGAGAAAAAATCAAGTCTATGCCTCATTTAGTTACATCCACACTCAATTATAAAGAGAGAGGAAAGCACTTAATGTGTTGGGATTGAGTTTACATGCTTCTTTCCTAAGAATTTGTATTCCTTCTGTATGATTGTGGAATAAATTTGCTATTTTAAATAGCCATGATTGTGGGGTGTAATGAAGACTCTCTGTTTAGTGTTAGGGCAGGATAATAACAGTAGCTAATATGGATTGAGCCATGGTAAGTACAGGTTGAGGATCCCTTGTCCGAAATGCTTGGGAGCAGAAGTGTTTCAGATTTTGGAATATTTGCATGTACTTACCTAATGACTTACCGTGGAGATAGGTCCTAAGTCTATGAAATTTATTTGTTTCATATACACCTTTTACATATAGCCTGAAGGTAATTTTATACAATATTTTTGAATAGTTTTGCATATGAGACAAAGTTTTGACTGTGTTTTGACTGTGACCTGTCACATAAAGTCAGGTGTGAAATTTGCCACTTGTAGTGTCATGTTGGTGCTCAAAAAGTTTCAGATTTTGGAGCATTTCAGATTTTGGATTTTTGGATTAGGAACACTCAACCTGTATATTGCTGTCCTCACCTTACAGAGAAGGAAACAGGCTCAGGGCCTTTCCAGGGACCCCCAGTTCAGAAGAGATCAAGTGGGTCTGAACTCAAAGTTTTTTCCTAACCACACTGGCATGATGCCTTTGGAGGTAAATAATGTCCCTGTTTCAAGGTCAGACTGAACTCTGATTTGCACTTAATATCAGAACAGGAGGTAATCTATAAATAGATACGGTTCTGTTTAGATTTGATTCCAAACCTAATGGAGTATGTAATTACATGATTACTACTATTAGTATAGGCACTATTTGCTGAGATGCCAAAGTTTATATTTCATGTAGGAAACTAGACTGGCAACCACAGCTTAACACACTAATGCTGGTAATTAGCGAAGCTCTCACTTAACTAAATGGGCTGTTTGCCTTTGAAACCAGCGTGTAAATAGAAGTACAGTAATCTATTTGTCATCCCAATTCCGCCTCTTTTGGCCTCAGTTTGAGCCCTGGCCATAGTTCTTTCATGAGCTATCCAGACATTTCAGATAAACTGTGCACAAGAAACATCAGTAGAGGGGAGAAATGCTGAAGTCCTGATGGGAATTTTGGTTGAATGACTCCAACGTCTCCATCCAGGAGCCTGTTAGGCTCTTACTGATGGGCAGGGATGAACCTCGGGGTCTAAGTGCATTCACAGGATGTAACCCATTTCTTCCTTTCCATACAGATGTTGTGTCTGATTGGTCTCCTGTGCATGAAGCTGCAGTCCACGGACGTCTGCTTTCTCTGAGAAACCTCATCAGCCAGGTAGCTTTTTGAAAATAATGGTAAATATTAAGCACACCCTATTGCTACACCACACTGAGAAAAAAAATCATAGACTGATGATAAGATACAAATTTCCTCTCCAGCAAAATGAATTGAACCCCATCCTATTTAACCATTTCTTTCTTTGAAGGCCGGTGTAATATCAGAGTCCAGTACATAGGCACATAGTAGGCACTACATTAAATATCTGTTGAATGAATAACTGGCAAGTAGTGCATTCAAGTTGCCTTCACCTCATTCAATAGACTGTTCTTGAAAATTATCATGTAAAACAGTGGTTCTCAACTGGGGCAATTTTGCCCTTCCAGGGATATTTGACAATGTCTAGGGCCATTTTTTGTTGTCATACTCTGAGAGGAGGGAGGGTGATAATGGCATCTAGTGGGTAGAGACCAAGGATGCTGCTAAACATCCTACAGTGCACAGGACAGTCCTCCACATCTAAAATTATCCAGCCCAGAATATCAGTAATGCTGAGGTTGAAAACCCCTGATGTAAAATAAATGCTTGAAAATATCTTTTTAAATATGTAGTCTCATAATTTCAAAGACATTTTCAGTTCTATTAAATCCCTGGTTGACAGTGGCTCTGAACAGTTTGATTTTAGTTTCTCTGTTCCTCAGGTGTAATTTCAAGTACACATTGATTTGAGTTTTGCTGGCTTGAAATTATTGGGAGCCTAAGCAAAGACACTTTTAATAAAGCAGTTTAAATCACCATTCAAAAACCTAGTAAAGTTTTTGTTCAGAAAGTTCTATTCTCTCAAAAGACAATTGATCTTTTAAGTTAGAAAGTCTTATCCCTTTCTGTACCATGGATCCCTTTGGCATTCTGACTAAGTCTATGAACCTCTTCTCAGTGTAACGTTTTAAATGCATAAAATGCAATACAGAAGGAACCTATCAAAATATGAAAACAAATGTGTGACATAATAATATATGGGCTGCTTAATTAATTCATTGAATAAGAAGATGTAGTGGTGATTCTAATAACTACCATAGTTTCTAAGTAGGATGAACATATATTTTGAGATATTTTAGATATCTGCAACAATTATAATGCAATAAAAAAATCTGTGATTTCTATAGGTGATAATCCTGCACACTGCTATTACTACTGTGGCTTGTTGTCTACATTCATAACTTAAGGACATGCTAAATTTCAGATAGAGGTTAGTGAAAATAAATGTGCTTTAAAAAAATCCCAATTAAGAACTTCTCCTATAATAAAACAGTTTCTAAAGAAAAAAATCATACCACCCTAAACCACTATCTTAAGCTGGTTTTGGTAGCAGCATCCTATTATAAATAGATTATAACACATAACTACCTAAAAGAAGTTAGGCTCCTTCTCAGATAAAATAAAAAATGTATCCTATTTTGATAGGATGAAAAATGATCTTTGCAGCTTTTATATATCACTTGTTAAATTGGAAAAATATTCATTAATATTCAGTATTTACATGTTCACTGAACATTAGCTAGCACTGTGTCTTTATCTAAGCTCTATCACATTATTTGCATTAAGTTGTCTTCTTGGAACCTCAATTTCTGTCTTCATAAAATGAGCATTCTGATACCTATATCAGTCCACCCCAAAACTCAGTAACAGACCACCCCAAAACTCAGTGGTATGATACAGTAACCATTGTCTCTTGCTAATAAGTGTTTGGGTCAGTTGATCTAGGCTGGGCTAGGCTGGGCAAGCTGTAGGTTGGATGAAGCTCTGTTGCACATTTCTCTCCTCCTTGGACCACTAGCTACCTGAGGAATTTTCTTCTCATGGCAAAAGGCTGGAGCAGACCAGGGACAGCCCAACCATGCAGGAATACTTCCAATCTTTGCTTATGTCACATCTACTAACATCCCATTGGTCAAAGCAAGTCACATGACCATGTCCAAAATCAAAGATCAAGAAAGTACATTTTGTCAACTGAGATTAGGTGACAATTGATAATAGAAAAATTAAAGATAAACCATTCAAATAATTTTTTTTTTACTAAGAACCCACTGCGGACTAGATGCTGCATGAAGTAATGAGTTAAAAATTACCTTATGATATTACATGAGTCAGACTTGTCAATAATTTAGACAAATCACCACAGTTCATTTAAGGTAGAATTGTAGCTTGATGATGAACTATAAATAAGTTCCTAAATTTTCAGAAGGAACCTCTTTGTAATGTGAATGTGTGGTAACAACTTTCTGTTTTGCATTGTGAATAATATTTGTTGCATTTCATTTACCTAGATTTATGTATAAATACCTAAATGCTGGTTTAAAAACGGCAGTCATGACTGGAGGAGTATGTTTATAATAACAGAATACCTAATAAATAATTCTTTTAAAGGACAGTATTCTTTCATCTCACAATCTGTTGCAGAGAAGAACACAGTTAACATTTGTTGTGAATTTCTTGTATATTCTTGCAGTGCGGGTGGAGGACATTGAACAAATATAGAGCATTGAGAAGGGAAAAAGATTTGAAGGCAAATCTTTGAAGGGATGCCTCCAATAAAATAATAAAATAATAATGCCAGTAATAAAATATTTAATAAGAGAGCAGATGCCACATTGTAAAGTCCGTAAGTGGTACTTGTGAAGGAGTAAATGCAGTAACTCAAACTCTTCATGAGCCAGGGGTTGGTAAACATTTATTGAGTGTTCTTTGGGTATAGATGTGATTTGAGGTTATGAAGGGTGGGCGGGTACAGTCTCTTCCCTCCCTTCAAACAGCAGAGCTGGGATGGCAACACACTGTGAAGGGCACTGGAGTCTCATTTACAAGCTGATTATGGTGAGTCTCCCAGAACCTCTTCCCAGGCCCACTGAAAAAAGGCTCTGGATTTGAGCTCCTATACACTGAGGTGTATGCCCAGAGTGACTGGATATCTCAAAATGTGTGAGCTTGCCAATCAGAGGGTAAAGGTCAAAAGGACAAGATGATTAGGGGGCTGACTCATTAAGTGCCCACAAAAGTAGAAGAATGTGTGTCCAGAGTGATGGTGAGTGAGGCAATTTATTGGAATGATTCTAGGTGAATATTCTGGGAAGAAAAGGTGCAATACATTACTGAGTCATTAATTAAACTAACCATGCTCTTAATTGATGTACCTCCGGGAAAAGAACGTCTATTGTACCCAGTTTCCCCGTTAAGGACAATGTGTTCCAGGAGCAGGGGGCAGGGAGTGTTGTGATCCTTCTCCTGGAGAACATATTTTCCCAGAGGTTGATGGGCCCCAAGACCAGCCTTTCAGATGCTTTATTGCTTCTCCAAACCCAAAGTTTCTAGAGTGCCAATGTAATCGCCCCTCTATCCTGAGACGTTCTGCCTCTGTCTATGGAGGTTACCTAATTCTTTGGCCCTGTATTAGTCATCTCTTGCTATGTAACAAATGAGCTCACAGTGTCTGTGGGTCAGGAATCTAGACACAATTTTTCTGGATCAGGGACTCTTGTGAGTCTGCAACTGAGGTGTGGGCCAGAGCTGCAGTCATCTTTAGGCTTGACTAAGAGCAGACCCCCATGCAGGCTCGTTGAGGTGGCTATTGGTAAGATTCAGTTTCCCCTGGATTATTGACTGAGGGCCTCAGTTCCTGGCTGGCTGTTGGCTGAAGACCACCCTCAGTCTCTTGTCATGGATCTCATTAGGGCAAGTAAGCTAACAAGTGATAGGGCAAGAGAGAGAACAAGATGAAAGTATTTTGTAACCTAATCATGGAAATAACTTCCTGTCACATTTGCATGTTCTCTTCATTAGAAGCAAATCTCTGGGTCCAGCCCTCACTCAAGGGGAGGGGATTATGCAAGGTTTGAATGTTGGTGGTAGGACTTATGGGGAGTTCACAGGTCAGAGACATGCAAGCCAGGCCAGTTGAAGCTCACTTTATTCTTTCTCTCTTCAGTCTTAGTTGCATATTTGTCACTTCCAATAAGTACTAGGCAAAGCCCTATGTCAAAGTAGGCACACTGGGCTGGTTGGAGTTGGAAGGCATCTTCTTTTGAATTGCACACAGTAGTTGGTTGGGGGGCCTATATAGTTCTGGAGGTGCTGTAGCCCCATGGTCACTGCTCACTTGCTTTGCCGCACTCACCAATTGGGCACCTTTTCTTATTGGTCATTCTTCTTGTGGTTGTCTTTTGCCCAAGTTCTGTGCCTGGGCCTGTCTTCCAACCACTTGTGTCTGGTACCCTCACATGATGTTTGCCTCATGTGACAATCACACCCCTCTTGTTGCACTGACAAAGCTACTTTTTTAAAGTGTGATGACTATGTGAGAAAATACAGTATTTTCTCTTCTCAATCGCACATTTAAGCTTTAGGTATGAACAATATAGGAAGAAATGATACAAGTTTTCCTTTGATCAAGAACAGAGTTGGCAAATTTTTTTCTGTAAAGACCAGATAATAAATATTTTAGGCTTTGCAAACCATATAGTCTCTGTTGCAACTCCCAAGTCTGCCATCGTAGCACAAAAGCCATATGTAAATGAATGGGCATGGCTGTGTTCTGATAAAACTTTGTTTACGGACACTGGAATTTGAATTTCATATAATTGTCACGTGTCAGAAAATATTCCTTTGATTTCTTCTCAACCATTTAAAATGGAAAAACCATTTTTAACTACTGTGCTATACGAAAATAGGTTGTGGGCTGGATTTGGCTCATGGGCTGTAGTTTGCTGATCTCCTTGTGAAAACTGAGACAGAGCTAGGAAGGCCAAGAAAAAAAGTTAAATGTCAGAAAAAGAGTTTTATTTTCTTTTGAGAAAAAAATTGGGATGGAACTGCTGTTTTTATTACACACACTGTCAAATCCTGTATTACTAAATACTTGTATTTGGAGAACAGTTTTATCAGTTGATAGGTACATTTTCATTTCCTAAAGTAATAAAGTACATTTAGGCTTCCTAAAAGGTGCATGTAGTGTCTTTCTGTTCACTTGCAGTTGCAAAATTTCCTTTTAATTGTCCCACAAGAAAGATCCACTTGTTAACTTGGTAAAATTTAACAACTGTTTGTTAAACTTAGCAATTTGGGCCAGGTTAACTTTTAAAACAATTTAATTGAGAAAAATCATAAACAAACATTTAATAAAAGAACTTAAACACACATGTATAATTTAACAAATAGTGATGATGATAACATTGCCATGTGACTGCCCTTCAGGTCAAGAATTGGAAAGATGGCACATCGCTGGCTCCTCCAAATCACCACCCATCACCCCCCACCATTGTGCTAGAGCACAATCCTGTCCCTTTTCCATGAAAGTAACCATGACCCTGACTTCCTTGTTTTTCTTTATAGTTTTACTTTCTATGTATGTATTCTGAAACAATATAGATTAGTTTTGCCTAATTTTGAACTTTATATTGATGTAGTCATTCAGCATGTATTATTATGGGTCTTGCTTCTTTTGCTCAACATTATTTTGTAAACATCATCCTTGTAGTTGTTCAGTGTAACGTTCCACTGAATGATTATACCAAAGTTTATTAATTTAGTCAACTGTTGATGGGCATTTGTGTTGTTGGCAGTCTTTGGCTGTCATGACCAATGGTGCTGTGAATATTCTGCTGTATTTATCTAGGTGTATCTACCTTGAGTGCATATACCTAAGAGTCATATTGCTGGGTCATAGGCATGTGGATTGTCACCTCTAATGGCTACTGCCAAACTCTGCCTGAGTGGTCGTATCATTTTGCCCACCAACAGTGTGTGACAGTTCTTTTTCTTTTTTACATCACTGTCAACACCTTAGTGACCTGTCTTTGAGCCAGGTTAACTTTTAGAAGAATTGTCACAGTGCTGGAATTGTGGCTGCAAACCAATCCCAAGGCCCTGTGCCTTTGCACCCCTCACTCTGCCCATTTCCCCTCCTTCAGGGGTGGACTGTGAACCTCATCACGGCAGATCGTGTTTCTCCACTCCATGAAGCCTGTCTCGGAGGTCATCTCTCTTGTGCAAACATTTTATTACAGCATGGAGCTCTGGTAAGTGAAGCTCAAATAACATCTTAGAAAGCAAAAATGAGAAATGACTGTTTGTATTCCTTTTGAATAATTTCCAGCACTTTTGATTAGCCTGATTTGAAATATGAAGAAGGTTGTTTTGTTCCAGAGTATTATGTCCATCAAGCTCATTTGCTTTAGTGATGGATGAAATACTGAATTTTTAGCCAGGAAGTCATGCTTACAATCTATATGATTTTCTTTCTCAGACACTACTAATAAATAGCTGTTAGACTTCTGCCTTCATTGCTATGGTTGAAAGGTAGTGAAATATTGTGGAAAGCACACACTTAGCTGGGATGGCTAGGATGTCTGGGGAGACAGCATATTTCTATGTGGTCCCTCATCCCTTAGCAGGCAGCCCGGACTTGTTCACATCGTAGCAGGGATTGGAAGAGGAGCAAAAGAGGGAAAGCTCTCTGCTTCCATCACGTTTGCTACTGTCCCATTGGCTAAAGAAAGTCACATGGGCACACCACATTCAAGGATTGGAAAAATAGTCTCCATCTTACGATGGGAGGAATTGCAAAGCCACACTGCAAAGGGATATGCATACTGGGATAGAAAGAATCTGTGGCTATTTTTGCAAACTACCACAATGTATTAAGTATTAATATTAAGGGGGCTGTTGACCGTACATAGAAGTGTTCCTAACCCATCTATTTCTGATGCGGAGAGAGGGAGTCAAAAGAGGCTGCCTACAGGAAATGGTGTCTAAGCTGCAACCTAAAAGACTTGCTGGTTTTAGGCAGCTTAATGGTGGATTGGGGGAATTATGAGCTTCCCACTCCCTGAGAACAACAAATGCAAATTCCTAGAAGTGAAAGTGAGCAAATTTTTGTGACTTCAAGTCATTCCTTAGGGAAGGAGAGTAGAATGAGTGAGAGGGTCCAGAACGCAAGTAACCTTGTGGTCTATGCCAAGAAAATGGACTTTGTCCTAAGATCAGTAGAGAGCCAGAGGTGAATGCATCATCACATTTATATTTGGGTTAAGGAAATTTATTTCAAACCTAGAAACAGGGCCAGGGCCAAGTTGAAGCAAGAGAGCACCTAGGTGCAAACTTTAAAGAGGTGCTCACTCTCAGGGTCCTGCAGCATTTGTGTGACCCCGAGAGTAAGCATCTCCTTAAATTTTGTGCCCTGGGTATCTTTGTGCCTCACTTTAGTCCTGGCCTTGCTTGGAAGTAGAGTGTGAGGATGAATTCATTGTCCGCACAATATAATTGCTTAACAGATTCACCAAAGAATTATTTAGTGATATAGAAGAATGCGCCTGCATTGGCTTTGCTATTTATTATTCAATTATAGCCCAAACACTGTGAATTAGACGTTAACTTGTAAATTTCTGATTTCCAACCTTAGAAAAGTTAGCCCCAAAGATTATAGTTTCACAGCCTTATAGGACATTAACCAGTTTTGTATCTATTAGCAAATATATTTCAGCAGTCCATTGACTATTTAAATTCTCCTTTGAGCCAGGCTTACCATCTTCTGATTCCCTCATTAATGAATGAATTGAATAAAGTCTTTGGCGTGCGTTAACTCTATATTTGTATGAAAGTCACGTTTTTTAATTTAAAAAAGTTATACTTTAAAAATTTTAGAAGATTGCTCTTGTGGCTGTGAGGAAGCTGAGTTGGTGTGGGAGGAGTCTAGGAAGTAAGTTTAAAATAAGGAGATTAGTTCGTAAGCTGTTGAAATTATCCTAACTGGTTTCAAAGTTCATGTTCCTGGGGAGGGCACAGAGGAGATGGAACATTCAGTACATCTTTGGTGGCTTATATTCACTACTTCATTCAGTTTTCACAACAACCTTGTGGAATTTGGTATTTTTCTCTCCATTTTATAGCTGTTTAATTTAAGGCTCAGAGAAGTTAAATAACATCTTGAAAGTGGTGGACCCTACAGTTGAAACCCAAAACCCCACTGCCTGTCTTCATCCTGGAGCTTTTTTTCCCAGGTGAATGGCGTGACAACAGACTGGCACACTCCCTTGTTTAACGCTTGCATCAGTGGCAGCCAGGACTGTGTGAATGTCCTTCTGCAGCACGGAGCCAGCCCTCACCCTGAGAGTGATCTGGCATCCCCCATCCATGAAGCTGCTAAGAGAGGTAAATC
The DNA here is from genome assembly GCA_023783475.1 of Daubentonia madagascariensis. NCBI lineage: Eukaryota > Metazoa > Chordata > Mammalia > Primates > Daubentoniidae > Daubentonia > Daubentonia madagascariensis. Next base: position 793,488 of record JAKFHU010000555.1, on the reverse strand, counting down.
TGTTGAGAATTTAAATTTTCTACCCACTCCTGCTAGGGACATCTTACTGTTGAAAGAAAGAGGGAAGAGGAGGCATATTTTAGAGCAGTAGTTCTTAAAGTGGGGTCCTAGGACTAGAAGCATCAACACAACCTTGCCTGCAAATGCAGATTCTTGGGCTCCACTCCAGCCCCATTGAATCAGTAACCCTGAGGGTGGGGCCCAGCTGTCTGTGTTTTGTTTAAGTAGCCCTCCAGCTGATTCTGATGCACAGTAAGTTTGAGAGCCTCCCTTCTAGAACATTTGGAAGTTGTTCATTGCTACATTCCTGGAACAGGGCCTATCCATCAGTATTTGTGGAATATACTGTTATACCCATGACCTTATAGAAATCAAGTTATTTTATAAAACAAGTTATATTATTCTATTCAGGGGCTTTAAAGAATATTGTCTCAGTGCCACTTAGGTTTGCCAGTGAAACAAACTTTCAATTTTTGGAACTATAAAGATGTTTTGTACAGTTTGGGATAATTCTTCTTGTAAAGCCACAGTTTTCCTGATATTCTTAACTCTGAGACAAAAAATAAAATTGCAAGTTTTGCTTTTCTTTGATGTTTATCACCATCGTAATGACCATACCTTGCTGGAGGGCTTTCTATTTCTCCAGTGGTTTTTACAGAGTAACTTCCCATTTGACTGGACCAACTCATATTATAATTATCTCCCAAAGCATTGATATTTATTTATTTATTGAGAACATACTAACTCATCACATTCACTGGATGCATAGAACTAAAATGGTGTATCAGGAGAAACATAAAGGAGCAATGTTGAAAGTGTGACATTCTGGACTTTTAAGCCTTCCCTGTGCCCACTATGACCTGTTTCTCCCTGGCCTGCCCTTGGTGAGGCTGTAAGTTTCCTCCCCTGTCCTATGGCACACACTGTGCTCTTTCTTCTTCAGGGCCACCTTCAGTCCCTGTTCCTCCATAACTCTCCCCAACACTCACTTCAGTTTCTGTATTCAGACTAGCTACAAAGCCACAAACAATTGAAAAAAGTGAATGGTTGCTGGTTTCTTACTGTGGCTAGTAAACTCAAGTAGGGTTTCACCCATCATTGCAGATCGTGTCTTGTAGTCAAGCCATTAACTGATGGCAGTGTTTAAAATCATTCCTGATACTAAGTAAAGAAAATAGCTTTTGGTCCCCTGAATACTGAGTTTCTGGCAAATTTAAACATGCAAAAAATGGAGATGGTGTTGTTTTCCTAGCTAAGGGAACTTGTGCTATAACTATTTTTCTCCTGCTTTTGGCTGCAGGCCACGTGGGGTGTGTCGAGTCCCTTATAGCTCATGGGGGCAACATTGACCATAACATCAGCCACCTGGGCACTCCACTCTATTTGGCTTGTGAAAACCAGCAGATAGCCTGTGCCAAAAAGCTTCTGGAGTCAGGTAAAACAGAAAGCAAACCAAAGCAAAGAAATAAAATGAAAAGTAAATTAAATGTATTTTAAAGATCTTTCTGTTGTCACAGAGGAATGAGTGTGGGCAATGGAGTTGGACAAGATCAGAGTTCATATTGATGCTGTTCCCATGGGGAATTATTTCACACTGTTTGACCTTTAGTTATCTCACTTGTAATGAGGGTAATGATGATGATGATGATGATGATACCTCCTCCCAGGATGGTCCTCAGTGATGATTAGTTTCGCCTCCCTTCTCTCTGCCTTCCTCCCTTTGGCCAGTCATGTTATTAGGCCCTGCATAACTTGCAAAGCTCCTGGATCAGGGTTGAATCTTCCTACTTGGGACCTTCTTCACTAGTTCTCTTTAATTTAGAAATTGAACTTGACCCACTTTTAGCCCATTGTAAATATTATATTTTCCTTGAAAAGGCCTATGTACCATTATTCCTTTTCAACTCCCTGGTGTTGTCCAGACCCCATCTCAACACCTGGAACACCATTTCATCACCTCTTTAATTATCTGAGTCCTATTTATTCTTTAAGACTCCAGTAATCTCTCCCCCTACTGAATATCATTATAATCCTTATTGCCTTCTACTCATTTGGCAGCCATTGCTATGAATTAAGAGATTCATTCTCTGCCCCCTCAATCTCTCTCTCTCTCTCTCTCCCCCCACTCACCCACTACCACCCTAGATAGATTTGAAGCTCCTAGCCAGGAAAGGGCCATGTTTGACATTCCTCACAAAGTCAAGAACAATAGAAGACCAACTCAGTTAACATTTGTTGAGTGGACATAGATTCTCATTTTACTAGAGGGACAACAGCTCAGGCAAAGCCACACATCCCCACATGTCACAGTGAGAGTCAGGGTCTGGGCTGGGGTGGGGATTTGTTAAGAGTGTAGGGGTGGAATTGGATGGTGATGGTCCTAGAAATCTACCTTACTACTGAAGAGGAGAACTTTCCAACCTTCCCTGTGATCTTGGGATTGACAACCTGAATCTAGGAGATGCTCCCATGAGTTGGTTGCTTTTCAAAGTCCAAATCACACAGTCTCAAGTCCAGGTTTTAAATCCCATGGGATTTTCCCCATATTATGAAATGGACTCAAATCACCTCCCGTTTTCTCTGTGCTTGCTATGGATCCCCTTTTGTTAGGGAATTTTGAGGCTCAGTGCCTTGAGAAGGGGGATGGTTGGCCTCTGCTCCTTGGCTGACTCTCCTTTGTTCTTGTGACTGTTTAGGAGCAAGCGTGAACCAAGGCAGAGGTCTGGATTCTCCTCTTCATGCAGTGGCCAGGATGTCCAGTGGGGAGCTGGCTCGCCTGCTCATGGACTTTGGAGCAGACACCCAGGCCAAGAATGCTGAAGGCAAACGTCCTGTGGAGCTGGTGCCTCCGGAGGGCCCTCTGGCCCAGCTCTTCTTGCAGAGAGAAGGTGCTTCCCCTTTGCTTGAACCTAAGCCCTAATCCATAGAGACTCCCTCCTTCCGGCTCTAGTAGGAGGCAGGTACTTACGGAGTTCTGACTTTCAGTCCTATGAAAAATCATTCTCTGCCATCACCAAATCTGGGGAAGTTGAGATAATTTAGCATTCAACGAGGTACAGTCCTAGTTGTTTAGTAAATAACCATCCTGCTGTTTGGCATGTTGGGGATAGAGAGGCTATTTAGGATGATCTAATATTCACATATGGAGTGGGCCAGTTTTTAAAAAGTTAATATATTGTTTCAAAATTTTAATATTAAAATGATCTAAAACATGCTTTAGAATGATGCAGCAGAGGCCTCCTTGGGGTTATATGAGGCCCCAGGATATCTTACTGCTCTGCAGATGGGCCAAACTACTGGACGTTTGGTTTCTGGGCTTAAAATGCAGCTAGCATATTTCTTTGATGAATCACACCAATCCAAAGACATTTACTATTTATTATAAGTTAGCCAACAATAAGTCTACACTCCTCCATAAGTAAGAACTGACACTCCTCACCCAAACAACTAAACGTCGTGGTGGAGTGGTATGTATGGGAGTAGGGGTACTTCCTTGGGCTTTGGGGTCAGGGGTGGGCTGGGCTGAAGAGCAAAGGACCCTCAGGTTGGGGAGACACCCGATTGCCATCTTAATTGCCCTAGAGGCAATTGGGCAGCCAGCTTATTCCCTACTTTCTCACCAGAGTGTGGACTGTGTTAGGTTTTAGGGGTTGTGGGACTTCGAAGCAGGCCTTCCTGCCAGAAGGTTTCTGATGTCATGTAATCTGGTTATTTTCTCCCATATGCTGAGAATTAGGGCTGACTCTGGGCAGAACTGTAAAGTGGACCGAGCAATCCTTCTTCCTCCTACTCCCACTACCCCAGTGTACTTGCAGCTAAGCCCCTGCCTTGGGGCCCCTGCACTCTTGAGCCAGGCTGGTCAGGCGAAGGAAGATTAACCCCAGGCACAAGAAACAGTCCAATAGAGACCCCTTTATGTTAACCAGTGGGATAATCACTGGGCAATTCTGCCTGCATTTTAATGATTTCTTATTTTCAAAAAAGTCTATCTATATATACAGGGCCAATTTCTTCATCAGGCATAGATGGTACAGTGCCTCAGGGCCCACAGAAATGTCTTAATTCCTTTTAAATTCTGAAGAAAAAACAAATAAAACTCAACTTGGATTATATTCATCTTTATACCAACATAGTTGTAAAATACAGTTTTTAATATTTTTTTATTGGGAAAGGGATCCACAAAGACAGAATTGCCTCAGATCCCCCTGAAGTCATAATATAGGGTATATATATCCCCTTCAGAACATGGTTGTGTTTCACCTAACAGCAATTTATTTGCTTTTGTCCACCTGTTTCTCTGTACGTGGGGAAGGGAATTCATTAAAATACTGTCCTCTTTCAATGGTGTGGTGACAGGAGAATGTTAGGTGAAACCCAAACAAGTTCTGAGTTGGGCTTTACATAGGTGTTAGGAAAGGTGGGATTTTCCCTTGGAGGGACAGAGAAAGGATTTCAAGAACATTGCTGCCCCATCCCCCTTGATAAACATCTAACACGGTGCTTCCTCATGGCACATAGTGAAAACTAAAAATGACTCAGCCTAGCATGACTGCAGCCCTGGTGTCACTCCCCTCCCCCACAAATGAGCTTTGGCCTTATTAAAGTATCATGAATGTTGCTGGGGGAAAAAAAGAAACGAAGGCCCAAAGGAATATGCCAATTCATTAATATACAATTAGCTGATTTTATCATTGAGCAAAGCAAACCCTCTGAATGTTCGCAGGTGCCAGCAAGTGGCTACAAAACTGTAGTGGGTTTCCAGCTCTGTTTCTACGGAATTAAAGCTACAGTTACTGTATACCGTCCTGTTTGTGGTAAACAGCAACTATTCTGTTGACATCAGTAGTTACGTTGAGCTTATTCTGACGTCCTGCTTTTCATAATTCTCTATCAGGCTTGCTCTGAGATCTTACTCTTCATAATGCTTTATCAGTACCTCCTACGGTTGCCCCTGACAGTGTATCTAGCACAGATGATTAGTCACATCCTTCAACATTCCTTAGTGAGGTTAGATTAAGTTCAGTTTCCCCACAGTGTACTTTTTGCAGTTCATTTATATATGCTTTGAGTACATTGGACGTAATCTGGAAGATGCCTTACTCCAGCAGGGCCCTTCTGTTAGGGCCTGATTTAAAATATTGCATGTATTTTTTTTAGTGTATTTGTGTCTATTTCCACCTCTCCATGTTCTTTATCACCTAAGAGTTATGTAATGCAGGATATCCTGTAGCTTGTGGTGATGCTATAGGAAAGTAGAGGCCCCAGTATCCTTTCTGTTGTATTCCCAACCCCCTGGCTGCACAATCAAATGACGTGGGACACATGCCTTTAAAAAGTCTAGATACTCAGGCTTTACCCAACAATAATCGAAGCAACCTCTCTGGGGTGGGGTCCAGCGTTACATAGTTTAATGTTCCCCCACCCCAGGTGACCCTGAAGTGCAGCCTGGATTGAGGGCCACTGCTTTATGGAATTCTTGAGGGTATATGGTTTTGCTTTTGCTTTTTTTTTTTTTAATAACCAAAAAAGAATTCCCATTATAATTTGGTACAGGGAGAGTGGTTGGAAAATCATCCCCTATCCTTTTACCCTATGACGGTGTTTGTCAACCTCGGCACTATTGACATTTTGGGCCAGTTGGGGAGTGTCCTGTACACTGTAGGGTGTTAAGCAGCATCCCTGTCCTCTCCCATGAGATGCCAGTGGCACTCTCCCCCCAAGTTGTGACAACCAAAAATGTCTCCAGACATTGCCAAATGTCCCCTGGGGAGCAAAATACCTCCTCCTATTTTTCCCCCACCTCACCTGCCCCCAGTTGAGAACCCATCCTGAAATGTAAACTCCTGGGTGTTCCCCGTGCAAGATTTGTGCTAGATCACTCATCACCTCTGAGTTGAAGCCTTGGGATAGCTCTGGATACAGAGTATAAAAACAAATACGACTTAAAATAAAATACACTGATGATTCACTGAGAGCTCATTATATTTGAAGACCTTAAAATTGCTCAAATTATAAAATAAAAATGTTTGCATCTGGAAATATGCCCTTATTTTTTAAGGTAAAAGACAAGAACACCATTAAACATGAATGTTATTTTCATTATTGGAATTTTTGTGTAGCTGTGTAATTCCCAAGTTAGCGTTTTTAAGCCTCCCTTAGTGAGGCAAAGCTTTAAATTTCTTTCGCCCTGTTCTAAATTAACAAGCTCATTTCAATTAGATACCAGAAAAGAGGAATAATGACCTAAAAATGCCTTCTACAAAAAAGCCAGAAAATGGTCTTAAACAGTACCATATTATTTCCTTATAACAATGTTGTATCTCGTATACTTAAAAAAAAAAAAAAAAAGGAAAGGAGAAGCAGTCTTAGATCAATGACACCAATGTGTGACTTGTCTTGTGATCTTTCTCCAGGTCCCCCTTCTTTGATGCAGTTATGCCGCCTTAGAATTCGGAAGTGCTTTGGAATCCGGCAGCATCATAAGATAACTGGACTTGTTCTCCCGGAGGATCTGAAACGGTTTCTCCTACATCTTTAAATGCATCAAGGGAATGGATTCACAAACAACAGAAAACATTATTGAGTGTTGTGGCCACTGGAATTTTAAAATAAAATTGGGTTTATAGAGGTTGGCTGGTTTTTTTCAATTAGATTTTTATTTTTAATAGAAGCTCACTGGGTACTTTTGTATTATTAATTAGAAGGCATGAAGACTTCTTTGCTCCCTGCTTGGAAGACAGTGTCTAAAATAACAACTATTGTTTTGAACATCTACCCCATGCCAAGCACTAAACAAGGAACACTTTATGCATCATCTAATTTAGCTCTCACACCAACCCTATCCAATACAGTAGCCACTAGTCCAGTGGTTCTCAACCAGGGGCAATTTTGCCACCCAGGGATGTTCAACAATACCTGGACACATTTTGATTGTCGCAACTGAGAAGGTGTGTGCTACTGGCATCTAGTGGGTGGAGGCCAGGGCTTCTGTACAACATCCTACAATGCGCAGGACAGCCCCTCACAAAAAGAATTATCCAGTCTAAAATGTAAATACTGTAGTGCCCAGGTTGAGAAACCATGCTCTGGCCACATGTGGCTATTTTTAAAATGTAAATTAATTAAAATTAGGTAAAACTAAAAATCCAATTCCTCAGTGTCATTAGTCACATTTCTTCAGTGCCATTGGTCACATTCCAGGAGTTAAATAACCACAAACAGCTAGTGGCTACTGTACTGGACAGTGCAGATATAGATCACTGCAGAAAGTTCCATTGCTCCATCCTTGAAGAAATTTTTATTGGACATTGCTCTTTAGAGGCTCGATGAATGGATTTTAACTGCCTTTCAGTTTCAGATTTACAGGAAACCTGTGATACAATTTAGCAATGATGGCTGTAGTTTCAGTTCTCTCTCTGAGAGATGTATGGGGCTCCATTGCATCAATAGAAAGAAAGAAAACATTGTAGCTACTTAAGTCAAATACTTACCTGTAAGACAACATCTGGCCTAGATGATCTCTAAATATATTTCCAATATATTTTTTCTGTAATTCTAAATTTAATTTGCAATATGAAAAAAAGACTCCAGAATATTTTTCTAAAAATGCCCAACCAGTTTCCCAGCAGATGGCGCTATTGCCACATAGTCACTTCAGTGAAAGTGGTGTTCCTCATAAATGACCCATCATGAAATGCTTTACAACATAGGCTCTGGAAATTTCCATTCAAGAATGAAAACTTTGTAGTGATAGATTCCACTGACACCAGGTTTCCTCCTTCTCTTCCGATGTACCCAATAATTCAAATGTGACTTTACAGAACCTCACCTCTTGTTCCTTTTTTTTTAGTTCTTAATCTGATCATGTTTACATTTACTGCTCAGAATTTGGAAATTTGGACAGTTAATGAACATCAGCATCCTGCCACTTGCTAATTCATTTAATTCATTTATTTAGGAAATATTTAGTGAGTGCCTGTATCTATACCAGGCATCATTCTAGGCACCAGAGCAGCAGCAGTGAACGGGATAGGCAAAGATGTTTGACTTCCTGGATCTTACGCTCTAGTCAGAGAATCGTTTGTTAAGGGGTGAGGACCTGTAGGCATTTTGCTGGTTTTCTTTTTGAAAACACCAGTTTAAAGAAATAGTACGACGGACCTTCGCTTATGTTAATCTTCTTCAGTCAAATCTGCTGAGTTTCACCTACGGCTATAACAATTACTAGAACAGCATTTTCCTTCTTAAATATTCCAGGCAATTAATTAATATGAAAATCCATATAATAGATGGTCATCCTGCAAATGGGAAAAATACCACCACCACCTCTCTCATTGCAATTTAGGAAAATTTCAAAGTACCTCACTTAGCAATGCTCAGAAAGAAGATTGTATTTAAATAGGCAGTCTATTTTTATGACTCTAGATGTTACATTCATAAGTGGCATATACCTTTGAATGCTTTGTCATTCCAATGTGGCACACCCTCATAAATTCTGTCATCAAAGCTGCTTAAATGACATTTCATAGACCCCACCTTCTTGAATGATGTACATAAACTTGGCCTCATGAACCCATCATTTAAAAATGGTGATCATTTGGTCTGGCTTTAGATTTCAAACTTAACATATATTTATTGTCGACCAGTCTCATATTGTCGTTTTACTACATTTTCCTTGATTTTATTCAGTAGAAACGCTAGCTAGTTGGTGCACATGACTAGCACAATTCATGTTACAATGAAAGAAGAAAGCAAGAGGAGGGGACCAGGAAAAAAGGATTTATTTCTTCGGGGTTCAGGATGGGGCTGATTGACATGGGCTGATACTTTGTACCAGCCTGGAGTGGCCAGCCATTAAGCAGACATTAGGGGCTCAGAAATGAGGGACAAGATGTGCTCAGCTATCTGTTCTGGGGCACGGGATTGGGCCTTTATGTTAATGTGTTGAAAGCCTAGCATTAGGGCTTCAGTGTAAGACCAGGTCAGCATCAAAAGCAACTAAATAACAGTGCCCATTCTAGAGAGCTTGCTAAAAGCCAGGCACGCTGCACTGGTGATCTATAAACCTTCCCTCAAACCCTCACGGTTCTTATCCTCATTTGACAGATGGGGGTGCAGAAAGGTTAAGGAACTTGCAAAAAGTCATACAGGTAGTAGGTGGTGAAGCCAGAGTTTAATGCTGGTACACACTCTGCCTTCTCTTTTCTTCAGTCAATCCCAGGGCTTTGGCTGTGGGTCCTAAACCCCCTGCCTAATTTCCTGGTAGGTCTTGGAAGGTGGAGGTGGAACCAAGTCTGTAGGTCAGAGGTCCTGGGATGACACCGGGAAGCTATGCCAAGTTTAGGCCTGGACATCACACTTTCCGTGGTCACATGAACCAGCCTGGGAGGCCCCAAACTCACTGCCTCTTGGGGCAGATGGGTCAGCCTTGTCCTGCCAGTGATGCTGGTGAGCACAGAACGATGCCTTCCCATAAGACCAAGCCTGGCATGGCAAATGAATTTTTTTTCTGAAATGGGAGTATTTTGGACTGACTTTGTAACAAAATCTTACCCTGAAACATAGGGTGGAGGAGAGGCTGCCTAGGCTTTGCACAAAATTGGCTGCTCATTTGCTAGTTCTGTTAGTTTTCTATTGCTGCGTAACAAATGATCATAAACTTAGTGGCTTAAACAACACAAAAATTGGTCATCTCATAGTTTTCGTAGGTCAGAATTTCAGGCATGGGGTGGCTGGATGCTCTGCTGGAGGAGTCTCACATGACTGAAGTCAAGGTATTGACTAGGGCAACAGTTTTCATCTGGGGCTGGCGGGTGCTGTCTTCTTCCAAGCTCACTGGTTGTTGGCGGAATTCAGTTCCTTGCAGTTGTAGGACTGAGGTCCCTGTTTTCCTTCCAGCTGTCAGCTGGGGACTGCTCTGAGCATTTGGAGACCACCCACAGTCCCTTGCCATCTGGCCCTCTCCATAGGAAGTTCTAAGCATGGATGTTTGCTGTCTTCCAGGCCAGGTGAAATGCCTCTCCCTGATTTCCTATTCTGTGACCAGCTGGAAAAATCCCTATGCTTCTAAAGGGCTCCCCTGATTAGGTCAGGCCCACCTCGATAATATTCTGCCCTTAAGGTCAACTAATGTGGGACCTTGATTACATCTGCAAAATCACTTCAAGTAGCACTTAGATTGGTGTTCTATTGAATAACTGGCAGAAGTACATACACAAGAGGCCTAGAATCTTCAGGGCATCTTAAAATTCTGCCTATCATACCTGTTAATAGCCAATAACCATCAATTTTGTATTGATTTGTCTGAAATACAATATATAATAACACAGTAATGATTATTTTTATTTCAACAAACATGTATACAATGCTTACTCTATGCCAGGCATGGCTCTAAGAATTTCACAAACACCAACTCATATAATACTTATATTCTACGATATTGGTGCTGTTATTATCCATTTTATAGCTAAGGAAACTGAGGTTCAGAGAGGTCAAGTAATTTCCCCAAGGTCATACAGCTTTTGTCAGGAAGCACATGGGTCCTTTAATCACATCAAGCCTAGATTGTCAAGTTTGGCAAGGAAGAATGAAGGTCCAAGTGGGGCCAGGAAGTGGAACTTCTCAGCCTTGACCCCATTCTTTTTGGGGCTAAGTACAAGGTCACTGGCATGCCTACCTAGGGGGTAGGGTGTGGTGGGGGAGTGCTGTTCTCTCTTAAGCTGGCCTTCTCCGGCCTTCGTGACTCTTCTGTGATTTAAGTAGGACAGTTCCTACTAGGCAGATGTTTTATAAGAGACTTCACTAAAATTTATGGAAACCAAAAGGGAAGCTTGAGTTTGCTACAGATCCACCTCCTAGCCTTTACTCACCTAGGGCTTTCTGTGTCCTGCTCCTGTACTGTCCTGTCCTCCAGGGTGTTTGGGTTGGGACTGAGGAAGTCAGTCTCAGGTTTGGCTTCTGCCTTGGGCTCATCTTGATGAGGAACATGGCAAAAATCCTTGGCATGGTCCTCTCAGTACAGAAAAGGGTTCAACCTTCATGCTGTAGCCTCCATGATGTGATAAAGGAAGAGAATGTCCTGGTACCTAATACACCCTCCAAATCCTTTCGACTCCTTCAAGTGTATAAATTCTCACTGATTTGACAAGATTGATTTTCCACCCTTTACTTTGCAAAATCCATTGTGAGACCGAAGCAAGTGAAATTGATTTCCGCTCACTTCCCTCCCCACCCAAGGTCTCTTTGCTCATTCCTGAAAATATGAGATTTTCTAACTTTCTATGCCCTTTTGAAAAGCTTGTTTTGTTTTTGTTTGTTTTTAGTTCAGTGAAATCAGATGGTTCTACAGGCCTGTGTGGAAATTTTAATGTGATATTCCAGGTATTTAAGCTTCATTAGTTCAAAAAGACACCTCTGTTGTATCACAGTTGGAAGCCTAAGTACCCTAACTATTTACGTTATAAATATTGGGCCATGGCCATGAAAACTGGGAATAGTATCACCCTGCTTTTCATTCAATTCACATTTTGTGTATTTCACCTAAATAAGAATGTACTTCAGAAAGCTACTGGTAGAAATTTATTTCTCTGAATTGCATTGTGCAGAATCAAATGGAGCGGGGTCTGTGTTTTGCTTTTCAACATAGGATAGAAAGAATGTCCTATTTCTTTTAGTTCTCTAAAGTGAATTTAATTGGTCCTGAACCACCATCAGCCTGGCTGGAAATTCAACCTCAGTTACAATATGGATCTTATTGAAGGGTTTAGAAGAGATCTCAAGGTGTTACCCAGAACATACAAGGAGGGCCCTCTAGTCTTAGGTCCAGATGGCCACTGATGATGTTTGTCGTCTAGGCCTATGTGGTTCTTTGGAGGCAGGAGAATCTGAGGCATCCATGTAACATAATGCTCGGGCTGAGGCTGGGAGCCCTAGTGCCTGAGGCCCAGACTGCCTAGAGAGACCCTGTAGCCATTTCCTCTTGGTGCTGTGCTACCTCTCCACACTGGCGTGTGGGAAGAAGACATGAGCACCTGCTTCTGGGTCCCATCCCCAAAACCCAGTTCCCTTTCAGCCTTGGGGAATTAATGTCTCTCCATGTTAGCAAATGCCACCCTAGGCCTCCAAGTGCTCTCTCCCTTCCAGCTCTGGGAAAACCTAGCATGATCTCCTTAGTGCATTTCAGAAATGCAAACCACGAAAGTGGAAGCTCAGCACAGAAGGCACCTGCCTGTAGGGAACCACAGCCCTCAACTCTGCAGCACAAATGTTCCTGAGCCCAGGGAAATACAAGCTTGGGTTGTTTCTATTTTCCCAACTAAACAGGAAGAATAAGTATGGGGAGGTGACTTTGGAGGTTAGAGGACAGAAAAAAATGTAAAGTAGTTGTGTCCAAAAGTGGAAAAGTTAACTTTACTAGAGAAACATGGTAGGATTATCAGGTATACTGAATGCCTACATGGGATCTGTGGTAGTGATTGTATTTTCCCTCCAGCCACACTCAGCACTCAGGTCCAGCTGTGGCATGGGTAGACAAAGGGACAATGGAGTTAAGGGGAGTCTGCAAGGGTATGATTGCTGTCTAAATGGGCAAGGAGGGAGAGGAGGACTTGGGTGGGCAGGGTTGGTGGACAGTGCAAAAGTGGCAGGGCCAGGGGCCTAGAAGTCCTAGTGACCTCAGTCAGATAAAGAACTAACTATTGGCATCTGGGGCACTAGAATAAGTGACTTGGAGGAAGAGAAGTTGATAAAATTGAAATCAAGATTTTAGAGCTAGTTTGGTTATTGGAGATGACAGACTCTAGGAGAAAGTGGGTGGATTAAGTGGTATAGAGGAAAAGATCATTGGAAGTGCAGATGTCAAGGGACAGAGATGCTAGAGTGCAGGGTGAATTGTCACGAGTGGAAAAGTTGCCAAGAACAGTGACATGCATCAAAGATTAAGAGGAAGATGGAAAGCCAGGTCTAAAAACCAGACATTTCTTGATGACCTCAACCAGGAGGGCTGGGGGTTGTATGGCATATGTTTAAAAGAAGCTGGGGGTCTGAGGGAGGAAGAATGGAAATGATCTAAAACAGAGGTTGCCAAACAGTGGTTAGAAGACCAAATCTATCTTGGTGCCTGCTTTTGTGAGTAAAACTTTATCGGCACACAGCTACACCCATTTATTTTCATATTGTCTATGGCTGCTTCAGCACTGTGGCAGAGTTGAGTAGTTGTGACAGAGACCAGATGGCCTGAAAAACCTAAATTATTTACTATCTGGTCCTTTACAGAAAAAAGTTTTCTGATCTCTGATCTAGAATTAGCAATGAAGAGCAAAAGCATTAACCTCACAGTGAGAAGTAAGCACAATTAATATCACAGTAACTTTTCTTGCCACACAAATGTCAAATCCTTCTGTTCCTTTCAGTCTGGGTCTGCTCTGGGTCACCAGATCAACTGCTTGACTCAACTGATTTTTTTTCACAATGAACCAATTCATTGGATGACTGAAATGACAGAATGGCTGACTGTTTTAGCTTTGTACGTGGGTATATTTTTCCTTTTAAGCCTAAGCCAACCTACATCATTGATTTACAGAGGAAAATTTTTTTATAGTATGCAAATCCAGACCGCCATTTGTTCAAAAATAAACTGCAGACTATGACACCATGTTATGGTTTGTTGGGGTACTGAGTAAAGATGCTGGTGGATCTGTCTTCCATGACCAATTTCCTATCCTACCTTGCCTGGTTCCTTGTTGTTAGCCTTGAGAATGGGAAACTGTCCTACGAGGCTTTGCCCACTATCTAATGAGACAGGCATGGACAGCATTTTTCAGGGTAGTCAATCTATAGGCTTACCAGTGGCCGCTCACATTCCTTCTCCAAAAAATTTGAATCAAGCAATACAAAGACTCAGAAAATGCGCACCTGAGTCAAGTAAGTGGTGGGACACCAGAGTAAGTTTTCACATATGTGTATTGTTAAGCTTCCTGAAACTATCTTCTTTATTTCTGCTTTTCCTGGAACCTGGAACCTCTACACCTTCCTCTTCCATGAGATCTTTATCTTTTACTCAACCTAGCTTGAGTAGATTCTATTTAAGAGTGTGCCAGTGCCTGATTCTTGGTGATAAGTGGGTCCATTGGCTTTTCTCTTCCAGGATTTCAAGTAAGATATGTTTCCCAGGCCAGTAGTTTTTCTATGCCCTTTGTCATAAGGAAAAAAGAACATGGAGGGACCAGCACAAATACAAATCATTTACTCTTGGGAAGACTATTGGTGGCATGAACCTAACTGAAACCGAGTCAATAAGTACTGTCCTCCCTCGGTATCTGCAGGGATTGGTTTTCAGGACTGCCTTTGGATACCAAAATCCACAGATGCTCAAGTCCATGGTATAAAATGGTGTAGTATTTGCATATAATCTATGCACATCCTCCCTTATATTTTATATCATCTGCAGATTACTTAAAATATCTAATACAATGTAAGTGCTAGGTACATTGTTGTTATACTGTATTGCTTTTTAATCTGTATTATGTTTATTGTTGTATTGTTATTTGTTATCATTGTTTTTCTGAATAGTTTTGATCTGCAGTTGGTTAAGTCCTCAGATAAGGAACCCATGGATACGGAAGGCCAATTGTACACAGTCTGTAACAGATATACTTTTTTAGTCTTACTAGAAAGGACTGACATTCGAATAGCAAGGGTCACTGGAGTCATTTGCCACCCAAGGATAGTCTATGGATTCTCTCAGACAAAGCTAAGAGTGATCATTCAAGGTGAATATGGTTTCTTTGGAAGATTTTTATTAACTAGAGCATCACCTTGGCTGTTTTCCTCCCGTCATTTTCCAGAACTGACATTAACTGTGGTGTTGAAAGAAATGTATTTCGAGTGTGGCTGTCTCAGTTATGTTTTGGACATGTCTAACTGCTGGTGATGGGAAAAAAACTTTTAAAAAATTCCTGCACAGCCCCAGCTACCAACAGTTAGTAATGAAAACAGTCCCTGTTGTGCCCTTTGGTTCATTAAGTTTTTCTGATCAAATCACTCCCTATGTTAGTTGGGTTTAGTAAAAATGAACTCTGCTGTTTTGGGATTTAGAAGTAGAAGAGAGGGAGAACCCAACATGTGTTTAAGTACAAGCTACAGGGAAGACACTGCACCAGGGATTTGGAAAGACTCTGACCAGTGGGAATGCTGATGTCTCAGGTTCCAAGGCTTTAAGTGTACTCTCCTTCCCTTGCCTAGTCAGTGATGACACCTTTCCCTCTGATTAATGAATAAGCAGTTCTCTGTCTTTAGTTCAATAATCTGTGGATTGAAGGCAGCTGTTCTACTATGGATCCCCACCAGTGGTGGTGATGCCAAATTGGTTGTTAAATGAGACTGGCAGATCGTTTTCCTTGGGCTGTGCATTTCTGTGTCTCATGTGATTTCCATTCTAGGTCAGGACTGGAGACAGATACTTTAGGAGACAGAAAAACTTTAGCCTGACATAAGACGTCCAATTGTACCATGCTGGAAGAAGCCATCAAAACAAATAGCTTTTTCTGTAAACCTTCATCTTCTTAGGCTTGTCAGAGTGGGCAAAGGTCCTCTTTAAGTGGAGAGTCATAGGATAAAGAACTTCTCTGAATTAGTTTATTAATCATGAAAAGAATGACTCAGAAATTAGTGAGGAGGCTTGTTTTCCCCCAATGTGATTAACAGGACATTTGATATTTGTCTGCTGTCAATATAGAAAACCCACTTTATCACATACTTTACCTGATTAGTGGAGGCAACAAAATGACATTTTGGCATGGACAATAGCCTCTGAGTAGTGATGTGCTGGTAAAATGTTTCACATCTCAATCTCCAGAAAAAAAATTACAAGCATTTGATTTTTAGTGTTTTCCATTTTCTGTGGTGTAAATATGCCTACAATAGCCAATTTCAAGCTACCACATGACATCATCGAACGCAAAATTTGGGAACAAATTTGCACAATCAGCTTTTAGGAGCCAATACCAGCTGGCTCCAGCCATGACTGCCTTCCAGGTATAGTTAGACCATATGCAATGAGGCTGGCTCCTGTCAACTGCTCCAGAAGAATGTTAGCTTGTGGGGAGAGTTGAGGGAGACGTTTTGATGATGTCCCTTTCAACTATGCCTCACCATTATGGCTTAAACACAAGCTAAGGAGGAGGCTGTTTAATTTGATGAGGATTCATTTGGCCATTCTAGGTAAATTGTTTGTGACTGCCTATTATTTCAATTTTTCATTGTGGCAGTACAGAATTGTGGAAAGAACTTTGTATTGGGGTGGGGGTGTGGCACATTGGGGAAAAGATCTTACTTCTATCCCTAGCTCTTCCAATTATTGGCTATTTCACTCTTGAGCAACTTATTTGCCACTCACGCCCTTCCCTTCATTCCCAACAACTTTTGAATAACAACCAGGCACCAGCTTCTTCCTAACCAACTCAAGAGCAAACCCATAGGGTTGTGTATTTTGCTGTTCATCTTCTCTACTCTCTCTATGGAAGTTTAAACGATAGGACAACACATGGAAGACAGAAACAAGATGTCAGCAAACTCACCAAGCTTGGAGCAAACTGCACAGTCTCCTCTGAAAGGAGTTCACTGCTTTGACATTTAAAACTGGGGTTTTTCCTTAGAATTCAAAAGAAATGAATATAATTTGCTCATTGAAATCACAAATCACTTTTGAATTCACTAATCCTTTATAATACAATTCATAGCAGATGTTCTCAAACTGTAAAATCACACACAGAAATTTAAAAAGTACTGATTCCCCAGGCCCCACCTCAGACCTGATGATTTATAATCCCAATCAGGGTGGGGAGTAGAGATGAAAGACAGAGCCTAAATTTAAAAAAAATTCCTTAGATGATTCTGATGCAGATAAAGCTTTGGAGAATCACTGCTTTAGAGCAAGGAAGGACTTGGTTATTACTCAACTGGGCAGCAGTCAAAGTTAAGCTGTATTTTCTAGATCAGCAGTCCAAATGGGGGCATTGACAGATCAATGTTTCTAGTGATAAGATGCCAAACATGTGTATCAGCGGTCCATCGAAGCAGCTCCCCATCAAACTTTGAGATACTCAACTTCACTGCTAATGTCCCTGACTGACAATCCCTGTGGTGCTTGCCAACTGCCAGCCATTTTGTTCTCCCACCCCTCAAGAAAAGTCCCTGAAAAAAACCCAAAAACTGAAAGTATTAGGGAACCTGAAAGAGACGCCATACCTGGGTGACTCTGATTGCCTTCAGAGGCTGAAATAGCTGTCAGAAAGAGAAGCTCTTAGCCACTTGCAGCTTTTCATGGACATCAGTTTTTGGTCTTTGAGTCAATGTAAATTAGGTGCATCAATTCCTATTGCAGCTGACTGTCAGTTAACATCTCTGTCCTTTATGATAACTGACTTGAGTATAATGAGCAGGCAAACACATTCTTTATCATTGTCCATCTTTCTAAGCTTCTGTGTATTGATTTTCAGCCTCAGAGCTGGGCCAAAACAGCCTTGAACTCGAAGTGATTTTTCTACTCTGCCTCTTTCTTTAATTCATTCATTTATTCATTGAATATTTGCAGAAAGTCTGACAATGGAGACGGTATAGTAAAAAGATAAATTAAGCTGGAAACCCCACTCTCATGGAGTCTCCCAGAGGGAGGACAATAAAAAAATAATAAGCAAAGTAACAAACACATATGTAATATGCTGAACAAAATAAATAAGTAAAATATATAGTATGTCAGATGGTGAGAAGCGCCATGGAGACAAGTAACCCAGAGATGAGGAGGGAGAGTTGCAGGTAGGGATTGTGCACTAATAATGGAGTTAATAATCAAATTAAACAGAATTTGATTGCTAAAGAAGATTCACAGGGCCCTAAATGACAATGCTTAAAAATCTGGAGTTTATACAGGAAAAGGATACAATGGAGAAAGAGCATTAGAGTAAGGCTGTACATCACACCAAAGACTACTTTGTAGCAAGGGATCTGGAGAGGTCAAGGGTGGAGATCTCTTGTCCTCCTTCTGTAAGGGCCCTGGCAGGATGCACTCTTGCTTTCCAAATAGGAGCCATAGGCATGTACACAGTATCTCTTAGAACTTGGGAACTCAAAATGGGGTTTTGGCTGGAATTTTTAAATATTTTGCTGGTGACATATGCATATTCCTGCTACGTAACCAGCCTTTGCAGCAGAGACCTCCGAGGGTCTCACCCTGACCAGGTGCAGATCATCAATCTCACTGTTATCAATAAACAACGCTGACAAGCTGTTACAAACATCCCCAAACTCCTCGCACCCATGGTTACATGGCAGCACTATTAATCAATAGGTTTCATGCCTTGGCCAGGGATCATTGCCATACTGGTGCATTTCTTATTTCAACAGAATAACTTAGGCTAATTCTAGGCATGCCACAATTAACTCTTACAGCACAGATTGCAATTCTAAGTAGCAATTCTGAATTCTAAATTGCAATTCTAAATAGCAGTTCAAAATTTCAAGGTGGTAACAGAGCCAGCCAGCAGCTTTTGTTTCCAGGCAGGGAGATCAGCAAGTGCAAAGGCCCTGAGGCAGGACCATATTCAGAGAAAAGCAGAGGGCTCTCTGAGATCAAGGCTGAATGAATGATGGAAAACTTAGTAGATGATCTCAAAGATGTAAGGAACAGATGCTAGGTGGCAATCTGAATCACATGGTCTTCCAAATGTTTCCCAGTTCTGTCTTGCTTTTCCCTTCATGTTGCAATGGAATATGTCAGTTCCAATTAGAACAGGGGTTCTTAACCTGGGTGTCTATGGATAGAATTCAGGAGGCCTGTGAATTGAAATTGTAAAACATCTTATTTTTACTGACCTTTAACTGAAATTGAACATTTCCTTCCATTAGGAATGCAGGCAACCAGAATAGTATTAGCAGTACTTGTAACTCTGCCACCCATAGATATCACAGAGATTTTTATATCAGATTACAGTTGTTGCAAATATTCTGAAATATCTTTTATGCTCATAATTTCTTTGAAATTAGTGAGGTTATTAACCTACTGCTAGATTGCACATGATCATGGTCTTCCTGTCTTTAGATCAAATGATGAAATTGAATATTTTCACAACCAGAGTTTAACACAGAAAGCTCTGGAGCATCCTGATGTCTTTGAGAGATTATCTTTGCCTTGTAAAATGAGCTATGGAAGTTTTAATTCCATCGGCAACGATGTATCTCTATGGATGAGCTTTTCAATATTTGAAACCATTGAAACAAAAAATTGGTGTTGATTGAATATTCAACATGACGTGCCTCCACGGTTTAATGTTCTTTTTGAAAATAAGCAACAACAGCCTTCACACAAAAATGTCTTTTAAAAGTCTTGTAACTTTCATACATGTATTGTAGTGTTATTTTATTTGTCTTTATTTAGGGTGCTAATAAAGAAGCATTACTAGACCATAAATTTATTCATTTCATTTATTTTAAAAGAGCCATTAAGGTATACTTCACATACAATTCATAGACCTTTACCAGCTGCAAAAAAAAAAAAAAAAAAAAGAGCTCAGCAAGAACAGTTTCTATTAGCTGCTCCAAGCAGATATGCAAGGCCTTCAGGATAACAGCTGGTATCTTGAGAAATTGAATTTTCCAGTGCCAGGTAAGGTTGATGAGGTATTAGCTCCTGAATGGAATATATCATATAAGATTTGACAAGCTTGAATTAATACCTAATGTTCTCGAAAGGGGTGGGAAATTATTGGAGAGCAATCAGGGAGCATTCCCAAAGAGGCCCCAGGCAACGTGAAAGCAGATAAATAGGAAAATGTACCCCATTAGCAGGTCACAAATGGACTGGAATGGGCTTGTTATTGCTGAGGAGAGAATGGAAGCTTAAGAAGATGTGTGAACACAGCAGAGAAGGTACCAAGGCTAATTTTTCCCTCTCAGGTAACCAGAGATTTGTGTATGGTGCTAGACTAGTTTGCATTTGGCTGAAGGCCCTATTTAAATAAAGAAAAAGGGCCTGCTCGACCATGCCCCCTATGCTGAGAAATAGGCGCCCCTTGGTTCCATTTCAGTTGTTGATTTGGAGCTGTAACCACATCCGACAATGGTCTAAATTTGATGCTGGCAACCAACATTTAACCATGCAGCCGTTTCTCCACTCTGTGCAATGCAGTGGAATCTTCGGGGGTTCTCTTGGGCTCACTGACTTCTTGGGCCTGCAGTGGTCCTCAACTGGGGCCTATCTGGTCCCTTCCCAGGGGACATTTGACAATGTCTGGGGATATTTTTAGTTGTCACAACTGGAGGGTGCTACTGGCATCTAGCGGGTAGAGGCCAGGGATGCCGCTCAACACCCTGCAGCGCACAGGATGGCCCCACAACAAAGACCTATCTGGCCCAGAATGTGAATAGTGCCGAGAGTGAGAAGCCCTGCTGTAGAGGATGGTGCACATAGCTGCCTGGGAGTGTCAGGCTTGTAGAAATAAAGGTATTGAAGGAGGAGCAGAAGTGGCCAGGTAGAGAAGGGAGGAAAAGGCATACCATTTTGTCTCTTCTGACACATTTTCCAAACACAACTCTGCTCTGCGCTTCAGATTGTTTCATGTAAATTACTTATTTCTTTCCTGATTTCATATGTTCTGTGGCTATAAAGGGGCAGCCAAGATCAGGGAGCGCTACAGCAAGGCTCTGGCACCATCCAGAAAAGCACCCACATTTGTAGCTCCTTTGTTCAATAAATCTTATACTAAACTATCGATATCTTATTAATTAATATTGATATATTATGTATCAATCATAGTATACTGTACATACTAATATATGTCCTCTTTCTCCTAGTTAATAGTATTTTTAGTTCCTATTCGAATAAAGAACTTGAATGCAGTCATAACTCATGTAGCGGACTAGCTGAGTGATAATAGCGTTTTCAAACAACGTTCCAACCCTGACCTAGAGCCGGAGTTGGAGGTGCTCTGGCCTGCCTATGGAAAGGAGAGGCCATGCACGGACGACAAAAATGAATGGGGGAAAAATAAGGAAGCACAGTCTCGCAGAGTCGTGGGAGAGGGAAATGGTACTCAGACCACACGTACAGTGGATTGAGAAGTAGGGCAAATTTGTAATGAGTGGCTGTGCTTAATCACAGCTGGTGGTGCCTTTTCCCTCCACACAATCCGTGGCCCATTTACCTCACCATCTTGTGGTCTACCGGCTGCTAACTATTCCTGCTCTGATACTTGTTAACGAAAGCCCAAGATATTTCTAAGCAAAGTAATTGGAGGTTCTGGGAAACAGAAAGTACTCAAGACACAAAGGAATGGCTTCTAATGTCATGTTTTTGTAGGTTGGAAGAACAGATGTTGGGGCTCAGATAGGCATTTAGAGGATCCCTTCAGTCACCACTTAGGCTGTCCCCTGCCTCTGTTCACTTAAGCAATATGGCTCACTGTTGCCCCACATGCTTTATGATCCATAAAGCCCCATTTAGTCTTATCCAGCCCCACGATGTAAATGCCAACTGTATACCAACAAATTCCCAACGTAAGAACTGAGAAGTGACCATCCGATTTGGCTATCACCAATACAATAATCAAACAGCAACTCAGCTTCATTGAGTGTCTGAAACTTGATCATGGTGCGTTGAAAACAAATGATAGGTGAGGAAGTGAAGGTGGCCATTCTTTCAAGCAGAAAGCAATGATAGAAGTTCTGGGTAAGGGAAGCTCTTGGCCAATCCCTTAAGGAAGATGCCTATGATACCTGCATTATACCTCTGATTTTAGCTGCAGCTGAGATGGACAGTTCCATGCAAATCTAGACCCAGCTGGCACTTACAAGGCCCCACCTCAAGTGCACAGCTTTCTGCATTCTGCTTGGTCTCTTCTGACACCTTGGAAGCTCACTAGCCCTTGTACAGGCACAGACCAGAAATATGAGGGAAGTACCCCCAGGAACTACCCTGACAATGGAGAAGGGAGTTAATATATAAATACTTCAACCTCCTATCTTCAGTGTGGTCATTTTTTCTGCTTCTTTGGTGGAATGGAGCTTCCATTTAGCACAGCAATGACTTTGATTCCTGAGATTGGCTTTTCTTTCTTCCACATCCCGTTCTTTCTACTCACTCATTCATACTTCATTGCTACTGCCAAATAGTTTTGCTTGGATCTTGTCATTACCAGCACTGAGTGAGCTCCTGGCTCTGCAATCTTGGCACATTAGAGATTTACTGAGCATGTTCACATATGTACCAAATACCTTCTGTGGATACTAAATAGCATCCCAGCCCTTCTAAGATCTCCCCTGTACTATAGGTGCTAAAAGAGTGGAAACTATGTCTCCCTTGTCATCAGGGTTCCTGTTTCATTCTGTTAATGAGGGCATAATTTGGAAGGCTATTATCTTCCAGTGGTGGTTAGAGGCAGGTGACAGGGGCTACAAATGCACCCCTGAAAACTGCTTGCTTCAGCACTGCAAGCATCTGAGGCCATTGGTGGCAATTCCTGTGATCCTGTACTTTTTGATCAATTTCCTTGACTTTCTCTCCTTCAACCTTTCCAGGAGTTGTGTAAGCCTCTAATCCCCTATGATAAATCCTTTCCTGCTCAAAATACCTAGAATGGTTTCTGTTTGGGGGGCCAGATCATGATTAATACACACATATTATCTAATTTTATTGAGAGGAAAGGTCTAAGAATTATGTTTGACTCATAAATGTTGATGGATAATAGGTGAGGGAAAGAGAACAAAATCCAGCTCAGGTAACAAAGCAAAGGTACATTGAGAGATCTTAGAGAAATGAAGCGAATACATTACATTGGATGTCAAGGTGAAAATCATTTCAAGAGAAGGGGGATCCTTGATGATGAACATTCTCTTGTGTCCCAAGAGATGCCAGCCTGTATCAAGCTGATGGATATAAAACAGTGCAGGTTTAAAAGTGAAGGAATTGGAACCCTCTGTAAGTCCTTGCAGGTAAATGAAGGAGGAAAGATGAGCCATTACTTTCTTTGAAAACCTCATTAACATGCATGTAGTGACTGTGTTATCTGACTTCTCATGGACGCTGATCAGTGAAACTGGGAATTGCATACCGTGTAGTGCTGTGAAGTAAAAAGCACAATTTACTGCAAAAATTAAGAATTCTGGGTTACACAGCAGTTTATAAATCTATATATAATGCTTCCTTGACAGACCAGGAAGGTAGCATTCTAAAATATAGTATTTTTAAAAAACTCTTCAGATCTGCTGGAGAATAGAATGAAAGCTTCCTTTCTCCTGTTAGTTGGAGTAAAATACTAGTGCCATAGTCATATGAGTCCAAATGCCTGAGTCATATAAAGAATGGACACTTAAGTAACATGTTTCTAAGGTAGCCAATTGTTTGACATTCTCTATAGAAAGCTGTTTTACACTATTCACCCAGAGTTTTGGGGAAGAATTTTTTAGTCAATAATCCTAATTCATAATCTATGATTTTGATAAAATATTGAGAGTATCCTTATAGAATGCACCCCAATAAAAAGGCATGTGTATTAGGGTTCTCCAGAGAAACAGAACCAATAGGATGTATTAATGGATGCATGGGTAGTAGATAGATAAATTGATGGGTAGATAGATAGATAGATGAATTTGCTACAGGCATTGGCTTATGCAATTGTGGAGGCTGAAAAGTCCCAACATCTGTAGTCAGCCAGCTAGAGATCTAGGAGAGCTGATGGTGTAGTTCTGGTCTGAAGGCCAGCAGGCTCAAGACCCAGGAAGTGCCAATGTTTCAGTTCGAGTCTAAAAGCAGGGAAAAAAATGGTGTCCCAGCTGGAAGGCAGTCAGGAAGTAGGAATTTCATCTTATTCAGGCTTTTTGTTCTATTCAGGCCTTCAACCAATTGGATGAAGCCCATCCACTTAGGGAGGGTGATTTGCTTTACTCAGTCTATCGATTCAAATGTTAATCTCATTCAGAAACACCCAGAATAATGTTTGGCCAAGTGTCTGGGCATCCCATAGCCCAATCAAATTGACACATAAAATTAAACATCATAGCATGCAAATTCTGTGAAAGGGAACAAGTGCTTTTGGGCTAAGAACACTCAGAGCAGATATACACATTCACTTGACAAACATTTTCAAGCCCAAACTCAGGAAGAGTTCCTGTTTTAGTTGTCAGTGATACATTGATCCTATTTTCAAGGATCCCCTAATCCACTAAGAGAAACAGACAAAATTTGGAAAACTGCACTTTTCCTTCTCATCTCCTTTATTCAGAAACTCACTACATGTTGAATGAAGCCCAACTCAGGCTGTTTTTTGTGATGTTGTTGAATCCAAGGTATGTACAGGATGCAGAAGGAACACAGACAAGGTGCTTGGAGGGAGCTGGATGGGCTCTTGAAAGAGATGACACCTGATCTATGTCTTAAAGGACCAGCCACATTTTCCTAGAAGAAGAAGAGAATATAAAGGGTATGTCAAATGACAGAGGCAAGGAAGAGAACAGCACATGCAAGAAATTACAAGTAGTTGTCACAAGGATTCAATGAAATAATGCATTTAAGCACTAATGAAATAATGGCTCTAAACACCAATGTCTAGCACTCAGCCAGTGTTAACCCTGGTCTGCCTTTCCCCTTTCCCTTATATTCTTTGAGGAGACCATGAGGTTTTCAAGTGTCAGACAATATTTGGATAACAGAGAAGTACTTCCATGTAATTCACTACTCTTAAAGAAATCATTCCCGTCTTGTAGAAGCTGTAACTTAACAGATGTTTCTGAGTGAATTTATTCATCATATCAAGCATTGCCTTGCAATGTGGGATGCTTTTCAAAAGCCCCTTTTGGGTGAACAGATTGTGTTGCTGCTGAGGGAATTCGCAGGAATGAGGCAATCACTGTAATTCAAACAATTTCTCCTCATTTAAGAGCACCAACTGCTTATATTAGTACTGACATGATCCATTTATGAAGCATCTTAGCACAGTTGTCTCTGAAGTTTTTGGCTGTCAAATGGTCACCAGAACTGGGTTGACTATAATTGCAAACAAGATCCTTCTGATCTTGTTATCAAATCCTTTGCTGAATAGCCACCATGTTTGGGCTCAGTTGGATGGCTTGTGTGTGATACCACAACATGAGGAAAATGTGGCCTACCATTTCTATTCACTGAGCATCATTGTTAGAATGCCTACTACACTATGCTGGCAATATGAATACAGGGGTAAATAAGGACCCCCTCCAACAGTCTAGCAGGGAAGAAAGATACATAAACAAATGTGTGTGTGCACCCATAAGTAATATTCTCCTTAAACTGTGAACTGGATTAACACCTTACCTTTGAATTTCATGCACCAGCCTGTCACAGTGGATGCTATGTCTGCTTCATAAACATTGAATTTTCTTGAATGCATCATTATAAGAAAGTAATGAATTATTTGCAGCTCAGTAAGGTGACAAAGCTGTTCATAAGAACTTCTTGATAATCCATCAGATGCCTAATTTAATTTTCACCTTTCCTTCTCATCTCCTTTATTCAGAAACTTACTGCATGTTGAATGAGCCCAACTCAGGCTGTTTTAATTATGTTATTAAATCTGAGAATGTAGGCTAGTGATCACTTGAGTGGCCATGGCATGCCTAGGAATTTGGGCCTGACTTTCTAGAAAACAATATGAAGAAGAGTAAAATGACTTGATCTGTGCTGTAGAAAGATCATTTCACCAGTTGGGATGGTTGGTAGGTAAGAGGGAATGAATAAAACTAGAGGTAGAGAGTCTAGTTAGGAGATGATGGCACTCATTCCAGTGAAAAATGATGAGATCCTGAACCAAGCCTGTACCATTGGGGTAGAGTAGAGAAGGTGGATGTGAAGGAGAAAATGTTAAAGAGGTAGAATAGGGATGCCAATGGAAACTGGACATTGTGTGAGAAGGAGATGAAGAAGGCTAGGATGACTCCAAATTTCTGACTCGAGTTCCTGTCTAGATGGTGGTACTATAAATCAGAATAGGCTGATGGGAGGAGTTTTTATTGCATTGGTAGAGTGGGGAGGGATAATTGGTAGTTTCTTGGATATATAGAGTAGAAAGTTTTTGGGGCATTAGAAGTCACCTGGTGATTTGGCACTGGATATCAAGAAGGTCTGGCAGTAGGTGATGGGAGAAGTCATGAGTTTGACTGAGACTTCCTAGACAGAGAACGTGCTGGGTGAGAAGAGAATACCAAACTGAAAAATCTTTTGCTGATTTTTACTCATGTCCCCTCCACTCAGGGTGGATCCAGAGCCCAAATATTTAACTGTAATATTATACTACCTATCTTTCTATCTTTCTATAGCTCTATCTCTTCTGTCCATCCATCCCATCCATCCATCCACACACCCATCCATTCATCCATATATCCATCAATCTACTCACCCATCCATCCATCCATTCAAACATTCATCCATTTATTGAACCATCCATTATTTTATTCCAAAAGAGAAATTAAAGATACTCACAAAGAAATAAGCAGGTAACCATATAATATCAAAAGCTCCATAAGAGATAATTAGGTTGAAGGGTTCAGGAAAGTTTTAATGAAACTTGAATTATGAATATGGTTTTGAAAGTCCAGGGTGAAGTGAAGAATAAGAAGGGAACATTTCCAGCAAAGATTATCAGGGACCAATATTGTGTGAAATGGAGACATTGTTGTGGATGACTTTGCTGCTGGTGATGATAAAGATGATGAGGAAGGAGAGAAAACTTTACTTCACACCTTTTCTTATTTTATTTTTACAACCATGCTGTTAAGTACAATGAAAGTGCCATATAAACAGTAGAGTTCTTTTCAAATGTAAGGTATTATCATAGAGGTGGATGCAGGGACACTTCCTTTGTCTCATACATCTGTAAGACTAAGTACTATTAGGTCCTGAACCAGCGATTGACCAAGAAATTAAAGAGCTGGCAATGCTGATTTGTGTGTGGCTGGGGATTTAATTATATTTTGCTATTTCTGCATTTCTGGCAAAAGTGTAGCTGTGGAGCATGGTTTGTTAATCTGTATACATGTGCACTGCAGCTGCGGTTTAAATACAACCCATTTATTCCTTGTTTCTTGCCAAAATGGAACTGTAGTACCTTTTCAAGTCCAGTAAAAATATAAACAGACTCCTCCCAGAAGATTCCAGTTTGTAATATCATGAAACAACAGTACTCTGGTGCCTTTCTCCTTGTTACCAACTGCCCATCTCATGACTGAGTCACCTGGGGCAGGTTCCCTTCTCCACCCCCGCCTTTTTTATCATTGAGTCCCAAGAGCTCACTTCTCTGCTAGTTCTTTTACAGCCCCAGTGTGAAGGAATTGAGATAATGAGTTTTGACTCTTCTGGGTTACTCTATCTGTTCATTTTATCACAGTCTTCAAGGTTCTGGGCTTTGGATTTGCTACAGGATCCTTATTAGTGTATCAGACTCTTGATTGTACCCTCTTTTGATGACCATGCCTCACTCAAATGCTCTTCTCTGTCAAGAATATTCTGTCCTAGTTTATGGATTAACTATGGTCAGATTTCCAGCTGGCAAAATATTTTAAGCCATCTGCAGGACACCTGAGAACTCTAATCCTGAGCATCCCATTAAGGCTGCAACTCACCTTTAGGGTTGGTCCAGCATGGTCCTAGTAGCTTGCAGAGGGTTGGGGTAGAGAAAGAATGGATTGGTTGATTTTTATTCTGTGTCAAAGATCATGCCAACATCAGCAGTTGAAACCCATTTTAATGGAGTTCTTAAGTCTTTGGATAGCTCCTTCCAGTTTGCAGGCTTACAGGCACCATCAACTGGTGCTGAAGAAACATTGTTTTCAATGAGCTGTATGAGGTATAGATTGACAAATTTTCTTCAAAACCTCTGCTCTCTGGGAACATGGCTAGACTACTTCCCAGCACTCCTTGAGGTTCATTGTGGCCATGTGATTGAGGATGACCAGTGGAATATAGACAGAAGTGGGAAAGGCCACGTCCAGCCCTGGATCATGAATACTTCCAGTGGGGCCCTCCATACTCTTCCTCTCCTGGTAGGTTGGAATGGAGGGCGCTCCCTGGAGGACACTTTGGGAGCTACGTGTTGAAGACAGTGCAGCCACAAAATTAAAGGGGTCTGGGCTCTCAATCACCACTTTGAGGAAAGCTGCATGGCTGGTTACACTGCACTGAAATGTTATGTGAGTGAGAAATAAACCATTACTGTGTTAAGCCACAGAATTTTGGGGGTGTATTTGTTAAAGCAGCAAGTGTTAGTTTGTCTAATAGATGGTATGAGTGCCTGGGTGTTGTGTGGGAATTGACACTTGGAGGGAATTCTGCTACAGGAGAAAGGTAGACAAAACAGAAGGGAATTCCATGGCTAGGGAGTTCCATGTGAATGGTTTATACCCTCGCCAGTGTATCACAATACTACCTGAGAACGTATCACAAATTTAAGTCCTTGAGCTCTGCCCATGAGAGGGTTTCATTCAATTGAGCTGGGAAGGGATACGCATTTTAATCATTAGCCTAAATGATTGTGATGCAGGTGGACCAGGAAGACTATTTTGAGAAGTGAAGAGAATATGGTCTTGCACAATGCTAAGGACACATTTATCAAATGAATAATCAAGTGAAAAAGGAGCAGGAGAGAGAAAGCAAAAATGAGATTACAAGTGGGGAGACGTGAGGAAGGAAGTAAACAGCAGGGGAAAGCCTGGCCCTGAGGCACATTAGAAGGTGGGGACATTTTGTCACAGGTGGCTGGGGCTGATGATGGTAGACGAGGCATATGGAGTGTGCTCCTGAGCTTGCCAGCCCTAATTTCCAGGGGGAAGCCCTCTGTTTCGAGGAGCCTGCCTTTCATCAGGCATTTTTTATGTACATCCTGCTGTCACTGTCCTCTTACAAGCTGCTCCTCTGCTAGAGGCATTTTCATGGCTAATGTCATTGACTTTATTTGAGATTCTGGGGGCAACAGAAAACAGAGAACACTGTGTAGATAGATTTAAAATCAGTTGTCACACTCAGCTTTTGCTCATTTGCAGCACAAAATTAAATTTAAGCCAAAGAGATGAGATTTCCCTGGTCCTGCAGCCTCCTTATCTTGCTTTCCTGATGCCCAGGTAATAAGCACCCCCCGCCTTGCTTTGCTAAAATAAATATCATTTTGTAATCCACCCAGGACTCTTCTGGTGCTAATGGCCAACTGCGATCAGGCAGAGAGCAAAGAAGGGGTTCAACTAACATGGGGAGCTAAGGAGTCACCATGAGATGCACCTTGAGTGATGCGAGTAGATGCCTTAGAGACTGAAGGTGATAGTGATAAATATTAGGGCGTGAGGATGGAGAACATGAGCAAGGCATGTCAGATGGACTAACAAACAACTCCGGCAGGCTACCTGACTGCTGCTGTGGGCATGCAGATGTTGCAGTATACATACCTTCCCAATCAGGCTATCTTAAAGGTTTCATATGTCCTCTGGCAGTAGCCTAATAAGTTTCTTTCAAAATAAATACAATGCCCTTATGTCCGAGTGTCCAATAAAGGTCAACAGTTAATTATTGACATTATATCTTTAAGAGTTTAAGGTATGCCAGTGTGTTGGATGAGCATTGTTCCAGGAATGTCAGCTAGAATCAAATCTTCACTTCTTAAAACATTATAATGGAAATATTGTCATTTTAATATCATATCAAGCCATTATAACAAGAGCTACTATTTATGGAGCACTCAATGTGTGGTTCATACTGTGCAAAGTACTTTACATATGTTGCCTTACTCGATTCTAAAAACAACCTTGTGAGACCAAGACCTTGACTCTACCAGGTTAGAGTCAAGAGAACCGAGAATTAGAGAAGTAAGAAACACGTCCAAGGTCTCAAACCTTGAGAACAGCAGAGCCAGCATTTAAACCTGAAGATAATTGCTTCAGTAGCAACATTTAAAAAAATATATTTTTAGCTAACTTTTATTAGGGGGGATACAATGAATCTTTACACCCATCATATCCTTTATTCTTCCCTACAGACCCATGGATTAGGCATTGTGATTCCCATTTTGAGATGAAGGAAATAAGGTGTAGAGAGATTAGGTGACTTGCCTAAGATCGTATAACTCTTAAGTAAGACAGACCTGTGATATGTTGATCCCAAGAGTTTCTGGCTGGGCTTTTAACTGCTATTCTCTGCTGTTTCTCATGTGAGTCAAGCTGCAATTTGGAGCTCCCTTCAATCTCCGCTGTCCTGCCTGTCAACCTGTTAGATGTGCCACTGAGGGAGGGCATCCTTTATTATTTAAAACTCCAGGCTCTAAGTTGTTGATGCTGCTGGAGTTGCGAGGCTCTGGGGAGCTTCTGTGAGGGGCCTGGGAGATTAATTTTGGTGGATATGCTGGCTGAAAAATAAAAAAACGTGAAATGGTGGATGCTTCAGAGATTTAAAATAAATTGCTGTGTGTGTGTGTTATTTCCTTCTCATAACACTGTTGGGGGTTGAATAAAGGAAAGCTATCGGATGCCTGCCCTAGCCTCAGGGCTGTCCCAGGAGTGATAAAAAGCCCCATCTGAACTGGGGCCAGGTATTTGCCTGAAAAAGGAACTCAGACGTGTATAGAAATATATATGCAGCTGGCATCAAATGGGGGAAATGTTTAATCTGTCTTTTGAATAGATTAACAGTTGGCTTCAAGAAGGCGCTTCTGACTTTTGGCTGCATAGACCAGGAGGAGAGGCTGTGCTACATAATGAGAATTAGGACCAAGGGGGAATTAATTGTGTATCTTCAATTAGCACAAAATAGCCATAAAATCATTTCCAGGAAGAGGCAGACTTCCTCATATCAAACAGGGATTGAAAAACATCACCCACACAGGACCTTTCCTAACAGTGTTGGAAAGTGTTTGCTTTCAAAAGTGGCATGACATAAAGTTGGGCTGCCCAACATAGCCCAACATGTGGCTGCGGAGCACCTGAAATATGGCCAATCCAAATTGAGATGTACTGTAAGGGTAAAAGACACACTGGATTTCAAAGACTTAGTAGGAAAAAAAGCCAAGTATCTTTTTGGTATTTTTTAATGCTGATTACATGTCAAAATGATAATGTTTTGGACATATTAGGCTAAATAAAATGTGTTATGAAAATTAACCTTGCCTGTTTATTTTTGCTTTTTTAAATGTGACTACTAGAAAATTTGAAATTACATATGTGGCTCACATTCTATTTCTGTAGGAAGGCAGTGCTCTCGATTCTGAGCATGGGCTTTGAGGTCCAACATTGGATTGAAAGCATCTCTGCCACTCACTTGCTGTGTAATTCTGGCAGAAGAGCACATTTCTGAGCTTCAGTTTCCATTTAGGTAAACTGCGCAAACTAATACCTAAACCTAGGGTTATTATGATAGTAAAGGAATGAGCATATCAAAAGTGGCTGGCAGAGTGGCCTGCACTGGATAAATACCAGTTTTCTTTTTCCCTTCCCTCTCCCTGCATAATTTTTAAAATTTGAGGGAAATGATTTTGAATTTTGGTTCCTATAACCTAGCAAACTACCATTCAAGTGTAAAGAAAGACACTTGAATTGTGGACACTCCTGGAGTCTCTTCAAAAGTGTTACCTAAATATGGATGCCAACTGATTGCAAATGTAAGTCGGGAGAGAGAGAGAGGGAGAGAGGGATGTGAAATAAGAAGAGTAGGAAGCAAGAATCCAGAAGAAGCTGTTGCTCATTATATGTGACTGTAGATGCAAAAGTAAGACACTACTGCTACTGCTACTAGGTCCTGCGATCCTAGGTGTTACTACGTTGGAGATAAAAGGGAGAGGAGGGAAGTGAGAAACTGTCTTGTTCAGGAGAAAAATTTAGATACTGATGGACTTTGAATACAAGTAAAATGCTATAATTTTAAATATACCTTTGTTAAAAATTTAAGAGTATTAACTAGCAGAATAGAAAAATGGTGATTAGTTCTACGTTACTAGAGGGAAGTCAAATGGAACAAAAAATAGTCAACCAACACAGAAGTAGGCAAGGAAGTAAACAGAGAAAACAAAAAGAAGTCATAGTAAATAGAAAGAGTGAAATCAGTTGGTATGAATAAGTTAAAGAATGTTAATAATTGTATGAAACGTAAGTGGGTTAAGTATACCTTTACAAAAAAGAAAATGAAAAACTCAAATTGGTTAAGAAATTAAAAATCCAGTTATTTGCTGTTTACAAGAAATAACCTCAAAGTGAAATAACATAGGAAAATGAAAAAGTAAAGGATGGAAAAGATATATAATGGAATGCTAAAATGAAAGAAAAAAGGAAGAAAGGACAAAAGAGAGAAAGAAAAGGCAGAAATATTAATATTGTTAAAATAAAAGTAAAGATCAAAAGTAGTAAAAAAAGAGAGTTTATATTGACAATAGATACATTTATTTATGCACATAGTTTATATTGACAATAGATACATTTATTTTTGAACAGATTTTTTTTAAAAACATACAAAGGGAAAACAAATATAAATACAGGAGAATAGACAAATCCCCAAACACATTGAAAGCATTTAACATAACTCCCAGAAACTGATATCAAAAACACAAAAGTGTTGATATGTAGAGCTTTTAATTACACATTTATGAAGCTTAACTTTATATATTTTCATAACCAACAAACTGGATATAATATTCTTTCCATACATGTATGACAGCAAATTATCCAAAGCCAAAATCACAGACCATATTTTCTGATCACAATGCAACAAAATTGGAAATTAATGATAAAATAAAAGCCAAAGTAACCCAAATTACTCCTGTGATGAAGAGGGACAAAAGAAAATTATTAGGTCAATCAAGGTCAATGAGAGCCCTAGAAAAAATAAAACACACAGGGTATGGACAAAGAAGGGCTTGAAGAAAAATATACAACCATGAACACATTTCTTAGAGAAGTAGAGAGAATAAAATTAGCCTTGAAATTCAAAACCCAATAAAAGAACAATGGAAAACCTAAAAGAAGTAGAAATAATAAATTATAAAGATAAAGCAGACATTAATGGTATTTTTCTGTAAAATATAGAGTTGATCAATAGAACACAAACCTCAGTGTTTTAAAATATCCCCCAAATAGTCTATCCTTTGACAAGCCTGATGTCAAGAAAAATAACGAAAACATAAATAGATAATCTTAGGAATTAAAAAAGGACAAAATATGAGCTACAAAGGAAATTTTCATCATGAGAGGATTCAATATACAACTTTGTTAATAAATTTTGAAACTTAAATGAAATTAATTTTTAGACTATATGGATGTATAAAATTGACTCAATAAGATGTATCAAAATGGAATAGAATAATAATCACAGAATAAATTGAAATGATATTCAAAAATCTACACCCAGAAATGGTCCACACTCAGGTGCCATTTTTTAAAGCAATTTCTCCAAAACCTTTAGCGCAGATAGCTTCCATGGTTTGTGAACTATTGCAGAGCATATAAAAGTATGAAAAGCTTCCAAACCCACTTTTTGAGGCTAGTATTATACTGATAGAAAAATCAGAAAACTATCTCTCTCTGTCTCACACACATACACACACACACACACACACACACACACACACACATTTGGCCAACCTAAACTATGAGCTTGTATGCAGAAGTCCTGAGTAAATTTAGCATTTGAAATCCAGAAGTGTATTAAAATTAGGATTGTATAATGATTAAGTAGGGTTTATCCAAATAACGCAAGGATGGTTTAGAATTAGGACATTGATAAATGTTATTTATGACAGCAACAGATTAAAGGAGTCAAAATTAGTAGTCATCTCATGCATGCTGAAAAAATCACTTGGTAATTAAATTTAAGACTGACTTCTCTTGTCCTTCATCGAGAAATGTAAGAAGCATTTTTATCAAATCCAAGAAGGATACAAAATGCCCATTCTCACCAGTGTACTGCCAAAGCAGGAAGATAGGGAAAAGACACGAGAGGCATAAATATGGAAAGAAAGGAGAGAAGTGTCTTTGCCTGAAGATAATACTGATTATCTACTTTGAAAATCCAAAAGATTTTTCTGAAAAATGATTAACACCATGAAGAATGATCGTATAATTAATAAGATACAAAATAAAAATGTAAACATTAATGGCCTTCTTATACTACCAACAACCTACTTGGAAATGGAATTCTTAAAAGATTATATTTGCAATACAAACAATAGCAAATACATTTTAAGAAATAACACGAGGACAAAATCTTATACAATTTATATGACTTAGATGAAGAAAATTTAAAATGAAATCTTTACTGAAGGATATTAAATAATATCTGAAAAATGCAGTTATGTCATGTTTCTGGATGATAAAACTCAATGTTGTAAAGATAAAAGCTTTTGCCAAATTCATTTGTAAGTTAAGTGCTTTCCAACTCAAAATTCCAACAAGA
The DNA here is from genome assembly GCA_023783475.1 of Daubentonia madagascariensis. Lineage (NCBI taxonomy): Eukaryota > Metazoa > Chordata > Mammalia > Primates > Daubentoniidae > Daubentonia > Daubentonia madagascariensis. Next base: position 759,056 of record JAKFHU010000555.1, on the reverse strand, counting down.
ATTTTTAAAAGGAAGTTTACAATCCAACCCTATAACTCATATGTAATGGAAAATATATACTAAAAGCCAAGAGAGTTTTAAAAAGGAATATTGAGGATAACTTGCCATATTAGAAACAAAATATTTTATAAACACTCTATAAAGCCACAGGACTTTAAATAAAACCTGTAGCACTTAAGACTAACAGAAATAGACTAATAGAACAGAAAAGGGAATTCAGGAACTGATGCATGTTTGTTTGTAATTAGTAGATGACTAAGTTTACTGGGCAAAGATGGACTACTCAGAAAAAGAAATTGACATAATTTGCTATCTTTATGAAAAAAACATTTTAGATTCCTAAATCACACAATTTTATTTTTATATATTTATTTAAATTATTTACTTATTTACTAAATCAATTTCAGTTGGATTCAAGAGCTGTATGTAAAATCAAAATTAGGAAAGCATTAGAGAAGATTTAGGAAGACATAAACAATATAAAATAATCTTCAAACTTTATTGCTATTTAAATGGAAAAAGAGAAATCACATCACAATACATATCATGTATTATGTCAAAGCAGAGAAAAAAATGAAACATGAGCATAGAACTAGAAAGATCCATATCAATATGCCATGGTTACTTCTAGAAACCACCTAAATGTCCAGCAGGAGAAAAATAATTAAATTATGAGAATTCCTCAAATACAATATTATTCAGGTGTGAAATAAGAATCAAGGGGATATATAATATATATTACTTACACAGAATAATCTTCATAGCATTTTGTTAGTTGAATTAAAGAGGCAAGTCACCAAGCAATATGTATATGTATATACGTAGATGTATAGTCACGTACCTCATAAAGACATTTCGGTCAACAACGGACTGCATAAAGGAAGGTGGTCCCCCATAAGGTCATAATGGAGCTGAAAAATTCCTGCACCTAGTGACATTGTAGCCATTATAACGTCATAACACAATGCATTACTCACGTGTTTGTGATGATGCTGGTGTAAACAAACCTACCGTGCTGCTAGTTGTATAAAAGTATAGCACATACAGTTATGTACAGTACATAATACTTGATAATGATAATAAATGACTATGTTATTCATTTGTGGATTTACTATACCATACTTTTTATTGCTATTTTAGAGTATACTCTTACTCATTAAAAAAAGTTAACAGACAGCTTCTTCAGGAGGTCTACCAGAAGGCATTGTTATCATAGGAGATGACAACCCCGTGCATGTTATTGCCCCTGAAGACCTTCCAGTGGGACAGGATGTGGAGGTGGAAGACAGTGATATTGATTATCCTGACCTGGTGTAGGCCTAGGCTAATATGTGTGTTTGTGTCTTAGTTTTTGACAAAAAAGTTAAAAAAGTTTAAAAAAATTTAAATAGAAATCACCTAACGACACATTTCTCAGAATGTATTTCTGTTCAAGCCATGCACGACTGTAATTATAGTTGTAATGTAAAACCACAGAAAAAGTAATGAAACACAGATGAAGGACGGGAATGATACATGATTTTTAAGGAGGGTAAGCTTTAGCAAGGGGTTGGTGGAAGGGCATGGGCAGTGATTTGGATACTTGGCTGTTTAACTCTTCAGTGCTGTCCAATAGAACTTTCTGTGATGAGGGACATGTTCTATATCTGTACTGTTTAGTTCAGTAGCCACTAGTAACACGTGGCTGTTGAGCACTTGAAATGTGGCTAGTGTGACTGAGGAGGTGAATCTTTAATTTCTCTTTTTTTTTTTTTTTTACTTTAAATAGCCACATACAACTAGTGGCAACTGTGTTGGACAGTGCAGTTCTATTTAATTTTATATTGTTTGTAAAAACTTTTTTTAATAATAAAAATGTGGCCTTTGTTATGGTTTAGGTTATGCTGTGATAACCAACTGCTCTGAAAAATCTCTGTGACTTAATGAATGCTTATTTCTCTCTCACATTGCACATTTTCATCACGAATTGGCTGGGGGGCTCTGCTCTGCATCTCATCACCCTAGGACCCAGGCTGCCAAAGCAGGAGTCTGCTGGTCACCATGGTGGAAGGACTAAAACGATAGGGGGGTCTCACAGTGGCAATTTAAAGCCTTTCTCCTGGAAGGAATTAACACACATCCCTTTTTGCATTTCATTCACTAAAGTAAGTCCCACGGCCACCCTGAGTTCAAGAGGGTGGGGAAATACAAACAGACCCAATACCCAGAGGGAGGAGAATTTGCAAACAGCCCTAATGTTTACCACATTTGTATAATTTTCTTTTTAATTAAGAAAAAAAGAAAGAAAAGCCAAGTGAGAAAACAGAAGCTCAGACCTCTATGGTAACATTCATAAAAGTGTAATCAATATTTGCAAGTTTTTCACCCATTCCCTTCCTTATTTGAGTAAAAAATGGTCATCTTCATTTATAGAACTGGAGAACTTAGAATACGCTGAAAAAGTAGGTTATTGCTTCTAGAGCTATTTTGGTTGAATACCTAGGGAAATATTTCAATAGGATTTAACATTTCTTATCTGGTATTCAGGCTAATGGTGAATACATACTTGTTTTTTCCAAATAATAATTTATTTCGAGAAACTATACTAATTACTGATAATACTATGATTAATGATGTTTCAGCAACCGTGTGCATGTGTCTTTTAGTAATATGATAGTGTATGATTTTGATGGCATCTGGAAAATTGGTAGAAGAGAGAATTCACTGTTCATTTCCACTCTTTGGCGACTGCAAATGAAAAGCAATGCCATATAGGAAAAAAAGTATAAAATACTGGAAAAAATGTGAAGGTAAATGAACCAGGAATTCGGGCCACACTAACTCTGAAGAATGGGTCTCTAAGTCCCCGTGAGAACTGATTTTGCTTACTCTGTGCAGGTTTGACTCTGATGAGGAGCTAATACAAGGGGAGAAACATTTTATCCTACAGAAACTTACTTTATCTTTTTGGAAGTCTAGGAACTAATAGGAGAATAAATTCAGTCGCTCTGAATACATTACTGACTATTCGATTCAGAATTTATAGAAGAGAAACATGGTGCTTTATCAGTGACTGCTTCTTGCACGTTTCTAGTAGCTAGCACGTTGCCTAGTCTGAGTAAATCCCAAATTCACCTGGTGATATCATTTAAGCCTCCTTTATCCTGTTGAGCTGTGCATGAAATTCAGTGTGTTTTAAACCAAGTCTATGTCAGAGCACTTAATTCTTTGAATAGGAATGAGTACTAAAAGGAATGAGTTGAAGCCCACTGATGAAACACCCCCAAGAATACATCTGTACTCAGACAAAATGAGGTTTATTGAGCTTGTTTCCACAAGGGATACCATCCCTCAGAACTGTGGATCTGGGAGGACCTCCTTAAAGGGCGTAGGTTTGTGCTAAATCCTCTAAGAAGCATTTAAGGAATCAAGGCCTCTTCTGGTTTCTCTGTTATCAAGAAGCTGGGACAATTTGGTGATTTGGTATCTTAATAATGTTTATCTAGGAGGCAGGAGGATTAAAGCAAGGCTTGAGTGGTCATTTGTAAAGAAGCAGCAGTCACTTGTGGTGATCAGAAGGGAGGGGTGTTGAATCATTTTTGTGGTTCTGGATTGGTCTTGTTCCACACATGGTCACAGGGTGGCCTTGTCTGAACACAGTTCACATTTCATAAGCTTTGCTTATGGTCACTTGAGAATATCAAGGTTGGCTTTAACAGGGCTGTTTTTCACTTTCTCAGGCACACAGCTGTCTCCTTGTTCCTTAGCCTCTTGTATTTGATTACTCTGTTAGATTGACTTTTAGTGGAATTTCAGAGAAAGAACGAGCTGCTGATGTTTCTGGAGGAAAGAGGAACCTTACCAGATATTACCAGAGCGTTGTGAGAGTGTGATGGGGCTTCAGGGGGAGGACATGCCTAGGGGAGGAACCTGAAAGAGACAACCATCCAACTCTGTAAATGAGTTGACTGGTGTCCAGATGAGCACTGTTACAGGCCTAACCATCACCTGTACACACATGGAAGAGGAATGTAGTGACTACTTTCTTGGTCCCAATTCCTCCTGCCTCTCTATATCCATACTCTTGCCTTGGCCTTATCATAGTATATATTCTCACCTTTTGACTTTGAACTTGGCCATGTGACTTGTTTTGGCCAATGGAATTTTTAGCAGACATCATGCAAAGCAGAAAAGATTTGAGGAAACGTATTAAAGCCAAGATCTGAAAGATGAGAAGAAGTTAGCTAAGCAAAGAAAGGGAGCAGGTGTGGGGAGAATGAATGAGCTTTTCCGTAAGAGGAAAGAGGACTTAAAGAGATCCAGAAGAGGGGTGCACAGAATTCAATGGAGAGGGAGTGCGTTAAGACTGGTGAGAAAGGCAGGGATTAGAAGATAATCAGTCTTACAGGCTGTACAGCAAATTTGGAAATTTATCCTAACAGTAATGGAAAGCGATGGAAGAGGTTTAACCTGGGAGTGACGTGATCTAATTTATTTTTTTTGAAAGATGGCTTTGGTTGTGGAGTTGTTATTATAATTAGGAATAGAATTTGGGACAAATGAGTCCTGGTACTTTTTGCATCTTTGTCAGGGTGCCATGCAATACAAATTGGCTCTCTCATTTGTTCCATTAAAATCAATGACTTTGTTTAGGCAAAGTGGCTCCTGGATATTATCCCAGAGAGGGGTTGAAGGGTTCTTCATAATATTCTAAATTTACTAAATGAAAACAAGGGAGTAGCCGAGAGGATTGATTTTGGGGTGAGCCAACAGTCCTTGGTGACTGACACTTGGCCAAGCAAAGAAGGCCCATTAGGCTGGGTTTAGAAAACTGTGGCTGTCACTGAGAGGACACCATTTTCTTCCAAGGGCAACTAACTCATTGTGGAAATGAGGTTGATAAAAATAAATAGCATTTTTCTGCATGAGAACTAAAAAGACATAACTCTTTCCAGCATAGCCTCTTTCTGATTATTCAGATTTGGATCTCATCTGGAGGTGTGGTATTGCTATGTCATATGTCAGAACATTGGTTTCTCTCATTTAGAAACTCAAGAGGGCTGATACGACATATCCTTTCATAGGAAAACAAAATCAAGCTGAAAGTGAGATCAGATGGCACCGAGTCTTAGAAACTTGGAATTCTGAGAACAGGAAATTAAATTACAAGAAGTTTGGCTTCCATTTTTTTAATCATGGCTTGTTTGTTTTTAAAAATAAAGAATTTTGGAAACATTCAAAAAATGGGCTGTGGATTGCTGATTTTGCTGGTTACTTTAGGTCTGGGGCCTGATTTTTCTTTATAACCTGGTAGTATCCATGCTTTTATTTCCAGAATGAATGACTTATGAGGGGAACTTTGGTTGCACCAAAAAGTTGTCTGCAGGCTAAAATGTTATGTATTTGTCAGGAGAGCACATTTTAGGACAGTGAATTGTACAAGCATGAATTGTGTTAAATGCTGACACAGGTTTTAAGAGTTTCTCAAGTTTGGACCTGTTGACATTTTGAGCAGGATAATTCTTTATTGTATGTGTGTGTGTGTGGGCTTTCCTGTGCATTGTTGGATGTTTAGTAGCTTCTTTGGCCTATACCCACTAGATGCTAATAACTCCCCTGTCCCCAACACATAGCAGTAATAACCAAAAATGTCTCCAGATATTGCAAATGTCCCCCAGGGTGCCAAATCACCCCAGGTTGAGAACAATTGGGTTAAATACTACCTAAACACTGTTTGTGAAATGATTGTTGGACAGATTTGGACTATTTCTTAATTTTTTGATTATGCCCAATTGTAAGATAGGTTGTTTATAAATAAGTTCAGAGCTCCACACCAGCCTAAGAGGAAGACTTCTGAATATGTTACCCTGTACTTTCCCTCATGGCTAAAGCTGTGAGTGAACACTGGGGTGAAATGTCAGAGGTCTTTGTTGAGGTTTAGAAAATCTTTCACTGGTCCCTGATGAGGTTAAAAGAATTTAAAAGATGTGTGTGTGTGTGTGTGTGTGTGTGTGTGTGTGTGAGAGAGAGAGCGAGAGAGACAGTGAGAGACAGAGAGCAAGAGAAACTCAAGTTCTATTTTTTAAAGAGGTTGGAAAAGATTCTGAATGCAAATTCAATGTATTATATGCATTTAATGCATGTGACAGAGTATGAAAACTAAATATTCATTGAATAAAATATCCATTAAAGTCAACTTTGCCTTTTCTATTTACTTTTAGATATCAGAGCAAGGACTGAGAAATGCTGGGGCTTACCAGGATGAAGGGCTGCTGACTTAGGTCACATGTTGATTATGTTTAAGACCACTCAGGAAGAGCCAAATACAAGTGGTATTGTGACCACAAGAGAGTGGTAAAGGAAATTGAGAGGATGGATTTAGAAATGACTTTCATTCAAAGAATTACTGGGATATGAAATGAGGAATTAGGCTCCCTAGAGAAATAGCTGAAGTCACCAAGCAGCAAGTAATTTGAAATAGTGAGGGATGACTCATAGCATGTCTTTGTAGAGTTTGCCAAGCCTGAAATACTTATGGGAAGATTATTCCAAGGAAATTAATGAGATGAATCTAAATGTTGCCAAATTATCAAGGAGAGCTAAAGATGAAAATGGAGAATACAAATAATCCAATAAACCATTCTTTAAACAAGAATAAAACATGCACGTGCAAATAATACTCTTATAGCTAGCAGGGATGCATGGTGGTTAAGGATGTGAGCTCTTGAAACAGACTGCCTGGGGCAGAATTCCAGCTCCATCACTAACTAGCTGTGTCGCCTTGTGCACACTTACTTTCTCTGTGCCTCAATGCCCCCAATCATAAAATAGAAACTGTATAACAGTCTCTACCTTATAGGGTTGTTGTGTGGATTAAATAAGTTAAAACATGCAAAGCAGTTAAAACTGGTTTATTCTATTTAGAAAATGTTAGTTTTAATTCTGTATAGGAAAATGTTAGATATGATTATTAATTCAAGGCTCAAGAAACTATGACTTGCCCATAGTCATATACCTAGTTAGATACAAAGTTAGGACTTGCACTTTCAGTTCACATCATTTTCTTTTACGTCAAGAAGCTATTCACATCCATGTAGTGTATCTGTGTATATGTGTGTGTTTCTGTGTGTTTGTGTGTGTGTAGACTGGGGGAAGGTAAGAGCTAGACATGGAAGCATAATAGTAAAACTTTTATAGTGCTATCATATTTGAGTCTCAAACCAATTTTGTGGTATAAGGTGAAGAGAAGCCCCCATTTTACAGATACAGGAACAGAGATTCGGTAGAAAAGTTAAGCAATTTGCCCAAGATGTCAGAGCCAACGAGTAGGAGAATCGGAATTAAAAACCAGGGCTCCTGACTCCCGTTCTGTGTCTCTGTTCTCACACCCCCACCCATGACTAAAGCTGAGTGCAGACGGCATGACAGGACAAGGATAACTGAGGCTCTAGGAAGCACAGTGGCCCGATACCCTGTAGGCAAGGGCCATCAGGAAGGGCTTGTTGGAAGGGACGGAATCTGTCTAGGTCCTTTCTCTTCCTCTGCAGAGGGCCCTTGTATCCACTCATTTAATTCCAACCCTCCTTCCACGCCCTCCATCATCTCTCACCTGGTCTCCTACCTTCTGACTGGTCAATCCATGTTCTACTTGCAGCCATAATGAGGATTCTAAGGAATAAATCTAATCACGTCACTCCCATCCCTACCCGTGCCCTCATCCCTTCAGGGACTCTCCATCCCCTCTGGACCAAAGCCAGCCTCCTCCAGGGCAATTGCAGTCTTTCAATTCTGCCCTGTGCTCCCTTATTAAGACCCACCTCTCCCCACTACCCCTCTGCTCCCTTCATGCTAAAATATATTTCAACCTTCTCTAATGCATTGTGGTCTCTTTTCATCCTGCCCTCTACATGTAACCCTCTTGCAGCATTCAACACTTTGTATTTTAACTATCTCTATGGACTTTGAAAAATGGGTAGTGTCATCAGGCAATAAAACTTGGGCAGAAGACCTTGGCAAAATCAGTCATTATTAATATTTAACATGTATTAACATTATTGCTCTGGGAAGATGCTATAAATTGGCCTCGCAAGAGTTATAGTTTCTGCCAGTGGCATACATTTAAAATCTAACCCTGGAGCCAACATTTCTGAAAGGATCCTCCACCCTTTGTGACTTGGAAAACTGAACAGCTCTCTGCAGAGATGTCTGATCTCCTATGGCTCCCTCACCCCCTCCCCAACAGAGAAGGCACATCTGGGTACACTTGCAGCCTGGGCTCCTACCGTCCAACAGGCCTGTGCATGCAGCTAAGCTTAGTGTGGAATCCATGCCTTTCCATGGCCTTTCTTCCCTCGTTTCTCAGGAGTGCAAACTCAGAGGAGCTGGAACTTCTGGCTTCATCCATAAGCCAAGACCTGTGACCCCCTCCTAGCCCTCTTCTTCTGGTTCTCAATCCCTTCTAGGCCTGCTGAAGCTTGCTCACAATGTTTCCCTATGCCCCCTGAGGCCCTGCCTCCCTTACTCCCTAGGGGTACTTCATACCTTCCAGATAGATAGGAATGGCAAAAGAGTTCGTGAGCAGTGCATGGCTTATCTGCATACATCTTACAGTCATAAAATATTAAATTAGCCTGACCAAGAAAAGAAAGATTTATCTTGGAGCCTCAATCTAGGTCCTTTAGTTCTACTCAAGTGTCAAAAGAAATAACCGACAACCAGTCAGAACTCTAACTGCATGTGTCCTGGGTCTTCAGAACAATTTAATAATTCAAACCAAGAAGTTTGGGGCTTTTTTAAAAGGAAAAACTGTGGAGATTATAGAAAGACCCTATAATTATATGGAAATTATTGTTCAAATCATAATTGTTTTCTCAGTTAATTTTCTGCTTCTTAGTGAATAGTCCACTGTGTATTCATAAATGATTATGATTTCTTTTTAATATAAAATGAGAGATTAAAATGGAAAAGAAGTTTTCACTTTAATTGTATATATGACATATTGAGATGATGTTAATCAACAAATAACCCAGAAAATAAAGGCAGAAATCTGATTTCTAAGCATACTACAACTATCCATATTCATGTTCTCAAGTATAAAATGATGTAGAATATAAACTTCATGTTTGTTTTATATTTTGTTGTTGCCTTTATGCCTTTTGGGGCAGCTTATCTCATTTTGCTAGAATTTGAAGTCTTATATTTACTTGTCTAACATACCCACCTGACTCTAACTTCCAGAGGACAGAGAAACTTTCTTTCCCATCTGTGCATCCAGCTCTATCCCTGAAAGAACCTTCGGTTAGTATCATAGTAGGCAAAGGAGTGTGATTTAGAGTATAAAGGTCCACCAGGGGTGATTTTGCCCCCAAAGACATTTTTGGTTGTCACAACTGGTGTGTGTGTGTGGGGGGGTTGCTACTGGCTGTGGTGGGTAGAGGCCAGAGATGCTGCTAAACATCCTACAATGCACAGGTCAGCAAGGAAACATTCTCCCCTAAAGCCTCCGGAAGAAGTGCAGCCTTGCCAACACCTTGATTTTAACCCAGTGAGAGAGACCCATTTTAACTTTTGATCTCCAGAAATGTAAGATAATAAATTTGTGTTGTTTTAAGCCACTAAGCTTGTGGTGATTTTTTTGCAGCAGAATTAGGAAAATAATACAGATAGAAACAGGAAATTTTCAGAACAGGAAACATAAATGCCTAATAACTATATGAAAAGAAGCTCAAACTCAGAAATCAAAATGAGATGCTATTTCAAACCCATCAAACTGATAGTCATAAAAATATATGACAATGCCAAGTGTTGGAATGATGGGGTGAAAGTAACTTTCCTCACTGCTGAATTCTGGGCAGAAATTTGACAATATTTATTATTGTTAAAAATGCACATGACCTGGAGCTCCACAATTCTGCTTTGAAGGATAAGCCCTTGAGAAAAATCTGGCATGGGATCACCAGGAGAGCTCTAGAACAGTGTGCATTGCAGCATTATTTGTAATTACAAAATAACTTGGGGGGAACCTCAATTATTGGCCAATAAAGGAACTTATAAATATACTATTCTATGTGCATAGATTGAATACAGTGGTTAAAATGAATAAACATAAATTATATGTTTCAACAGATCTTCAAAACATACTATTGAGTAAACAGAGCAATTTGCAGTAAGATATACAAAGTATAATAGCATTCATATAATTTTAAACATGTAAGCACTATTATATGTTGTTAATGGATGTCTATCCATGTAGTAAAATATGAAAACATGGCCTGGGAGGATGCACACCCCTCTGTGTTGGCAGTTGACTCAGGGAAGGGTGGGAGATGAGACTAGAAAGGACAAAGGGGATTTCAACGTATTATACATGTCAAAACACAAAAATAAAAATAGCACAAAAAATACCAACTTTTGCTCATTCTTGTTGGTTGGTTTAGAGATGTTTCTTATATATATTTTCTCTTTTTCCCTTAAATTATTTTTGAAATACAAGCATAAAACCAAAAAACTATGGGCATAAAAAGGAGAGTGATCATACTCAATTTGGTTTAGAATTAACCCTGGGTTAAAACTTATATTCAAAACTCATCAACTCCACTTGCCTTTCATAATTCAGGAAATAATCTTGATGCATTACTTCAAACTTAGTTTCTTTAGGAATTAAATATATACTGGATTATACACACATGAAATAATTGAGCATTACTAAAATTCATATCATGTCTTTCAATCAAGAAAATTCTTTGACATGTATTGTCTCAACTGATTTTCCAAAGAACCCTATCAGTTAGGTAAGGCAGATCTTCTGAACGATCCTGTTTTCCAGGTGAAAAAATGGAGGCCAGAAAGGACAAAGTGGATTGTCCAAGGTTGGTGAGCTGCAATGGCCAGAGCTTGAATGCATGTCTTTGATTCTAAGTACCATGCTTTTTGTATCATATCAACTACATTCTGAGATGAGGAATGGCTGGTTTAATAGCTGTGCCTGTTTTTAAAAAAGCCCTAGATGTTTTAGTTGACCCAAATACCATAAAAGTCTGGGCTGTGAATTGGCTGCTTAAATAAGCAAGATAGTAAGTAAACAAGCAAATGATTTTTATTCCGGGTCGATATTTAGTACAGTGTTCTGTCGGGACTTGTCCTGATGTTTAAACTTTATTGGGTAATGTCTTGGGCAAGGAATTTCAAGACGGATATTGATAAACGAGAAACAGGTGAGGGTTGCTAAGATAATAAAGTGTGGCAATCATGTGAAATGTGGGATCATTAAAGGATGCAGTCATGTTTCACAGGGAAATGAAAAACCTTAGGGGAAGTGATAGCTGTCTTTAACTTTCTGAAACATTTCCAAGTAGAAGAGGAATGAAAAAGATTAGAGCTAGAGCCAAAGTAAGGAAGTGATACAGTGATGCCAGTTCCCAGCTAAGAATACAGAACTTCTCACACAGAGAGCTGTCCAAAAAGAAAAGAAAAAAAATGAATGGGGTTGTCTCAGGGGAGTCCAAGCAGAAACTGGGTGAATGATTTTCAGCAATGCTTAAAAGGAAATGCTTATTTTGGAAGAGGTGCTGAACTAGGTGGAGAAATGAAATCATTCTCTGCCTATCATTTTCCCTAACACTGGTCTAAAAGGGGGAAGCAGGAATTTACTCACACACTTCTGGATGCCCCTCCAGCAAGGGGCTTTGAAGTAACAGAGATTCCCTCTAGATTTCACAAACTCTGTGTGTGTGTGTGCGTGTGAGAAAGGAAGAATGATGGGGAAGATACACTTGAGATGTTGGACAGAGGTATGCTTTCTGGCTTTGTCCAAACTTACTCTTGTGGAGTCCCCCAGGCTAAGGTCAGATATGTGACTGAGAATGTCACGGGAGAAGGTAAAGGAACAGATGGACATCATCTGTTATCAGAACACCAGAGCGTGGTAGGAGCACACACAAGCAAGTTGACAATTGCAACGAATTGAGGCCAGGTGGCTGACTGGAAAACAGATCACAGGATCGTGTGTGTAGGTTGTCTAGTTGCACTATTGTGAATCAGTACACTGCTTAATATGAGATCTAGGGTTGGGCAATGCAGGACAGGAATAAGCCAAAGCAATTTGGATATTTGAGGTCATGTGTTATAGCTGGAGGCTCGTGCGGGAAGAGTAGTAGGTTGACCTGAGTCTTGTGGACAACAGAAAGCAGATCCAATATCTCCATTTCGGTCCTCCCTTTCTGCAGGAATACAACACAAAACCACAACACAGCCTCCTCAGAAGGCTTATTTTGCTCTTCCCACCCTTGTCCTAGTGTTTCATCCTCTCACCATGCTCTCTTAAAGGTCCCCTTGCTCTTGCTGACATTAACACAACCATTTATGAGGATTTACTGTATCAGAATCTGCATTTGAACTAGATCATGGTCATTTGTATACACATTAAAGTTGGAAATGTACTGCCTTAAGAATTTATCATCTTGGCCCAAATCAGGACTGTATTAGTGAATTAGTTTAACTATACAACAACCAACCAATAAGCAGCAATTTTGAACCTGAACATTTCCAAAGTTATCATAAAATCTAGCTGTGCACCTGAGCAGAGTGAATACTGGACCATGATAGTAAAGGTGAAAGGTGGGGATGTTGCTGGACACCAGTGTGGAAAGAAAGATTGTGAACTGTGGAGCTTAGTTTTAAGAAGACACTACTCCTTCCTCTTTGAAAATTTCAAGCTGAAGGCAGAGGGTGGAGGGAGAGAGAGAAAAAGAGAAAGAGAGATCAGAGGACCTATCGAGGGAAGATTTCTTAATGTGCTGCTTCTCAGGGCATAGCCTATTTTATCACAAAAACCTTTGGGACCACAGAAAATGGTGGAATGGTAGACACTGTTACTTCTGGTGTTGATGGCTTGCGATGCATCAGAGGAGACTGTCTGCTAAACTAAATCATACTTCCTGGGATTACTTCAGTTTTGCAGTGAGGACTTCCTTGATGTCCTAAGAGGATTTAATATTAAAGTAACAAATATTATGGTATGGTGGGTATTGTGGCTAACTCTCCAGAATCCATTCCCCACCAGCCACTTAGCCTCCAAGCCAATCACGGAAATTCCATCCTTCTTGCCAGTAATTAGTTAGGGGCTGGGCAAGCCTATGCCAGTTTGGACCAAAGACATGCCAGGAGAGCTGAGGGTGTCTGGGAAGGAAGTTTCCTCAGTCTTAGGAGAGACCCATGAGAAACCTCCCTCTTACTTGATAGACATAAATGAGGGTGGACGGGGTGTAGATTACTACCTGCAACCGTCCTACAAGGGGAGCATGCCTTAGTGTGAAGCCAACCCTACAGGCTTCAGAAGAAGCTATTTCTTCTCTTTTTGAAAATTTCAAAGCCTCAGAAGGACGAAACAGAAAGAACCCAAGTCCCTAATGGTACTGTTGAATTCCTGAGGCTCATGCTACTTCTGGACTTCTTGTTACATGTGCTATTACCTTACCTCCCTGCCAAAGTCAGTTTGATGTGAGGTTCATTGCTGCCCACAGCCATGAACATCCGAAGTGATACAAATCACTGGCAAGAATCCTTTCCTTTTGGCAAGCATGGCACAAAGGTGTAATTAGCATGGATTCACAATTGTCATTGCTGAAGTGATGCCATTTAAAATCACAGGCACTCACCCCAGGTGAAAGAATACAATTTTTACCAACTATAATGAGATTCAACAATTACAGCAGAGTAATTTTGAAAACAGATGTCATGATACTCCCATCTTGTGCAAAGCTTATTTTAGTATTTTTATTGGTTATTCTTCACAAGGTGCTCAGGGCTGCTGTGGCTGTAATTGATAAGACTGATTGCATCATGAAGGACATTAACATGCTAAATTCATTTCGACTTTCAGATTGTATTTATTGTAGATTCTGTGTGAAGGCTCTCATTGTTTTGACTTGAAAAGTTCCAAACATGACTCAGTTTTACATTTTATTATCTTGAAGGATGGAAAAGTCAGGGGCCATTACTCCTAAAAAGAAGCCAGTGGCATCACATTTTAAAAGTTAATACATAAGCTGCTTGTTAAATATTAATGTTCATGATTCCCATCATGTTAGTTCTCTTCCTTTGGATGGCCCTTCCTTCTCTTCTTTACTAATTCAAATCTTGCCTACTCCCTGATTTTTAAGACTTAGCTCAAATACAATTCCTTCTTTTAGCCTTCTCTGAGTCATGCCATAGACTGGAGGACAAGCTGGTGCCATATTGATAAAGTTGGGTCCTTAAGCTCTAGCAGATAATTTTAGTACTCAGCAACTGGGAACAATTAGACAGTCAGTATTGCATAACTCTAATTCTGAGTTCTGGATCCACCCTGACTTCTGAGCCTTAGTATTCCCATCTGTAAACTAGAGAAATTGATAATATATAATTCAAAAGGTTGTTATGAGGATGAAATGAGATGATTCACATAAGGCCTTAATCTGGCACCTAGCACATGGAGAAAGTTCAATAAAAAGTTTTTATAGTTATAGTTTACCCAGAAGATTTCAGTGGGCTGAGATAAATACACTTTTGGGGGTTGCAGAATTCTTTTTACTTATACATTGCCCCAATTTTGCTTAAAAAAGAAAATCTGTGTTTTATTTCCTTGGCTCAGCTCAGGTTCTGGGTTTCATATTTAATGATGGAAACATCTTCTTAGTGAAATGATTTGATATATTCACAGTAGAAAGGGGCAATTTTACTGATGTGGGCATCTTACATATATGTGTATATGTACACATAAAATAAAGATTTATAAGTAACAACCAACTATTGAATTTCTTTTGAGATTTTGAGTAGCAGTAAGATTCCATTCAACAAATACTAAACATCTATTGCATAAAAAGCATGGTGTGACCCCTCAACAACTGTGGGAAGGAGGAAGTGCAAAACAGAGCAAGTTTTCACAAGGTAAATGCTTCAGGGCTTGTATTAGCAAAGTAGTTTTATTAGAAGCAGAAACTATTGTCTTGCAAGATAAATGAGAACCCAAAATTGACTTTCAATGTATAGTTGCCTCATGTTAATATCCTCCCTGGTTTCCAGTTTCTGGATTTCTCTTTTGAGAAAACACAGAATGGTGGCTGCAGTTCAAACTAGGAAAATTGCACATGAATCCTGGCTCCACAACTTACTCCCTATGTGACCTCGGGCAACTCATTTAACTTCTGACTAACTTCTCATTTTTCTCAGCACCGTTTTTCAACAAAAGGAGCTAAATCTCTTCTAGTATCCAGTATTATGCATTAAGGGGCTAAACCAACCTGACTTTGAGCTTCTCCCATTAAAAATTGCTTTTGCTTTTGTTTCAGAGGAGTTTTTAGGTAACCAATTCCATTGACTATCTCACTCAATTAACCACTATTGGAAATTCCATTAATATTCAGGAAAAATAGCACTACTCACCATTCCCTTCAAGTACTCTCAACTACATCACTAAAGGTAATAAGGCAAAATAAAGACCATCCAGGAAGTTATCCAGTATTTCTAAAAATTATTTGAACAAAGTTTTCATTTCTTGTGGAATACTTCTGGGATGAATTTAGGGGGAAATACATCCTTGCATATTTATTAATGTTTGCCAGGTAAGTGCTCACAATAAAGGTGAAAGATGTGAGTGGAATCACTTAGCCAGCTCTTGCCACTCTTCTTTGTTACAAATGAGAAAACACATGCAGAAGGCTTTGAACATTCTAATATCCACATATAAAGAAAACATGGGAGAAATTTTATCACTGTGGAGTGGATATAAGAGAGCATGTGATTTTTAAAAAAAGAATCTGGTGCATCTCATACTACTACAAATCAATTAAAAGGCAAACAGTAAAACAAGAAAAATTTTTGTAACACATAAGAAATAACTAATTCCCCTACTATATACATTGGTCATGCAAATCTACAAGGAAAGACAAACAATCCAATAGAAAAATGGTCAAAGGTCACAAATAGTTCATGGAGAATAAAGTACAAATGTCTTATAAAAATACAAAAGGGTGGTCAGTTTTGCCCCTAGTTAAGAAAACGAAAATAAAACAACAGTCACCATTTTTTTACCTATCATATCAGCACACAATTTTATAGTGCTCAATGTTGACATGGGTACAGGGAAACAAGTGTAGACTTGGGGCAGTCTCTTTGCAAGACAACTTGTCAGTTTTTGTCAAAATTGCAAATATCATTTAACCCAACAATGCTTTGTACAGGGATTTGTCTTATATATATTCTTGCATTTATGTACAAAGCCACATGTTTTAGACTATTTATTGCAGCATGGTTTATAATAGTAAGAGGCTGAGAAAAGCCTAACCATCCATCACAGGGGAATGAATAAAATACCTTATGGGACACCCGTACAATGGCTTACTATGCAGCCAAAAAAAAACTAGGTCATTGGAATGATCTCTAAGAAGTATTATTAATTACAACAGCATATTGATTAAATGAGACTAAGAGACATTTCACCCAAATGCAATGTGTGGACCTTGTTTGAATCCTTACAACAAACCAAGTTTAAAAGTGCATTTATGAGTTATTAGGGGAAATTTAAACACTGACTGGATATTTTGATGATACTGAAAAATCATTTTTTTAGGTTTGATAATGACATTGAAGTTATGTAAAAAAGAACTTCTAAATTTCAAAGAAGAATAATGAAGTATTCTGGGTGAAATGACATGGTGTTTGGGTACTGTTTCATAAAAATCTATGAATTATGAAAATTAATACTCTAATAATCTGTGGGAAGGAAGGGGAGTATGGATGAGGTAAGACTGGCCTCGAGCTGAAGATTACTGTGGCTAGATAATGGGTACTTGATTAAACTGCTGGGGCTTTGTTAAACTATTCTTTGCCTTTTGAGTGTTTGAAATTTTCCCTAATAAAATTCAAAACTAAAAGTTAATAACTGAAACTAAAAAAGTTTCAACAAAAAGTTAAAAATTAAACAAAACAAAAACGAAAAACCAAAAAGGAAGGTGATTACTTATAAGTATAGAAGGCTAACAATAAATCTATGGGGAAAATTATGGGGAAAAAATCTGCTGATATTTTTCTTCTGGGGAGGAAACAGGGGCCTAAGATGGAAGGAATATTCACTTTTCAATATTTTGGTAATGTTTGAAAACAAAGCTATAAAAACAAGGTGCTAAAAAAAAAAAAACAAGGTGCTATACAAATATTAAATATACTATTAGAAATAATGTATGCCACAGTTAAATCCAAATAAGCTAATGTTCTTAGCAGGGCTATCCAGTTAGCACATTTATTAATTCAGGTCCTGCTTAGACTTTTACTGATACCCTAATTATTTTAATTAAAGTTCAGCTTGCCTGCAATCATTTAGTGCTTGGTGGAAAATGATAATACAGTAAATTCACATTCTTTTATATTTATTTATATATAATTAAATAGATTTAATTATATACTGAATAAATTTAATTAAATATATAATTAAATCTTCAAGCTTGATTTAATTCATGAAACATTTATTGGAATATATATATAGCAATTTTTCAAACAAACAGAAAAATAGTGAGAAACATAATGAAAATCCACCATATAGATTTTCCCATATTTTCTTCATCTATTTTGTCTGACATCTTTTAAAGTAACTTACAGACCTCACAATATCTCACCACCTAAATAGCTCAGTATGCGTCTCTGAAAAAATAATGGTGAGTCTTTACATGATCATAATATCTTTATAAATCTCACAAAATTAACAATAATTCCCTAATATCACCTATCACTCAATTCAAATTTCTACAATTGCCAAACCGGGATCCAATCAAGGAGCATGTGTTGCATGTGATTGTTGTCTCCTTTAAATGTCTTTTAATCTAAAAATGTCTTTTTTTTTTTTCATCCCATTGACCTGCTGAAGAGACTAGGCCAGAAGTCCCCACAGGGGATCATCACCCTAAGGTAACAAGTCGAATTGTCCACTGAATGGAATGACACTTGGTGGTTCTTTCCAGGTTTCCTGCTATTTGGGATTGGTGGCTCTCCTTTCCCACAGCAGGAGGTGCTGCACATGGCCTCAACTTTCTACAAGACTGCCAGGCTCTATAAGCAGAGGCTTCCAACTACACAATGCTTGTCTATCACTTTCCTGAGCCCTTGATTCTCGGGCTCTCTCTACTTGCAAAACCACTCATGAAAAAGAGTCCCTCTTTTGTAATATCACACATGATGCTTTCTGCTCTGCATGCATCCTACTGTGGAAGCTTGCCTGTGAGTTCTACCCTATACTGTGCGAAGATTATTGGTGTTTGTCCAAAGCCTTTGATGGTCAGTGGGACCCAACTGCTTCACATAATAATCCCGCTTCCTGGACTTGTTCAATTGTTACCTTATAGTGTCATTTTACTTGTTCCTCTTTCACCTGTATTTCCTGTAAACTGGAAGTCAGATCTTCAGGCTTAATTCACATTAAACATTTATTGGAAGGAATACTTCATAAGTGATTGTGTGTAACTCCTACAACATCACCTTAGGGGGCTCCTAAGTTATGATTGTCCCATTATTATTCAATAATGATGACTGATCACTGGATTAAGATAGTGACAACCACATCACTCCCTTGGAAATTTACATTTCCCCCCTGGCAAGCAGTTTGTAATCTGTGGGGTGATTATTTAATACCATGTAATTATCCAATTCTCCATCAATAGTTTACCTATTGGTTTTAACATCTGTGGATAATCCTTGCCTGGATGAAGGACTACATGAGAGGCTACCAATTGGTGGTTTTCTAATTCAATCATTCATTCTACCCTTATCAGCTGTCCTACTTTAAGAAAGATCTTTCTCATCAGCTATGTCAATTTGGTTACTCCGAAATATAATTTATATTGCAAAGTAGGATAAATGTTTTTTTCCTTTAATATAAATTCCAGGGTAAGGAGTAGGTGTAATAATCTGCAAGGATGGCAAAGGAGTGTTTTATTGTGGTTTCCTTCTCACAGACTCATGGATTTTAATATAGTTAATGCATTTCAATCAATGATAGTCATTGTATTTTTTGGAAGGCATGACTTTTTTTTATTGCAGCAAAGGCTTATAAACTTGCCAGCTAATTTTAGTTAGAATATTATGAAAATTAGTTTGCATTCTTCAAATATACAGCCTCATTATACTTTTTGGTTCTTAAATGGCCCCAAATTTGGCCAGTGGGAATCCCTTCCAGCTAGCTTCTGTGTTCTTTTGACTCAATCTCATTTAGTCTTTGAGTGCTTCCTTGCTTTCTGGCCCAACAGGCTGTTCCAGGTTCACCTTGCATTTCCCATATCCTACACTTAAAAATGGTGGTTTCTCTAAAGAGCCCTGCTTCTTTGCAGTAGTTAATGGCATTTAGGGATCACAATTTCTGGCATGTCATTATTTCCATGTGTTATCAGCAGATAGCCTTAGAATACACACACACACAGACACACACACACACACAGTGAGTTTATATGGATTTTTCCAGTTTAAATTTAACATTACAGCATTTTTACTTTTTTGGTTTTATACTTATAGTTATTTTACACTGAAAAATCTTGAACTATATTACTTATTCACTTTATCCTTTAATGTACAAAAATAGTTTCAAGATAACAATGCATTGTTACCACTAACCATCTGAATGCCATTTAAGATTTCTTTGCATTTCTTTTTTCCTTGTAATGTATGCCTTAAAGATACAAAGTACTGTGTTTTAAAGACACTTGAAATAATTATTTTCTCTGGTTATATTACCAATTTGATATATAATAAGGTTAATGTGTTTTCAATTTTAAGAAGTTTTTTCTTTGATATTCTGAAAATTTTTTTAATTTTTTAATTATTTAATTATTTTTTAAAAATTTCAGAGTATTATGTGGATACAAACACTTTGGTTACATAAATTGCCTTTGCACCACCCGAGTCAGAGCTGCAAGCGTGCCCATCCCCCAGACAGCACATACCACGTCCATTAGATGTGAATTTACTCATCCCCTCCTCCCCCTCCCACCTGCCCAACACCCTATGAATGTTACTTCCCATATGTGCATATTAGTGTTGATTGATTAGTTCCAATTTAATGGTGAGTACATGTGGTGTTTGTTTTTCCATTCTTGTGATATTTCACTTAGAAGAATGGGCTCCAGCTCCATCCAGGATAATACAAGACAAGAGGTATTAGTTCACCATTTTTTATGGCTGAGTAGTACTCCATAGTATACATCATACCACATTTTATTAATCCACTTATGTATTGATGGGCACTTGGGTTGTTTCCACATCTTTGCAATTGTGAATTGTGCTGCTATAAACATTCGAAAATTTTTTTAATTATAAAGCAAATCATTAATTCTTATGGACATGACTTCTTAGCCAACCCTCTAAAGTTAACCTTCTCAGTAGACCTCTGCACAGAACCTCTAATCTTTGGATTTTCAGCTGGTTCTCCAGGCTCCAGATATTGGCCTTTGAGTAAACTTTTATAGTACAGTAATTGTACATTTATATGTAATTATTGAATTCAGATACTTGCCTGAAATTATTTTCTCTATATCCACCCCTTTTCATTTCTTCCCCACAAATTCCAGTTCATTTTCTTTAAATATGCTTAGGGGTTTTTAAAACTTATGGCAGAGCACCAACTGGAAGGAGAATCACAGGATTTGAAAAAAGAGAAAGGAACTAGAGGATCCTGGATGTGTCTCAACCTATGAGACAAGTCTTCTCATAGGCAGGACTTCTTTCAGCTGCTGCACACCCATGTGGCTGGACACATTATTTGCAGCAGGCATCTATCCTGATTGGTTGGTTCCCATGCCCGACTCATCATGAAATATTTTTAATATCACTCCTGTCTGGAGGCACAGGATTTCATCTCCTAAGTCAATCCCTGTCCACAGTGGGGACCCATTCAAATAAAGATAAGCAAGAACAAACTTCTTATGAGATTAAAAACTTCACAAGGAGCCTGCTGAGAAAATCTGAACTGATTGAGTTTAGTTCACATAATTTTATCCAAGAAGATTAGATATAGTTATTTTCTAGTGCAAGCTAATTAGCTTCTCCCTTGTGTCCACTGATGGAACACACATTTTGTTTTCATAAAGACAACACAGTTTTCATGGTAATGTGCCTCTGGCTCTGGCAGAGAATGTGAAAAGATGCTGCTGAAAATTGATTGCCTTGTTTTCCCTCTTTAGATTGTAGAATCAAATACTGAAGGTTTTCTTTCAACATGCTATTTGGATGTACTTTACCTTTGAAGAGTGAAGGTGGAAAAGATCAAACATTAAGCTCCCTATAGAAACACATGGGCACTTTTTACTAAGTCTCTGGAGAATAATGAGCAGGCACAATAAAATTAGTCAAAGTTGGAAGAGGACTTTGGAGTTAACAACTTTTCTGCATGTGAAGCTGGCACAGGGTTACTGGAGGTGATGGAGGTTTTAATGACCAGACTAGGGCAGGGCTGAGATGCAAGTGGGCTTTAGCAAAAGTGATGAGTATTATTTGTTTAAGCCAGTATTTGGGAGTCTTTAGCTTGCAGGTGAATCTAAACTTACCTGATACAATGATATAAACAAACACTTTTAATACAAGTAATTGGGTCAAAAATTAGAGAAGCAGACAAGAATTCAAACAAAATAAAACTGGGAAGTGAGGGGAGTGGTAATGTTCTCTTATCTCCCATGAAGTTGTTAGTAGATATTGTTTCATTTAAGATTTTGGGTGATGGGCACACTTATAACTTTGACTCAAACTGCACAAAAGCAATTTATGTAACCAAAACGCTTGTACCCCCATAATACTCTGAAATAAAATAAAAAGATTTTGGAAATTAATAAATACATTTTGAAAAGACAAAATCTGTGTGTTTATAAAATTATAATTTAAAATAAGATATATAACTATAAGTTTACTGGAAAGAAGCTAAGAGATGACAAAGACAGCAAAGATCATGTAAAAAAGAAAAAAATAAAGGAAAGTTCAAGGAAGCACTTAAAAAATAAACACCACAAAAGATTATTTATAATCTAATGTATTTGTTTTATCAATAAATGAAAAGAATAAATTTATCTATTAAAAGATAAAGCTCTAAGATGGGTACTTAAAGAACAAAAAGTATGCTCTGGACAAGATAAAAGTATAATATATACAAATATATGCTGAATGTAAGAGAAAACCTATACTGAAGGAATCAGAATGACTAGAAATAAAAGAATGTGAGAAATACATTAAACAAATGCAAATGCAAATGAACAAGAGTTTAATTAGAGATTAAAAAGCATTGGGTAGAACAAAAAATGTCACTTTACAACAATAAAGGGTAAAATCCACAATGAAGATATAAATGTCAGAGCCATTATATCCTAGTTAACACAATGTCAGGAAATATGAAAAAAAAAGTTTCACAAGAAATGAAATAATAGTGGTAGTGTAACACACATCTCTCTGTCTCTGATAGGTCAAGTACATACAAAGAAATTAAGGATATACAGAGTTGAGCAGCCACCTCTCCTTGCCTGTTTTTCCTGTCTTTCTCTGCAACAGACCCCTTTATTGTTGGGAGCATCAGTGTGCACAGACTTTTAAACAGACTGTATTTTTCAGCGTTCCTTGAGGATGAAGGAGGCTGAATGAGAAGTGAGCAATAATCGTTGGGTCAGGTTTACAGGAAAGATATTAAAACTGACTCAGATGGGAAGTCAGAGCCCTTTTCTCATCCCCTTTTCCTCTTCTTCTTGACCTAATGATACGTCTTTTTCTTCTTTGACCTATCAATATGGCAATTGTAACTTATAATTGTTGATATCAAAATATCGAAAAAAATCTTGAATTTCTGAAGTGAATGAAACTGGTTAAGATGTCTTATTTCTTCACATACTGGTAGATTTTTTGAGGATATTTTATTTGACATTTTTACATCAGCATTTGAAGAGATTTAGCTATAGCTTTCTAGTGATTTCTTCATCAGCTTTTGGTATTATTATTTTGTCTTCATCTGGTAAATGCGGTCTGATCTTACCTTGAGGAAATCCTTTCTCCCATGCCATAAGATTCTAGAAAGGCTGTCTGTCATGACTCTCCACCCCTTTCTTCCACATCCATGAGAAAACTCATGGTAATCAAACTAACCTATTCTTCCGACCACAGTGATTACTTTATAGGCCAGCATATAACCCAACATAAGCCAATCATAACCTTCCTAAGAGTCGACATATTGGCACTGCTTCTCCAGCAACACAGGAGAAGAGGTAATAAATTCAGAAAGTGAGGAGCAGAGATGAGTAGAAGTGACAGATGGGTAGAGATCAATCCTTGCTGGGAGTCCAGCCTGAGGATCCAGTCATTCTTGAGCTACTGACAAAATTTTCAGTTATATGATCCAACAAATTCTCCTTTTTGCATAAATTAATTTGAATTTGATTTTGTCACTTCTGGCCCAAAGAAACCTGATATATACCGTCTTGATGTACATCATTTGGAACTGGTTAAAGATATTATGGCAGATAGGTGCAATAGAGAATTATTTAACCTTAGATCTACATTTATTGGTATGGAAAGATATTCATAACATATTGTTGGGGAAAAATCAGTATTTTGTAGCATGATCCAATCTAAGTAAAATATCATATTTTATGTATAACATATTTATATTTATCTACGTGTATATATGTATAAGTATGTATGTACAGATGGTTCCTGGCTTATAATGGCTTGACTTATGGTTTTTGATTTTATGATGATGCAAAAGTGATGTGTTTCATAGAAACTGTGCTTCAAATACCCATACAACCATTCTGTTTTTCAGTACAGTATTCAATAAATTACATGAGCAATTCAACACTTTACTATAAGATAGGCTTTGTGTTAGATGATTTTGCCCAACTGTAGGCTAATGTCAGTGTCGTGAGCATGTTTAAGGTAGGCTAGGCTAAGCTATGATATTCAACAGGTTAGGTGTATTAAATTTTTGATTTATGATATTTTCAACTTACAATGAGTTTATCAGACGTAACTCCATCACAAGTTGAGGAGCATCTGTGTGTGTGTGTGTGTTTGTAATTTTTAATTCCCAGTGAGAAAGCACTAAAAAGAAATTCAGCTGAGAAGATTGGTGAAGCAAGCCAGAAGGGGGCTTAGCTGAGTTTTTTGTTCTTCCATATGGTTGTATTTAAGACTGAGTAATGTAAACTGTGGGAATTGAACTTATGTGATAAATGGTAAAAAATCAAAGTAGTTCTGTAACTGAATTTGTTGTTTGCCTATAAAAGGAGATCTGTGTCACTCAGGAGGGAGTTCAGTGTATCTGAGTAAAAATTTAAAAGGTGAGATACAGGGCAAAAAGGAAAAGGCACACCAAATAAGGCAAGTTATGAGCACAGTACTCTGGTTGGCACTGATGCCTGGAAGCTGGTTTCAAACAAGTTTGGGATGGGTTGCTCAAGAGTCTAGTGGGCCCACGGTCAATCAGTAGATGCACTCATATTCTCATGCTCCATACCTAATAAAGTTTTCCAATAATAGGTATCATTTTACCTATGTTGAGGTCATAAGATTGGACCATATCTTTGTAGTTGAATACATGTTTGCACCTAGAAAGCGTGTCATTCACCTTGATCATCCTGCAAAAACGTTACTTTGACATATGAAATGAGGACTGGTCAGGTGGCCATTATAGTGGCGTAAATAACCTTTGTCTTTCTGGAGCCTAGGATCAGGGTGATACACGAAGAAGCCTCATGAGCTTCTAGTGGTGGGAGGTGAGCTTCCCTGTGCTTGCTGGCTGGGAGCAAAGCTGAGAACCCAACTTCCTGAAGGACCCTAAAGACAGGTCTTTATTTGGGTACTGCTATCAAACTATTCTGTTTTTACTTTTTTTTTCTATTACTGCCAGCTTTACAGAAAAGTCTTGTGAAAAGGCATAGCCTGGTTTGTAATATGCTGACATGAGATATAGAGGGGGGTATATCCCTCATTTGTGATGAAAAGGGTGATAGGATAATAGTATTCCCTTCTGAAAAGTTAAGAGTGGGCAGGTGGTAGCAGTTACCCGGCAAGGATAGTGGTTCCCTGCAGAGCCGGGATCTAGCTCACAATACTCCTTAGCAGTGGAGGCAGCAGGATGGCCATGTGACAGGGAAGCTGGAGCGGAATAGTACTTCCCAACATGTGTGAGTTGTACCCTGGAATCTCTGATGTAGCTAGTGGAGGACACTTGGCAATAAAGATATATAGACACATGATCCCAATAATTCCATATAGGGGTGTGATTTCTAAGGGCTATGTGTGTGTGTGTGCAGACCATGAGAAAAAAAGTGAAGGGGAAATTAAGAGCAAGCAATTTGGAAGGATGTTCAAATGTTCAAATCCTTAACTATGGTGTTACTTCAACTGATTTTTAATTTCTTCTTTGTACTTTTCTGATTCTTTGACTTTTCTTCTTAAATAATATGTCATTAAAATATTTTTACATGGGCAGAAAAAGGAACCAAATTTCTAGGCTACCTGATTTTTAGTGGCATTTAGCAGGAATTGCATTTACTATATCATGTTTAACCTTTGGAATAGACTCTTCACCACAATGTGGAAAGACTAGTGAGCCCTTTATGAGACAAGGGTTCAGATTTTCTCATTACTGGTCAACAGATATAGGACCTCAGATGAGTTTCTTTGCTTCTTGAAACTATTTCCTTATCAATGAAACAGAAAGGTAATTTCCACCCCATGTAGTAGTCATTAGACATAATTGAATTTTATGCATATGCTATGAATTATTATGAAAGGTTAAGATTTATTAGGTTATTATTATTGTTACTTGTACTGGAATTATGATGATGTCAAGTTTCAGGGAAATAATTTGCTTTCCCCATTGGATATCTGGCTGCTAAAAATGATGAAAAGGCTTAATACAGGCTTTCAAAAGAAAGAAAATAAAACTTAGGGCAGAAAAAGGGGAATTGGATTTGTGAACTGGAATTTAATATGTAATGCATGAACTGCCTTATAGAGATGACTTAGAGCACTCAATAAAAGGCTTGTTGTTTGGTTGATTTGATTTAGGACAGCAAAATCTGTGAAAATAAACACTGACCCATCTACTTAGGAAGGGCTTTGTGAATCAAATATCTTTTGGTCAGCAGGCCTGATGACAATATGAGAAATTCAATCTACTCCACATCTATTTTCATATATTAGATTAGAATATTGTGGCTTTTTGTGGCAATCTGTGGCAGAAATCGAGTGTTTCAGCTGTGAGTTGAATGTACATGTCAGTTTAATGAACAAAGAAATATAAGTTGTACCACTACTTAGAAATGTAATGAGGAGTATAAATAGCATATAAGGGTAAGGCAGTAATGAAATACTGTGAACCAAAACACATTTCTTCTAGTCAAATCTTCTGAAAACTATTTGCAAGCCTCCTTTTAAAATACCACAAACTTTAATCAAGTCCCATTTATTAACTTTTGTTGTTGCTGTAATTGAATCATGTGCACAGAGGGAAGTAAAACTCATTTGAAATCAAGCAGCGGGTAAGGGGAGGAGGGGATGGGCGAAAACCTACCTAATGGGTACAGTGAATGCTATCCAGGTAATGGGCACACTTATGACCCTGATTCAAGCATGACAGAATTGATACATGTAACCAAAAACATTTGTACCCCATACTATTTTGAAATAAATAAATAAATAAATAAATAAATAAAATACGGCAAACTCCAAAACTCCTGAAACCCAATAAAAATACACAGAGCTTAATAAAAAGTAGGCAAAAGACTTGAACAGACACTTCACTGAGGATACTATGAGTGATCAGTAAGCACATGAGTGGTCAACATCATTAGTCATTATGAAAACGCAAATTAAAAGCACAATGAAATAGCTCTATAGACTCATCAGAATGGGTAAAATTAAGCCTGAGCAGAGTCTGTTGATGAAGATGTGGAGGAACTGAGTCTCTCATATGTTACTGGTGGAAATGTGAAATGGTACAAGTATTTGGGAAACAATTTAGTTTTTTCTTCTTTTTTTATTACAGAATATTATGGGGTACAAATGTTGAGGTTACATACATTGCCTGTGTGCCGACCGAGTCACAGCCACAAACGTGCTCATCCCCCGCCAGTGTGTACCGCACCCATTAGGTGTGAATTTACCTTCCCTTCCTCCCCCATCCCTCCTGCCCGACACCCAGTGTTTGCTACTTGCATATGTGCACATAAGTGTTGGTCAATCAGTACCAATGATTGATCAATGAGTACATGTGGTGCTTGTTTTTCCATTCTTGAGGTACTTCACTTAAAAGAATGGGCTCCAGCATCATCCAGGATAATACAAGAGGTGTTAGTTCACCATTGTTTTTTGTGGTAGAATAGTACTCCATGGTATACATATACCACATTTTATTAATCCACTCATGTATTGATGGGCACTTGGGTTGTTTCCACATCTTTGTAATTGTGAATTGCCCTGCTATAAACATTTGAGAGCATATGTCTTTATTATAGGATGACTTTTTTTTCCTTTGGGTAGATACCCAGTAGTGGGATTGCTGGATCAAAAGGTAGTTCTACTTTTAGTTCTTTGAGGTATCTCCATATTACTTTTCATAGAGGTTGTACTAGTTTGCAGTCCCACCAGCAGTGTATGACTGTTCCTATCTCTCCACATCAAAGCATTTGTTGTTTTGGGACTTTTTGATAAAAGCCATTCTCACTGGAGTTAAATGATATCTCATTGTGGTTTTAATTTGCATTTCCCTGATGATTAGAGATGTTGAGCATTTTTTCATATGTTTCTTGGCCGTTATTCTATCTTCTTTTGAAAAGTTTCTGTTTACTTCCTTTGCCCATTTTTTAATGGGGTTGTTTGATTTTTTATTACTGATTTTCCTGAGTTCTATATAGATTCTAGTTATCAGCCTTTTATCAGATGTATAGCTTGCAAATATTTTCTCCCATTTTGTAGGTTGTTTATTCACTCTAGCAATAGTTTCTTTGGCTGTGCAGAAGCCTCTTAATTTGATCAGGTCCCATTTGTTTATTTTTATTGTTGCTGTGATTGCTTTTGGGGTCTTCTTCATAAATTCTTTGCCTAGGCCGATGTCTATAAGAGTTTTTCCAACATTTTCTTCTACGATTCTTATGGTTTCATGTCTTATAAAGTTAAATACACACCTACTTTTGATGCAGAAATTCCACTTCTAGGTATTTACCCCAAAGGAATGAAAATGTATATTTAAACAAGTGGAGTTGAACAAGCTCTGTCCCAGAGATGCTTTGTCCCGGCCTTCACTCTATGGGGGTTTCAGTGGGTCCCATCACCTCTCTGAATTCCACCTTCTCATTTTATAAGGACTACTTAGATTAGGTGATTTCTAAGGTTCCTTAAAGACTTATCTTTGCTAAGATTCTCTGAAACATTCCCTTGTGATATGACTCTTATCTCAGAAGCCATGAAAGCTGTGGCCACTTGCTGCCAGTGTAAGGGCTCAAATTGCAAGTAGCCCAAAATGTTTGGCAGTTCTTCAGGAATTGTCTCCTTTTCAGAGGAAAGCTCTTCCCCATCACCTTTCCACCAGGGCTGCAAGGGAACAAGGACAGAGGTGTGTTAGTGAGCACATCTCTGATTATATGTCTGTATGCATTAATAAATCTATTCATCAACAAATATTTATTAAACACCTGTTACATACAAGGCATTGTGTTGAGAATTGGCTTTGGAGGAATACACAGATATTTATGAGACACATTTTCTGCCCTCACAGAGATGACTATCTGATTAGAATATAGACAAAAATAAATCATGAAGATACAGGACATTAATACAATTCTCACAGGTGAGGAGGCTGTGAACCAGAAGGATGTGAAAAATTTGTTCTGATGGGGGGAAAGGAGTGCATCAAGGACTTTTTCATGCAGAACATGGCACTGGAACTGTACCATAAGACATGAGTCAGTTTTTACCATGTAGAAATGGTGGGGAAAGGGAGAAGAAAATGCATGATGATATGACAGTCCTGGGAATGATGAAAACCCGAATACATCTGGGTAGAGGATAACTGGGACACGGTAATGGAGAAAAGATTCAATTCATGTAACGAAAGCCTTGGTGTGCTATCTACGATGTTTGGATTTTATTTTGTGGATGTTTAGGACACCTCTTGGTACTGACAACATTCCAAAAGACACTTAACCTAGATCAGGGGTCAGCAAACTCTAGCCTGAAGGTCAAATTTGGCCTGTGCCCTATGTTTGTACAGTCTGAAAGCTAGGAATGACTTTTTTACATTTTTAAATGGTTGAAAAAAATCAAAAGAAGAAGGATATTTAATAATTGAAAATTATATGGAGTTCACATTTCAGTGTCCATAAATACAGCTAAACTAATTTATTTATATATTGTCTATGGCTGCTTTCATGCTCCAACAGCAAAGTTAAATAGTTGTGAAAGAGGCAATGTATCCTGCAAAGCCTAAAATATTTACTATCTGGCTCTTTACAGGAACAGTTTGCCAGCCCTTGCCCTAGATAATCAAAATCTGAAACTTGTTTAAGAACTTTGTTTTTATTAATCACTTAAGGTGAAAAACAAAAACAAAAACAAGACCCCACCACTGTTTAGTTATCTTTTTATTTTCTACTCATTCACAAGATAACCCAGTACACTGTATTAAAAATTCTTTACAGCCAAAATCGTGTTACACCATGACAGGTTTTTCCTAAGATGAACATTTCAAACGGAAGGCCCTCAAAACAACCCATACTGCAGACAAATGCTAGTGTAACTACAGTGCATGACATTATAATCTGTGACAAGAAGTCATAAAACATACATGCTGCATGACAGCTAACACATACGAGCACAGAGATGAATTTATCTGAGGACAGAGTGTGATGTGGAGTAGTTTCCTCCTGGCTTTTCAACAGACTGTCTCTTTCATAGCCAGTGCCTGCGAAACTCAGAGGCAGCCAGGCTCAGGTCATAATTCGAGAAGGTTATTTTTCTCCTGGGAAATAAAGAGTTTGGAACAATAGGAGGTTGTGGGCTCATCACTTAAAATGAATCCATTATAAAATAAGGGAGTAAGTTTGCCACTGCCTCCCCACAGCATCCTAAAAAAACCCTGGAAGGTTTTCCTTATCTGCTAGATGGAAACAGATAGAAAAAACCTAAAACACTAAAAGGCACTTATGGCTGGGAATTCTCTTTGATTCTTTTTCTCTCCTGTAGCACCTTTCAACAAGTTGTCATGATCATCATAATCATATTTGTCGTCATCTTTATCATCACTGTAGCCATCAGTTTTGGGACATACTAGAAGCTTTACATTGATGTTTACTTTTAGTCTGATCAACAGTCTTATAAGATGAGTATAGATAAGAGAGCTGAAGCTTAGAGAAATACTTTAACTTGCCTGACACAATGACAGGGCTGGATTTGAACCTTGGTCTATCAATGCCACAGTCTATGTTGTCTTCCCACTACAGCACACTGCCTCCTAAGCATCCATGATGGCATATGTAGAAGCTTGGTGAGTATTTTCTAAAATTAATTTATTTTTAAAACTGTGGTAAAAAATACAAAATTTACCATCCTAACCATTTTTAAATGTACAGTTCAGTAGTGTTAATTATATTCACATTGTTGTGCAATAGATCTTTAGACCTTTTCCATCTTGCCAAATTGAAACTATCCATTGAGCAACAGCTCCCCATTTCCCCTTCTTTCTAGCCCCAGGCAGCCATCATTCTATTTTCTGTTTCTATGAGTTTGACTCCATTAGATACCTTATCTAAGTGGAATCATGTAGACTGGCTTATGTCATGTAGCATAATGTCCTCAAGGCTCATCCATGTTATAGCAAGTGAAAGGATTTCCTTTTTTTTTTTGAGACTGAACAATATTCCATCCTATGTACACATTTTCTTTATCCATTCATCCATCAATGGACATTTGGGTTGCTTCCACCTCTTGGCTTTTGTGACTAATGCTGCAATGAATATGAATGTTCAAATACCTCTTTAAGATCCTGCTTTTAATTATTTTGAATATATTCCCAGAAGTGGGATTGCTGGATTACACTGTGATTCTATTTTTAATTTTTTGAGGAAACTCCATACAGTTTTCCATAACACCTACACTTTTTTTCATTCCCTCTTGGTGAATATTTTTGAATATATGTAAGCGTGAATGTTTTCATTGCCCTACACATATCAACAGTACAGTGATTCTAAAAATCCTAGTCAATAATAATCTGGATTAATTAAAAGAAAAGGCCCATAAGAACCATGGAACATCTGAATTATAGGACATTTTAAAATAAGTGCTTTTTGTTTCATGCAGATATCTAGAAACAAAATAAAACAAACTTGCCATGTCACTTAGCAAAGGCTCTTTAAGGCTGTATTTAAGGAAAAGAGAAAAATGGTGTAGAATTGGAAATAAGTCTAAGTATGAATCAAGTCCACAATAAATGTCTGATATTAATTGTCTCCAATCTATGTAGAGTTTATTCAGAACAGGCAAACTTTGGTCCAAGTCCTAAATCATTCACCAATGATGCTAAATCAGTGGAATCTTAAATTGAGACTATTTAGGGGATATTTAAATCCATAACAAAATTCAAGCAGTTATGTCTAAAACTGACGCTTGACCTTCCATGGTGTGGCCATTTTATATCTCAGACTGAATTATGTTAGCAGGAGTCTTCTTTTTCATTTCTGAATCGATATTTTTCATTCATTTTTAAGTAACCATTCTTTATGCTGATCTTGCTGACATGGTCAATGAATCTTTGGCATCATTTAGACTTGTAGGTTTTTAAGAACCCTCTACAAATGATGTCAGCTGCTCTATCTTCCACTGACATTGCATTTGCCCCTCATTAATCATTTCATTTTTAATAGCTAACTGGGCTGTCTTTGAGTATATAAGTAGCTATTTTTTTATGTAAGTGGGGGTTGCAAATCTTCTGGGTAGATGGTAGGGAATAGGAGAGGAGGCAGAATATTTGGGAGAATGTGCTTTTTGTTTCACTGAGAGCCATGGAGCTCTCCTCATAACCCAGCAAATTTTGCATGAGAGGAGATGTAAAGGGATATTGGAATTAATTTTTATTTGCATTTTCTCACATCTATTTAGCCTGGAAGTTGCAGATCCTAAATAAATAATTGGGAAAGGGCAGACTGGCCTGGAGCAACAGCCTGGGCCCAGATAACACCAGACACAGGGTTAGGAGTTCAGAAGCTGAAGGGTTCTATTCTTCACCTTGACAGAAAATCACTTGGCATATATGATCATCTAACCTTCTGAGCAGACTCAAGGGCTCAAGGCTATAGCTGTGGCCTCGTGGGAAGTTTGTAAGGCATGAAGTCATTAACATAGACTATGAAATTTTTGCCATATGGGGGAACATCACTGGACTAGGAATTGGGAAACCTGAGTTCAAATTCTGACTCTGCCCCTAACTGACTGGATGGCATTGAACCACTCCATTCTCTGGGGTTCCTTCCCTATATGGAAAATGAGGGCAAGCTTGGAATTTAGAGTCTTGCTTCTCAAACTGTATGGGTGAAGGACGAGGTGTTTTATTTCCAATTCATCATCAACTGATACTTTTGGTAAATATAATAAGAATAAATTACTTTTAAAAATCATGCATTTAGGTGTTGATAATGTCAAATTGCAATGTAAGTTTCTAAATGCTTACTGTCAATTTCTGCACCTATCTTGTTGTAGACTCATGACAAACATTTGTTTTGGAAGGGCGCAAGTCCTCAGACCATATTTTAAGTAGCACTGGTTTAGAGCAGGGGTTGGAAAACTACAGCCTGCAGGTCAAATCTGGCCCACTGCCTATTTTTGCAAATCAAGTTTTCTTGGCATACAGCCACACCCATTCGCTTACGTATTGTCTATGGTTGTTTTCAGTGCTACAGTGGCAGAGTTGAGTTGTGACAGATCCCGTGGCGCCCAAAATATTTACTATCTGGCCTTTTATGAAAAATGTTATCTACCCTAGTTGAGAAGGGCCAGAAAATAAGGGAGCTGGATTAATTTTTTAAGGTTCTTTCAGGCACAAAGAGATAATAATTCTGCCAAAATGCTTGGTAACAGGGAAAATTGTCTGTCTGACCCTGAAAGAAAAATAGCCAGAAAATGCTGTCTCTTCCAGTGAATTAGGTGTCTTATAAAAACATTTGGTTCCAATTGGAAACATTTTCGTTTTTCCCATCCCTTTGTATTTCCAATATTCTGGTATATTCCACCTATGCACTCTGATTACATACATAATTGTGTGTTTGATAAGTTAGCGTCATTGTCTAGATTTCTGGCTATCCCTTTGTTAAATTCATGGAAATGTTTCCTCTCATTTCCAAAACCTCTTAAGCAATTATTAAGTCTCTCTGTTTATCACCAAGACCTTTCTGGATTGAACTGCAATTTGTGGGTAGAATTTAGGTGATTCTTTCTAGTTGAATGGCCTTCATTTCTGGAGGTTCAAGAAATCCTAATAGCATCCCTCTTTACTACCTGGGCTCTAAACCCATAGGGAAAACTAACATTTAGGACACTGGAGAATGTGGCTTATATTTGTGAACAAGTGAACTTCTTAACACTGATTTCCCAAATCAACCAGACTTAATGTACCAAGTCATCACCATCCCTGAAAACCATAGGCCTCTAGTACAAGGGTAGGGATGAGAGAAATCAAAACCCTGTACCCTCTGCAGGTAGGCTAACCTAAGAGAGGAGGAGGAGGCAAGAGCATAGTTATAAAGCTAATTTTATTTTCTCATACCAAACAGGTAAGCCATTCTCAGATGGAGAGACCAGGAGGTCTACACTAATGGATATCCCTCCATGGGAAGGAAACGTCAGACATGAAGGGGACTAAACACTCCCAACTCCAACATCACTGCCTATGAAATCTCTTCATTGATTCACGTTACCACCTACTCTTCTGTGGAAAGGAAGCTCCACTGATTGCTCACTTACTGGCCTGAGTTGAGAATGCTGTTGCCACAAGGAATTACAGAATTCTGGAATGACATCATGATAGAAGAGACCTGCCTCTCTGAACATTCAAAAAACCAGAAAGTGGAGAGTCCTTATCCTGAACCAAGTTTTGCCTAATACTGATCTCTTTATTTTCCTTCAACAAAACTGCCCTGGCACCATATTTACTACCTCAGTGGTCGACTTAATTATCTATCCAGCCTTCCATGCTAGAAGTATCAAATTCATTCCAGATTTTTTCCATTTGGCTAGTCATGAACCTTTCCTTTTCTACCTCAGATGTCTCTTGAAACCTTCCTCCCTCTCCATCCCCAGCACAACTGCTTTAGTTTAGGCCCTAAACAAAAACATTTAAATAATATTTCCTGCAACAGACACATTTTTGTCCCATATCCCATCCCTCTGGTTTCAGCACCTCTACTGTAAACAGTTCTCTGTACCCTAAAGGTGTCTGACCTCAAGGACACAGAGCATTGCTTTTCTTTTCTGCCCTGGGGCCCCAGAGGCCCTCTTAACCTCTGGACAAGTACAACACAACTGGAGGTGCTGAAGAGTTAACATCCTGTGACAACCTTCAACAAGTGGAGAGTCTCTGGATAGATGCTTTAGCCACTTCCCCCCGACTCACCTTCAGAGGAACAATTCTGAGGAATATTCTACATGGATGCTCAGAGAGGTCCAGATGAGTTTGAGTTCAAGTTACTCATGGTGGTAATAAGCTCATTCATGCAGCTTTTTAATTGTATTTTTCCTTCCCTGACTCACTCACCCTGACCTCTTATTCCTGCTTTCTGGGACTACCTCCCAAGTAAAGCACCTGCTCTCTAGTCTTTGTTTCAGGCAGTCTCTGCTTTGGAGGAAAGACAAACTATCTTATTATTTATGAAGTTGGAAAGTTTTATTACTATCATTTTAAAGATGAGAAACCTGAAGCATGGATAGGTAAAGTAACTTGTTGAAAATTTTATTTCTGGAATGTGTCATAGCTAGGAATAAATCCAGGTCCAGTATTTCCACTTTACTGGTATCTCTTTCCCACCTAAAATTCAAAGAATTTTCCATGTAATACCTCATTTATCTGTATAAAAAGTCACATCAATAGGCATAGGGTATTTTACAACCCATTTGTAGAAAGTAGCCTCTTTGCAATTAGGCACAATGATAAATTCTTATCTGATGAGCTTTGTTCAAATGCTAGGACCCATTTTTAGTGAGTCAAAGAATGGAGACTTTATCAGCCCTTTATTTGTTTGTTTTCTGAATCATTCATATCACAAGTATTGTTTTCCATGTTGCATTTCTTGAAATACTGCCAAATGAAGCACTTTATAAGCAAAATAGGCCACTCAAATGATTTAATATCATTCAAAAATCAACAAAAATGCTCCAAACCTGAACAATTAAGCTTTCAAAAGTAAGTAGTCAAGGTAGGCTTCCTCATTTAAAGAAATTCAAATTAGCTTTAAACTCTAAGCTCTAATTTCTATTAAGCAGAAAAAAAAATCCCTGTCCGATTTTGAACTATTTTTATTTTGCCTTTCTCAGTTTTTTTAAAACATCAGAAGTATGTAGACATAAAAAATACTGGTGGAAGACATTTGCCTAGCATCCTGGATGGTCATAGATAGCAGGCAGAAGAAGACGACATCCTAGGAATGCCTTCTCAGCTTCGCTAGTCTTACAATGGGAAATTAGGCCAAGGAAAATGAGTATATAGGTCAAAAGCCAAGCAGAAAATAGTACACTCAGCTGGGAGTTTTAAATAAATCTTTTTACTGAAGGAAATATTTAGAGGTATGGGTAGAGTTAAGGGAACCATTAAGGGATGTTGGGGCACCAGAGTATAGCAACATCAGGAAGCTGTCATATGGAGAGAGAGCAATAAGTGCTCATGAAACAATGGTTTCTGTTTTTCTTAATGTTTGAAATACTAGCATCACATAAATCTTTTCTTGGTTGACTGACTATTGCATCCACCTCTCAAAAGTTTATTTATTCAAATTGGACAAAAATATTTTATTTTTTCACATATTCTTATTGGGACAATGAAGAAATCAACAGATGAGCTCCTAGGGAATGTTTTTGTCTTGGTGGAATTTGGCTTTTATTGCAGTGGGGTGCCATGCTCATGAGTTTTCTTCCATTTGTCCATTCATTCATTTATTCATTCAGTGAACACTTGTTGAGTATCAAGTAGTGTGCTAAGCATAAGAGATAGATACAAAAGGGTCCTTGCCTTATTCAATATTATGTACTAGTTTGGGAGGTAGATAAGAAACAAGTAAATGCTTTAATAAAATATGGGCAGATTATGATCAGCATTGTACAGGAAATGAAAACGGTGAGGGGCTGAAATATAATTAGGGAGAGAACTATCTCAAGTAGATAAGGTGGTCAGGAAAGATCCTTTTGAGAAAAGAACAGGAAAAATGAGACCTGAAGGATGTGAAGGAGCTGGACCTGCAAAAAGCAGGGGGAGTTATAACCCAGACAGAAGGAACAGCAAATGCAAGGGCCTAGTGGCAGGAAAGGGCCTGAGTCTTATGACAGTGTATCCCTATCTTCTTTTAGGATAAGGTGGCCGGGGGTTACTTCAAAAAATATGAATTCCTTGGATCCCATCCCAGATACACTGAATCAGGATCTAGAGAAGAGGGTCCCAGAAACAGGTGAATGCTATCATTAGGAACATTTGGGAAACTTTGCCCATAAAATCTATCGGTGATATTTGAACTGTACAGTGGTACATCTCAAGGAGATGGGAGCTGAGTATAAAGAATGTTGTGTAATTTTGTTGGTTTTTCATAGTGCCTCATTTCAGAAGTGTCAGCCTCCCAGAGACAACGAACAAATTTAGCAAGCTCAAATGTATCAGACACAATCTACTCCCTGGGCCCTTAGGGCTGCCATCTACTTTAGATACATAAGTCACGAAATGTGGTTGGCAGAATTCCAAAAATGGCCCCCCAAGATTCCCATCCCCTGGTTATTCAATCAAACACTAATCTAGGTATTGCCATGGAGGGACTTTGACAATGTAATTCTGGCTACTAGACCTTAAAATAGGGAGAGTAACCTGGATTACTCAGGTGGGTCCAATTCTAATCACACAAGCCCTCACAGGCAAAGAACTTTCTCCAGCTGGAGTTCGAAGAGAGGTGAGACAGAAGAGTGAAGGTGGAGGAGGCATTGAGAGAGAGACAGAAAAAATACAGTTGGAGAGATTCGAGAGATAAAAAGATTTGACCTGCTGGTGCTGGAGGAGGAGGCCACATAGGAAGCATAAGAAGGAATGTGGGCAGCCTCTAGGAGCAAAGACCAGGCCCCGACTGACAGCCAGCAAGGAAATGGGGACCTCAGTCCTACAATCACAAGGACCTGAACAATTTGAATAAGTTTGGAAACTGATTTTCCCCAGAGCCTCTTAATAAGAGTTCTTTCAGCCAACAGCATGATTTTAGCCTTGTGAAATATGAAGCTGGGGAATCAGCTAAGCCCACGAGGACTTCTGATTTACAGAATTGTAAGATAATAAATTTGTGTTGTCATAAGCTACTAGATTTGTGGTAATTTGTTATGGGGGCAATGGAAAATGAATACAGGGGGTCACAGTCAAACCTAGCAGCACCCAAGTTAAGGGCACTCTTTACACCATCATCGTTAGGATTCCCACCAATAGTTTAGTGAATTGAGCCATGTACCAGTCACTTAACGTTTTTGAGACTCACATTCCTGATCTGTAAAATGGAGGTAAAATTGTCCTTAACTCACAGAGTGCATCTGAGATCTAATGAGTTGTAAACTTTGAAACACCATGCAAACTTATCCAGGGATAAGTCCAGAATCTGGGCCTTTGTGCCTCCTGGATCAATCATCATTGGATGAGGTTTCCCTGGAAAGAAAGCATGGGCTTGATCCAGTCTGCTAGATTCAGCTGAGGCAGTCCCCGATGAGGGCTGACAGCTGATAGCCTTCCTTTTTGAAGGGACATCTGAACTTGGAGTGTTTTTATACCATACTCCAAGTCTTGCAAGTTGCTCTGAAATGTGAGGACTGAAAAGTTTTTGTAGCGTGATTAGGAAGGAAAAAACTCGAGAAAGAAAGAAAAAGGATGGAAGTGATATGCTTTTTAAACATCTTGTTTAGTCCTATTCCCTTGGCTGTCAGCTTTGAGCCTGTGGAATCAGCATTAATTCTTCCCTATCAGGAATGTTATTGTTTGGAATGTTATCTAAGGATTGGAAAAAGTTAACCTGCACTGAGGGCTTTGGCAAAATTGAAGAACCATCTTTTGACTCACAGGACTTTTTTTAGTAAATATACTTTTCCCAAATAATTTTCTAAGTGAATGTTTTTCTCCCAACAAAACTGTGAATAAGACACACTCCCATTTCTTAAAGCATTATAGATAAAGGGAGAGGGAGTCTTTTCTAAGGAAAGAACATGCCATCTCAGTTTCTACCTACATATCCCATAGGCAAAACATTTGTCCAAAATTGACCTCACTACGTCTACTGCTCCTGTTGTATTCCCTGTTAAGTAGCCCGAATATCCTCTCAGTCCCCTGAGCCAGAAACTTAGGAATTAAAGAAAGTGAGAATTAAAAAAAC
Organism: Daubentonia madagascariensis; assembly: GCA_023783475.1. Classification (NCBI taxonomy): domain Eukaryota; kingdom Metazoa; phylum Chordata; class Mammalia; order Primates; family Daubentoniidae; genus Daubentonia; species Daubentonia madagascariensis. The sequence continues at coordinate 720,444 of JAKFHU010000555.1, read as the reverse complement.
AGAGCAGAAAGTTTTCAAAGAAATTAGGGAAAATAATTTTCTATAGATGAACGAGAAAATGCCTTCAGATCGAAAGGCACAACCAAGGAGCCATTACAATAAAAGAACAAAAATATCTACACATCCTAGTTTTTCAGAACATTGAGAATAGAGAGAAGAGTCTAAACACTTTCAAAGACAAAAATACAAGTTACTTAGAATAGAACAAGCATTAAACCACCATCCTTCTTTTCATTAGTAACACCAGATGCTAAATGCTGCAGGAATCGTGTAATTTATAGCCCAAACCAGGACACTTCACCTGGATCAGTCTCTGGGATAACAGGTGTAAACCATGACTATCACAGCTAAACTGAGACACGTGGTCACTCTACTAAAAGCTGTTAGCACAAGAATTTTAAAATTCTGACGGAAAATGGTTTTAACCTAAAATTCCATAAATAGAGAAAATATCAAACCAGTATGAGGGCAGAATAAAAACTTTAGACATGCAAGAAAGTTTGACACCAATGCATTTCTTCTTGGGAAGTTACTTGAGGATATATTTTATTTTAAAAAATGACACAATAAGCTGAAACATAGGGAGACAATGCACAGAGGAAATAGAAGATCTAAGAGAAAAGTGAAGTGAAAAGGAGTTCCAAGGTGATGGGATAGAGAAATCCGAGGATAACAAAGCTGTGAGCTGACTTAGTGAATATCCAGCCCAGCTAGAGGAAGGAGGATGAACACGGGAGGATGGAGGAGTCTAAGAGGAAAGTGTCCAGATATAAGGGGAATCAGAAGAAGAGACAGCATGAACAGTTTAGAGATTTTATAGAATAAAGACCATTAGTAAAGTACATAAAAGAAGATAATCAATTAAAACCTAATGCTAGGGATATTCTCTTCCAAAAGCCATAGAAAGCAAATATATTATAATGAAAGCTAATAGTTATTGAGAAGTTACTATGTATAGGCAGTATACATTTTACATATACTAATTCATTTACTCATAGCAACCCTATGAAGTATGTAAAATTATTTCCCCCTATTTTTCAGATGAGGTAACAGGCACAGTGAAGTTGCTCGTCCAAGGTTAGACAGATAGTACAAGCAGAGCTGAGATTTCAACAGTCTGCCTCTGGCTGTCTGCCTCCAGTGAACATCCTTTGGTTCTAGGGTCAACAATATTTGGTTAAACCAATGTTAACAAAGCTTATAGGTTTTTAACCTTTAGACTATCTGTAAACAAATCACAAGAGACTTAACTGTGGTTACAAGTCAGGACATAGATGTTATGTGAAAGAAAACAGAAAAGAGAAAAAGCCTATGTTTGATAGTCCCAGACATGGAGGCTTAAAATGCTGTTTAATGTTGCAGAGGTGACCACTCTTGTCACTATCTTTGGTGGAATGTAGAGGGATAGTGAGGAGCAGATGTTAAGTCTGCATTAAAAAATCAAGAAATCAAAAAAGTTCTTAAGGTTGATACACAGTTAAAAATATCAGTATAAACAATCTATTGAGAAATATAGCAATACCTATCAGAGAAACAAAATTAGAAATAGTGGTTCCTTCCAGGGAAAGCAACTGCAGTCCTTCATCATAATCTCTTCCATGCTATTTTATTTTTAAGTATATTACTTTGCACATATTAGTTTGATAAGCCAGGGAAAGAGAAGATGCAACATCAGCAACACCAGAGATTTAGTTTCAGGAAAACAACATCATCCATTACATTAAATAAAATGTGGCTAATTTGGATTCCATTGGCATTGTAGCTTTGATCATATTTAATTTGTAAATTTGTCTTGATTTTATAATAGAATAAAAGCATAAGGATTTGCTATCCGGTTTTATGTATGTACATTTCAAAATATCACTAGAATAAAATATACTGTATGTCAACTCTGAGAGGCCAAACCATTTTTTTCTATCATTACATCACTCAAGTTTGAAGACTACCACTTCACTGTAAGGGGTCGAGCTACTTTGGTACCAACTCATTTCTCAGGGCTTGGTTCAATTTCATCTCCTCTCTGAAGCCTTTCCTTAATCCTCCAGGCAGAACTGATGATAATCTCCTTTGGTTCTCGCTGTACATTATACATGCATTTATCACAGCTTATGTTTCTCTTCATAGAGCTATTTGTTTACACAGATGTTTGTTTACAATTCCTAGACTAAAAGTGCTTATGAGTGGGGCTCATAGCATATTCATCTGTATCCTCAGCACCCAGTTCACAGTCATTCACATACAAGGAGCCCAGCAAATGTTTGCTGAATCAATGGGTGGTATAGCAGTGATGATATTCTCCTGGTCTTCAGAGTCCCCTTCAAGTGTTAGCCATCAAATTGAAAAAGTACAAGGTACTTTATCCACCATGGCTAAAAAGCTTTTTAGAAATTGGAGAAACAATAAGATGAGGTTTAAGTCTTATAATTAGATTTATGGCAGATTAAAGGCATCATAAAAAGAAGTTGTCTTAAACTCCTCTCCTGAGTACCTGTACCCCCTGTAGAGATAAGGTAATGGTGTCGTTATATTTAGGTATAGTAAATATTGGTACAATGGGAGACTGACTATCCTGGCATGTAGTGACACACCAAAATTATTTATGCATGACCAGCTTTGTTAAGATAACTTGGCAACACTGAGACTTTCGCTGCTGCAGGAAGGGAGTTTAACATATTTCCTAGCCCCATTCTTACCCCCCCTTATAGTTTATTCTTCACCCAGATAAAAATGAATTTGGCTTATTGATATATCTACTTAAGAAAGGAGACAATATAACTGCAATGCAAGAAAATGAAGAGGTGAAATTGTTGAATTTTTATGAAAAAGCTAGGCTGAAAGGAGTAAGCAGTAACTCTATTTAGTGACACGGTCCTATTGCTTGAAATTGACGAGATTGTTGAGATTCTTATTCGTTGCCTCCCCTAGCTGCCCTGGCATTGCAGTGCGCTCACCCATTCATTAGCTCACTTAGCAAGAATTGTCAGATACTGCTTAGGAGCAAGATGTTGCTCTAGGCACCACCGTTGATTCACAAGTAAGATGTGGCCCTAATAAACCAGAGTTAGAGCTTCTGCGGTTTGTCTCCTGACCAACCAGTCTATGTTACTTGCAGCTTTACAACCTGGCTCTGACAAAAAGGAATACTCTCCGTCTATCGATTACAACTTTTTAAATGGATCTAAATAGCTCACAGGCAGGTATTTAAACAAAAACATGAAGGCTCCTTGGGAGTCATTAGAGCTGGCTTAGTTGCTTTGTTCTTAAACAAACAAACCAATGTTTTATTGTACTCTCAATTGTAGCACTTCCTCAAAGGATGGTACCTAAGAAGAGCCACTGTGTATTATAGTAAAACTATTATGTGATACTTAACCCTACACACTTTAAAAATATCTCACTAATATTCCTACTCCTAAAAAGATAGATTTCTTCAACAATTCATGAATAAGACCTCTTTTCTTAAATCTTTGCTTTTTAAGTTTGGAATTTCTAGATAGTGATCTAGTTGGAAACATCAACATTTGAAAAAATAAGGTTATTCAGTTCCTTCTGAATGTGTTTATTGTATTTTTCACTGAAATTGCTTCAGAACATTCTCAAAGATCTGAGTTAGGTATTTATGGAAACCTCTTACTCTCTAAATTATGGAGTTAGTAATAAAAAACTGTAACTGATCCTCAACCGGGTGTCAAACAAGAATATCTGAAGAATATTAGGAACTCTTTTAAATTTATTTCATTTAATCTATCATCTCCTTTAGCCCCAATTTCCTTTAAACTACCAATGTGTTTATAAGAAGGCTCATTTAAAATGTAGGCATCAAATATAGACTAATACTAAATGTTTTCCATTCCCCTAAACTAAGGCCAAGTATTACAATCTTATATCTCCAACCAGTGCCCATGGGAATATAGCAATCATAGAACTCTGCAATGGTGTACACAGCCACAACCCTCTCCAGAGAGGAGAAAAGAAATGGTGCCATATTTACACTTAGCATAAGAGGACACCTTTCTATGAGTCCAGGGAAGCATATTATTGACCTTACACACATGTTCCACATTTTACCAGGCCTAGTGATAAAATAAAGTTTCACAATAATGATTATAAAGCAGTATCTCTTCATCCCACACCCAGAATTGACAAAACCAATTCTTCCCTCAAATTCTTTCCTCCTGCTACTCTAGGAAACACTCAGAGAATTCCTGGAGTTTCCATTATGTGCTAGGAAACATAGCCCTTCTATTATTCTTCTCTTTTGCCATTCCAACTGATGACTGTGTGGGCTCCACCACTGATCTTTTATACTTTGCCTGACTGCTGCTGTTGGATGACCTTCAATGGACTTTAAGTCCTAGCACAGTGCAATGGAAATCCAAGAATTCTTCACCAACAGATAGACCACTTATTAGTTGTGTAATCTTGGGCAAGTTATTTAACCTTTCTGAACCTACTCTTTTTATGTAAAATAGAGATGACAATGCCTACTTTGCAAGGTCATTATAAGGTTTAAACAGGATAATATACAGTTGATCCTCATTATTAATGGCTCTATATTTGTGAATTTGCCTACTTGCTAAAATTTATTTGTAACCCCCCAGATCAATACTTTGACTCTTTTACAGTCATTCACAGACATGGGCAGAGTGGCAAAAAATTTGAGTTGCCCAAAGCACACATTCCTGGCTGAGGTCAACCAAAGCAATGCTCTGCCTTCTTGTTTCAGCTCTCACATTGTAAATAAGGGTCTTTTCCCCCCAGTCTATTTAATGACATGTTTTTTGCATTTTTGTGCTTTTTTGTGATTTTGCTGTCTAAAATGGCCCCCAAGTGTAGTGCTGAAGTGCTGTCTAATGTTTCCAAGTGCAAGAAGGTCATGATATGCCTTATGGAGAAAATAGGTATTTAGATAAAGCTTTATTCAGCCATGAGTTATAGTGCTGTTGGCCATGAGTCATGGTAATAAATCAATAATATGTATTAAATAAGGTATCTTTAAACAGAAACACACAAAACAAGGTTATGTATTGATTGGTTGATGAAAATGTAACCAGTTGCTTGCAGGAACCTAATCCTGTATTTCCCTTGGGAGCAATGGTTCAGTATTTGCTCAGTCAGTGTTCATGGTGGTTTTATAGAACATAACTACTGCAAATAATGAGAATTGACTGTACTCTAAATGTCTGGTACTTAGTTGGAGCTAAACAAATACTTGTTCCTTTGTTTTTTCTCTGTATGCATAAGGGTAAAATGATAAAATTTTCTTTGAGAGGTAAAGGGTTGGCTGTTTCCCCACCTCCTCATGTTAGAGTGTTTCCTTGAAATCATAATAGGACCAATGAGAGGCCCGACCATTTTACTTTACAATGAAAGGTCGGGGGACTTTTGCTCCTTGGTGCTGTAAACATATACCTCCAAAATTAACTTTCTCGTGACATATACAGGAAACTATAACTAGGTGAATCCATTTATCTCTCAAGAAGATAAGGGAAGATTGAATTATTCTTTCTTCTCCTTCACTGTAGAAACTTAGATTAAATTCATTCCAGACTTTGTAGGTACTTTTGAGCTACTTTATGTGCATGTAAATCTGGTAGTACTTATTCTTTAAAAAATTGTTTCCTCTCTCTTCTATATTGGTTCAGAAGGGTCTTTTGTCAGTAGGATTATTTTACTTATGTTTGAGTTTTATTCTGGGGAGGCTGTGCTTTTTAAATTTCTTGAGCTTGTTTGTATCTGTCAATGACTGAATGGCTTTTTGGCTTTGCTATTATGCTGTTCAAATTATACTAATGCACCAGTTAAGTTAAAGTGGTTATGCTTGTGGGCTCTCAGTAAATCAATTTTGCTACTGAATAATGAAGCACCTCAGGTTTTCCATATTTCTGTGTCTACTTGGAAACCAGAAAAATGGATGTCCAGACATTTTGTAAGGTGCCTGATGATCCTAATTGTTGATTGAAGATGTTGCAGGCATGGGAAGAAAGGTTGTTTAGAGTCTAAATTTCATAGCATGATTCTCAGTTACAGGCTCCAGCTATGAGCCAGATGTCTGATTTTTCTAGGAGATGCATAAGTGCAATAATTTAAGATAGAAACCAATTCAGGATTCCACTGATTCATCTTGGCTGTTTTGAAGAACCCATTTCATTAAAGGATGATGCAGGCAATGCTTGCTTTTATGCTCATCAATCTGTCCCCCTCCTTCCCCATGCACTTCTTTTCCTGGAGATGTTCAGGGTGGAGTCTGAGGCAGTGATTTAGCACACTCCTTCCTCTAGGGCAGGGTTTCCCAACCATTCTTTGTTGTGAAGGGAGCTGTTCTGTGCATTGTAAGATCTTTAGCAGCATCCCTGGCCTCCAACCACTAGATGCCAGTAGCATCTCCCCTTCCAGTTGTGACAACTGAAAATCCCCAGACATTGTCAAACGTCCCCTGGGGGGCAAAATTGCCCCACTGAGAAGCACTGCTTTAGGGACAGAAAGTGTATTCTGTGCCAAGTAGGGGTTTCGAGCATTTCCTGTCTCTAAAATTCAAAGTAAATGAGCATCCAGGCCAGCAACAGAAGCTCATCTGTACCTGCCACTGAGGCTGCCTGCTTGGTTGTCCTAAGAAGAAATGTGGCTACCATATGACAGATGTTCTTCTTAGCTGTTTGTTGTTGGGCTGTTCCCAAGTTGCCAGCATTTTGGGAACAGCACCTGCTGTGTGCCTTCGTTTTCTTGTCTATGCAAGGAAGAAAACACTGCCCCTCATAGAAGCTTCATTTTGTTTTGCTTTTAGTTTCTTTTCTGCTTTATAGAGGACAACAAGCATAGCAGCTTCTGGAAGATAAAGAACTACCTGATCATCTGAATTTCACCCTTTTTCAGTTCTCAGGAGATCCTGACTTTAACAGGAGCTTCTTCTTTTCAATAGTTCCTTCCTCAGGACCTTTGTCCAACCAAGCTAACTGGCATACCACAGAGAGGCAGGAGAGCATGGCAGCTAAGAACATAGACACAGTTTAAAAGCCTGGCTCTACCACTCACTTTGTGTGACTTTGAATGGCTCAGTTTAACTTCTGGGTGCCTTAGGTTTCTTCTTTACAAAATACTGACCATAATATTACCACTCTTGCATCATTATTGAGACTCTTAAATGAGTTAATATCCTCACAGCGCTTGGAACAGTGGTGTAAGGAAAAACTTGTACTACAGTGGTAAGCTATATGCCTTTCCCCTTTACCTGCTTCTGATTCTGTGGGAGTTAATTTAGAACTCTAACTTGTAGATAACTGATAGCAATGCAAAGGGATTCTTGTTCATAGACAAGAAAATGTCCAATCATTCATGTTGCAGTCATGTAGCCCCTTTTATTTCAATGTTTCTCTGCGTAGGGGCCATGGGGAACTGAAATCTTTGGCTATTCTTTCTTTCAGTATCTATGTAATAAATTGTCTGAATCTAAAAAGGATTCATGTTTCTTTACTGGCCGAATCTGTCAGGTCTTGGCCTTGCCTTGTGCTTGACGACCAGAATTTTAAATTAGGTTTACCTGATTTTCCAAAGTCTGCTTGCTTGTCATTGTATCTCTTTACACCCCTGGGTATTATTTTTCTTAATAGCCTTAACTATCCTTTTTTTTCATAGTAAGATTTTTGGTTGTTAGTGCCCATATGAAACTGAATGCACAAATGTCTGTGGCTTCCATCCCAGCCTGTACTAGTTATATATTGCTGTATAACACATTACCCCCAAACTTAGCAGCTTAAAATAATACATGGCTTATCTGGTCATGAACTTAGTCATAGCTTAGGTGTATGAGTCCTCTGGCTCTGGGACTCTTACAGCACTGTGATGGAGGTGTCAATCAAGGCTATGGTCTTACACGAGGCTTAACTGGGGAAGTATCTCTTTCCAAGCTAACTCACATGGTTATTATCAGGATTCTGTTCCCTGCTGGCTGTTGCCCTGAGGCTGCCCTCAGTTCTCTGCAATGTGGGCCTTTCCAACATGGCACTTGCTTTATCAAAATGTGTAAGCTAAGAAGGCAATCAAGACAGTATGGTAAGGTCACATCCCATCATTTTCCATAAAATATTTTTTAGGAGCAATAGATAGAATATTCTATTCACTAGGTCCTGCCCACACTTAACAGGAGGGAATTACACAGGGATGTGAATACCAAGTGGGGATCATCAGGGACCATCTTAGAAGTCTGCCTATCACATAGCCAAATGTGGACCAAATCTGTGAGCTCCATCCCAGTACAATCTGAACCAAATGTGAAGGGCGTACAATATAACCATAACCCAAAGTTTCCCAGGTCTTACAAGCAGGGGTAGAAATGAGGTAACATTATGATTAATGCCCAAATCTAGCTGGATTGTAGTCTCTACCTGCTAATGCCAGATCTCCAGCCTTTCCCTCAAAGTCAACTCTGGTTACTTCTGAGAGTCCTCAAGAAAGAATTCTCAGGGTTTCATAAATGAGCCCATCTCAGTCTTTGCTTGCAAGTTTTAAGAAATGCAACTGGGCACTGACATTACTGGTGCTCTCTATCAGAAGTATTCCCAAAGATGGAGGTTAAAACCCTCAAGATACTAAATAGGGCTTGTTTCCTTCAGTCTTCATTGCACTTCTGACGCCATCTTCTACAAAACGAACAGACACACACGTGACAAAATGTTCCCTCCCTGCTCTATGTCACAACTTAGATACCCAAATAGTGCTGCTTATGCCCAGTGTTGCTGTTGTGTAGAGCCCTCTCTATTTAGTTCAAATCCCCTTGCTCAGGTCAGCTTGGAGAATGGATATCATATCATCTTCTTTGCCTTTTCATCCCTCCCATGTCCACTCCCAGGTGCTCAAAACTTCCTCGTAGGTTCCCTCATCACTTCCCATCCATGTTAATATCTAGAGGCAGTCTTTAGGAAAAAAGTCCCAATTTGGAGCATTTGTCAGTTTCCATAAATGCTCCTACCATGCATGATTACAAAGCACCAATGTGATATCACTGAATGTGGAGTTGGGAAGAGACGTGCACAATCAGCTCTTTGCAAGCTGGTACAAGCTGGCTCCGGCATACCGCTGTCTGGAGGGCCAATAGCCCAGAGATACAGCCACATACAAATCCCAGCCTGTACCATCTGGAACTTCACTACATGTTCTGTATTGCTATTTACCCACATCTGGTGAGGTCTAAGATTAAATTGCTTCACTGATACTCCAGCCATCACTACAGGTGCATTCCCTTCATGGAAGTTGCTTTTGCTGCAGACTTTGCCTGGATCTCAATATCCGCAGAGAAAAGTCTGAGGTATTCAAAAAGCCCCCAAAGTTGCAGCCCCTTTAAGATTAACTTCCTGTTTCCCCAAATTCTCGTGGACTCTAGGCTATTACCCAGACTTGATTGTTCCTCTTGGTCTTTGATATTTCCACTCTATATTCCTACATGCTGGCCCAGCCTGAAGCACTGATTTTCTACCAACTTTCTTCCTCCTTGGTCCTGACTAGGACTCTACCTTGTTGTTAAGGGGCACTACTGTCCCCATATAATTTAATCCAGTTTCTTTTTTTGAGGTGTGGCTTGCCCCTTTACTCTGAATGTAATCATGGACTCAAAGTTCTTTGACACACAAAGCTTGTTGAGATTTTGGAAAGAATCAGGCACACGTGCCCTTCTAATTTCACAGCTGTGTGACTTTAGGTGAGTTGCCTAACTTCACCGAGTCTGAGAATCTCTGTATGTTTAGTGAAGATAAGAATACCTATCTCCTAAATTTGTTGTGAGGATATGAATTAGAGGATGTAAAGTCCTGGGCATAGAGTAGGTGTTTGTCAAAATTATTATTTGTCAATTAAAAATAAAATTTAAAAAACATTTACAAATATTTTCAAATGTCCCATCATTGCTTTTATTATTATTATGCTTTCTCTCTCCATTTTTGAGCATGCATGAGTCTTCTATCTGTGGATACAGGATTGGGTTGGGCTGGGATGAGTTGCTCTATCTTGGGTTGAGGACCAGAGTGGGCACTCAATGAGGGACACAGGCAAGAAGGGGGAGACACATTTGTTTGTTTTTTATACATTTTGGTATGAATTTTTTAAAAATATAAAGGTACAACCTGTTTATCTTAAGAATAGAAAAATATCCAGACATGTATTTTAAAAAGCTAATAGTCCACTTTCTTCCTCTAGTCCTATTCCTTTTTTGAAAGCAACTGTTTATTCTTCCATAAATTTACATGGTTACACAAACATAAATACACATATATAGGGCTTCCTTGATGTTTATTTTATAAAATAGGTTCCTAAGATACTCATTACTCTGCAACTTGTTTTTGTCACTTAATAATCCATCATATGAATATTATTTGCTGTTTTGTTTTGTTTTGTTGTGGGGTCCAAGTACAATTTTGTTACATGAGTAGATTACATAGTGGTCAAGTCAGGACTTTAGGATATCTATCACCTGAATAATGTACATTGTACCTATTAAGTAATTGCTTTTTTGGTAGGCACTGAATAATTACTGAAGTATGTTTGTGAAATAAGACTATAAAACTCCTTTGGTATAACAACTTTATTGAAATATAATTTACATACCATACAATTCACCCATTTAAAGTACAGAATTCAATAGTTTTTAGTACATTCACAGAGTTGTGCAATCAATACCTCAGTCAATTTTAGAACATTTTATTACTCCCAAAAGAAACCCCATACCCTTTAGCAATTGCTGTCATTTCCCCCGACCCCCCACCCCTCACCAGCCCTACGCAACCACTAATCTACTTTCTGTGTCTGTAGATTTGCCTGTTCTGGACATTTCCTATAAATGGAAACATACAATATGTGGTCTTTTGTGACTGGCTTCCTTCACTTAGCATAATGTTTTCAAGTTTTATATATGTTATAGCATGTATCACTACTTTATTCCTTTTCTTTTTATTACTGAATCATATTTTATTGTATGGATATACCTCATACCGTTCATCCATTCATCAGTTGATAGATGCTAGGTTGTTCCCATTTTTTGGCTATTATGAATAATGCTGCTATGAGCATTCATGCATATCACTTGTTTTTAAACACCCAATTTTCTGGTCATCTGTTGACCTCTTTCTCAGCACTGGTTCTTCTCCAGTCATACCAATCCCAAGTAAATCTTCTTCCATACCCCATGTTCTAGGAATACCTACTCCTCAGCAGAACCCTGGAGACCCTAATTTAGGGATGTCCCAGTGATCAAGCTTGAATTGCACACTAGCTCTGTATGTTTTATGGCAGGGGATGATACCAGATGCTAATTTTGAAAATGGCCACTTTTTTCCCCAACGACAAAAATAAATTTGTACCTATCCTGACAATTTGGTTTCATAGATATAATAAGGAGATATCCTGAAGTCAAATACTAATAATCTCAACTCTATCGTCAGTTAACATCTCTTTGTTGTCAAATACCCAGAGTGTCAAATATCCAGCTGCCTGAAACATCTGGATTTCCTATAGGCATCTTCAAAAAGCATGTCCAAGATGGTACTCATCTCACCCCTCACAAACCCACTCTTACTCCTGTATTCCCTACAAGGGCAGATGGCACCACCATATGTACTGTTACCCAAGTCAGAAATCTAGCAAATGTCCTAGACTTCCCCAACAACCCATTCTGCATATGATCAATCACCCAGGCACATCAAGCTATCTGAAATAGCTCCCTAATTCATTCTCTTCTCTTTATCCTCATTGCCACTACATTAACTCAAGCTATCACAATATCCTCTTGTGCACCATGATGTCTTAAAACACACACGGTGTTCCATGTTTCAGTATTTTCTTTGCCTATGGTATCCTTCCCCCTCTCATGTGCCTGGTTAATGTTAAGCCAAATTTCAAGACTCAATCAAATGTCACCTTCTCTGGAATGCCTTTGCCTCCCTTCTCATTCAAGTTGAATGAGTTTCCCTTCTTCTCTGCTCTTTGGCACCCTGTTCTTACTTCTATTTAGCACACACCACATTCTAGTGCAGTTATTGGTTTAACTGTCTATTTCTTCTTTCATTTGATTCTGAAAGCCTTCCTTCTTTTTTTTTTATCACAGTAGCTCACACATTATTAGTACTAAATAAATGTTTGTTTAATAAATGAATGAATAACTAAACTCTTGTATATAAAAAAGAAATTTGGATGAATGATCAGTTTTCCACTTATATATTTGAGGACCCTGCCACCTTACTAGAGCTCAGTTATTCATTTGTAACATTGGTCTTAAATTCAAGGGTGCTTGTCTAAATATGTAACTTTTCATCTTTGCTTCCTCCACCTGATTTGATAAATTTTAGTGCTTAAATTCTGAATAATTGGAGGAACTCCTTGAAATGTGCGTAATAACTCCATTAATAGTAATATCTAATTAAAGAACATTTTTAAATGAGCAAAGTGATAGAATAAATTCATTAAGTTTCCATTAAATCCCTCCATGAAAGTGAACACTGCATTTGTTAAGGGTTTCTTAATGAAATATCATTAACCCAAATACCTGAGAAATTAATATGAAACTCTCCACACAGAATGTTTATAGAAGTTTATGCCTGTTATATAGCCCCCACTATCAGAACTCATCAATTCCATAAGTTTATCATGCTGAGGAGATTAAATTTCATGCTTTACTAAAGATTAATAGAAAAATATCCTTAGAGGTGTGCACATTATTTATTAATCTAATGAGATGATTGTCTCTTCCTAGAAGAAAGAACTTTAGAAATTAAAGTATTATAGAAGATTTTAAACTTTTCATATAGGAGAAACAAAAAGGATGAGAAAATAAATGAACATGCAACCTCATAAGAGAACTTGAAAAAAAAAAAGAAAAGAAATGAACAAGGAGGAGATGCTAAATATGTAAATGTTTCTGGGACATCCTTACCATAGTTCTGTAGGTTTACAGACAGTAGGAAAGAATAATTTACTTTATCATTCTACGGAAGAGAGTGCTAAGCAAAATACTACTTTGTTGCTTCTGTGTCAAGAGGGCAAACTTCACCCTTTTCTGCACTTGAAAATTCCATTGATTCATTGGAGAATTGTAAGAATTATATTCATTCATGGCAGCTCTGGAAAAAGGCTTGGGTTCCATCATCAGATCATGCATTTTCAGGAACAGCTGAAAGTTGAAAAAATGGAATTGGACTGATAGAAAAAGCAGAGGTGAAAAACCCTCAAGCCCACTCAGGCAGATGAGGAGACTGCAGAAAGTGAGCAGACAGGATTTCGCAGGAAAGTTCAATGCTGCAGAGGGACTGGGGAGTGAGAAAAGATGACTGGGTGGCTGGCTGAGCAACTGGGTGGCTACAGAGGGGCTACAACTGTAGGCATCTGTTGGGGGTCCCTAGTATGGTCACTAGGGCCAGAGAGAAAAAAGAGTTCAGGGAACTTGTGGCCATAGTAAGCATGGGGAAGAAAAGAGTGGTTCTCTCTGGTGGTGGTGAAAATCCTTCAAGAACTCAACTCCAGGGAAACTTGCTTGAGGGACATCTTCAGACTCCATTCTGCCCTTCGGCTACATATCCTTCAGGGGAGGCCGCTTTGCATGTCCCACTCACACACCACACACACGGTGGAATCAAGGCACAACCTTGTTAGCCTGTCTTCTTGCTCACAGGTGGGGTGTGGGAGGGAGGGAGGAAATGCCAGGGGAGCAGTGATTCTCCATTACCGAGGAAACCTTCACTAGATATTGACACTGGTGAATTTATATCATCATTTATAGGCAGGAATGGGCAACCAAGAATCACCAACAACATGAAAGAGGGGCTCCAAAGCAAACCAGCATAGCAATGAACCTACTGGGACCAGAGTTATATATGAGTGTACGTATATATGAAATGAAGAGAAACAAAAAAAGTATAATTAGTAATCTCAGGAAGTTTTAGAAATATTACACTCATAAAAAACAGAATACAGCTTAAATGAAAAATTTTGTCAGAAAACAAGATCTTAGTAATTAAAAATAACTACAATCCCACTTCTGGGTATAGATTCAAAAGAATTGAAATCAGGATTTCAAAGAGATAAATGCACTCCCATATCATTGCAGCATTATCCACAATAGCCAAGATATAGAAACAACCTAAATATCCATTATTGGATGAATGGATAAAGTAAATGTAGTATGTACCTACAAATAATGGGATACAATTCAGCCTTAAAAAAAGAAGGAAATCCTGCCATATGTGACAACATGGATGAACATTGAGGACATTATGCTAAGTGAAATAAGCTAGTCACAGAAGAACAAATACTGCATGATTCCACTTATATGAGATCTCACATAGTCAAACCCATAGAAGCAGAGAGTAGAGTGGTGGTTGCCACAGGTCGGGGGCAGGGGGAAACGAGGGACTACTCCTTCAGAGAAAGTGGCCATGAACAGCTGTTCTGGGGAGATGACACTGAACAGAGACTTGAATGAAATGAGGGCACGAGTTATGGGGTTTGCTGGTGGAAGGACATTTCTTGCAGAGGGACCCCCCAGTGGAAAGGTCTTGAGGCAGGGACATACTTGGCAGGTTATAGGAACAGCAAGGCAGCAGTGTGACTGGAGTGCAGTGAGAGAAGGAGACACGAAGTAGGGGAGGAAATTCCAGAGGTAGCCACCAGCTGAATCAATCAGTCTTGCGTGACATGGTAAAAACTTGGTATTTTATTCTATGTGATATGAAGCCATTGGAGTATTTTGAGAAGGGGAGTGTCTAAATTTGATGTACATTTAAAACATTTTTTCTTGACTTCTAGGGGTAGAAGGACTATAGGAAGCAAGAGTGGAAGCAAAAACACCCTTAGAAAGCTATTCTAGAACTTCAGGTGAGAAAGTTGATGGTGGTAGTGGGGAGGTGGTGAGGAAGGATTGGATTCAGGTGTCTTGTGAAACTAGCGCTGACGGATTCTGCTGATGAACTATGTGTGGACAAGAGAGGAGAGGAGTCAAGGTTGATTTCAAGTCATTAAATAAATGGTGGGGCCATTTACTGAGATGGCAACAGTGGGTAGACCAAGTGTTTGAGGGGAAACAAAGGGCCAGTTTTATGCAAATTAAGTTTGGGATGCCTATGAGATGTTGGGGAGTTAGTGAGATGCACGAGTCTAGAGTTCAGCGGGGAAGGCTGGGTTGGAGGTAAAGATTTGGAACCTGTCAGTGTACAACTGGCCTTTCAGCCATGGTGTCAAGTGAGACCCTCTTGGGCTGGTTATTATTCAAGGTAGCTACTCTTAGTAAAAATCTGCTATATGCATGTTATTTTATAATTCACTTTTGAATTATTTAGAGTTGCTTCTGGTATGAAATAGCAGAACCTTCTTGAAGAAGAACCTCTGAAAGTAGTTCCCAATTTCTTATACAAAGAGCATGCAACTCAGCAGAATACAGGTCTCCTTGTTTGCACAGAAGTAGAGTTTTTATCTAATCTTTCTCTTTCCAAATGTCTTCTACATTTGACATTTCTAGAAGTTTGGGTGATATCTATTAAATAATTTCTCCTTTAAATATGATTATATTATCTAATTTATGTTAAAATGCTGAATTCAGTGCACCCCATACCTTATTTCCTACAGGCTCTTTGGCTTGCAAGAGAAAGTAGATTTTTCTCTCCTCAGAGACACTTGCCAAAGCTGCATTAAGAAGAAAAGAATGAAATCTGTTTGGTCTCAGAGACATGCTGTTTTGTAGGTAATGAAAACAAATGAAGCATAACAGTTAATTTTGTTCTTTCTATCACAGATGGGGCCTCCTGTTAAAGAAATCTCTCAATCAAATAAAATTATTTTATTTGCCACTGAAGACCCAGAGAATTAGACAGCTAATGTGGTCACCCTCTCTATTTTCATTTAAAGATAGATAAGCCAGGACAACTCATATCTGCTGCCCAACCTCCATCATTCTCTGAGTTCTAGACATTTTAAATTTCAAGACCTCTGATCATCATTGCCTATTTTTAAACAATGAAAGGCTGGAAAATTATTCTTTATAGTCCATAAGATAGATATCAGCGCCAGATAAAAAGCACTAGAGACCTTCACATTTTAAATGGCTTGTCTCTCCAAAGTTTCAAGGTCACATATTCTTTGTTTTAAAAAAAGGTCAGTGCAAAAATAAATGAATTACAACAAAGAGAAATACCAAGTAAATACAGAAGAAGGGAAGCCCAGGGGATTGGAGAAAAGGCAGGGGTGAGGGGTGAACTAAACATTGGTTATGGGCTCTGAAATAGAAATTGCACACACAAAAGTTCTTCTAAAAATCATTATCAATCTATTTTTGTAAAAGCTTAAAAACAATGGCCTCAAAGCCAAAGTTAGATCCTATTCAAAGTATTTGCACAAAATATTTCTCACAAACTAATTCTGTCATTTTTTTAAGGCAAGCATGAAATGAAGTTTATTGAGGAAGGACAAGATAGATTTACAGAACAAGAGCGAGATATAGCTTTACAGAGTAAGAGCAAGGTACGTTCGCCACAGAACGGCAAACAGACCCCTCTGTCATAACAAAAGGGCATCTCTGTCGTATTTTGAATGTCTTCCTCATGAGTCCTTGACCATTTAAATGACCTTGTGTAAAAATGAGAGAAACTCAGAATCAGAGAAAACATGTGACTTGTTCGTATCAAACACAGACACTGCTCCGTGTCCAAGATTAGAGGTTCAGGATCGTCACTGCTGGCCAACGATTCATCAGGACTCTCCCTGATTTTTTTTCCTAGGGACATATTAGCATTATTCACAGATAATTATACAAAATTATTTTTATTTATGCAAATCTGATCATACAATACGTAATATTCGGCAATCATTTGTCTAATTTTACAACACAACATGCTTGTCTTTCCATGCCAATATGTGTGGTTCTGATACATTATTTTAAAAGACTGCATCATATTCACTTAAATCAGTGATTCCTAACTGGGGGAGGGCAATTTTGACCTAACTGGGGGAGGGCATAATGATTTCTAGTTGGTAATTTCTGGAAACATTTTTGGTTGTCACACCTGACCAGAAAGTGCTAATGAGTAGGGGCTGGGGAGGTTGCTCAGCATCCTATAATGCACAGGATAGCCCTCATGAGCAAGAATGATCGGCGGCCCAAATGTCAGCAGTGCTGAAATTGAGAAATCCTGAAAATAGAGGTATCACAATTTATTTAACAAATTCTCTATTAGTGGACATTTGGAGTATTCCCAAATTTGTCTACTACAGTGGCAATGAATGTACAAGAATCTATATGTTTGTGCATGACTCCAAATAAGACTTTAGGATAAATACCTAGAAGGTATTTATTTTGACCAATTTCTTGGTCAAAGATTATGCCACCAAAAGGTTATATATGTTGTCAGTTTGAACTATAAAAGGTTATATGAATTCACATTTCTCCCAAGAATATGTGAAGGTGTGTGGTTCCCCAAACACTTTCCAACCTCCACTGGGCATTATCCACCCTTTTAAGCTTCGCCAAACTTTTTGATATATGGCTTTCTACTTCTTTATTGTTATTTGAAATTTATTAATTGCTAGTGAGTTTAACCATATTTTAAAATGTTTATTGGCTTTAGGTTTTTTTTTCCTTTGTGAATTTCCTTGATGATTTTTCTATTGAGTTGGTTATCTTTATCATTGTTATTTGAAAGAACTTTGTTTCTTACGTGTGTTGCAAATACTTTTTTTCTAGTTTGTCATTTGTATTTTAACATTTATAATTTTTGGATGTATGGAAGTGTTATATTTTTACAGAAGAAAATTTATCCTCATTCAAATATTTTTTCCTAGAGCATATGTCATGTTTAGAAATACTTTCCCCACCCCAAGATTATAAAAATATACACCTATGTTCTATTTCCCAGTTCCTTTTCAGCCTATTTTTCAGTTAGTTTTGCATTGAATCCTTTACATCCAGCTCAACTGACTTTGCATAAATATTGTTAACCCACTGATTTCTAATACAGCTATCACTACTTCACAGGAATAAGTCAAGTGGAGATTCTCATTACCAAGAATAAATTCCTAACCTTACCATTTGTAATCCATTCTGGAACACTACTAGTCAAATTTCTGCATAACCTCACCCACAGGCAGGAATGATACCTAACACTTGTTAAGTGTTAGGCTTGTTAAGCTTCAGAATTCACAAGATTTCACAGTGTTTTTATATTTCATATTATTTTATTTATTCATATTATTTCATTTAGTCACATTTCATATTGTTTTATTTTATCTTCACATCACACTTTAAAGCAAGTTGTATTATCCCTATTTTACAGATGAGGCACAGTGTAGGCTGTCAGCTTGGCTGTGTATTTCTTGAGAAGAGTGAGTATTTTTTTCCTCTTCAGTGTGGGGCACATATGATTTATTGAATAAATGCCTGATTGGCCTAAAGTTACTTTATTATATAAAGGAGATGAGCAGATTGATGGGGTAGTTGATTCTTCTCATCTCTACTTGATTTAGCTATAACTTAGCCTCAACATCATCCTCAAGAGAAATTGTCTGCAAAATACTAGGTGATTTTGTTCTCTTCCAGTTGATCTTTGTATTATCTATCCTTTTGTACATATATATGAGATAAATAATTGGAAATAACCACAAACTAAGCTTGGCATGGGATATGGATGTTTAAGGGTCAAAAAATTAATACTTTTGAGGTGTTTAGAGTCTATCATCTCACATGCTTAGAGGTGAACTTACATGCTAAAATTATTGCTAAAACTCTAAACAGGATATCTTGGTTAGAGAGAAAGAAAATGGAATTTTTATCAAATTGACCATAATGATATTTTTATCTGAAAACATTTCTACTCTTCAAGAAAGATGGGCTATTCAATTCTCTTGCAAATGACTTACTATGATCCCCCAATCAAAAGAAAATTTAACTTTTAACTACATATTCCCAACCTGTAAACCAGAAACTAAATTATTTCTTGATTACTAGTGCACCCAAAGGGAAGTTCCCAGCTGATTTCAAAGTTCTTATAACTGTGTTACCCTGGAAGAACCAAGACTAGGGCCACTTTGTATGTGGCTTTGGAAACAGACAGTGGTGTTGGTGTCCTTAAAAACAATTCTATTCACTTGGTCAAAGTGATCATGCACCAAACCAGCAGGCATAATCATACAGGTGATAAGAGGAGATCTTCAGATGCATGCCCCTTTGACTTGGGGTTGAATGATTAGGGCCAGGAGTGGCTAGATTCTAACTTTTTGAGTAGTCAGTGCTATCGCCATTATTTTGGAAAGAAAACTGTTCTATGAGAAAATGCCAGAAGCATCTTCAAACAGAAGCCTTTTTGTATTCATGGCTAGTTGCATCCATAACCACCAGACAAGAGATAAAAATTGATCAAACTACAGCCTTGGGATATAACTTTATCCCTGAGGTCTCCCCAGAGCCCCAGCTTTGTATAAATTTTCCAGTGCACTCTCAGCCAGCTGTTCAAAGTACAAGAATCTATTTCCCTGATGGGTAGGGAATCTCAGGGTAGAAAACATATTCAGACAAAATTACAGAATTGCACTTCTTCCTCAATAAAGATTCATTTTTTTCTTACTTCTACAGAACATCCACAGCTGAGTCTAAGTTTCTAGTGAGATGTCCTTAAGAAAACAAGGTCTTTGGGGCTGGTCTCAGACACACTGCAATGCTCTGTTTGAGCCTGTCTGCCCCATGGCCGTTGTCTAAGCTGGGTGTTTTGTCTTCCTGAATCCTCAAGCCTTGATTCCTTTAAAGTTACCTTTTCTTTGGATTTACTATGAAGTTCAGTGCCATCAGGTGGTTCTTCCTGGTTCCTAACGTTAGTCAGTTTGCTGATTTGTCTTTGCCACTTACGGACTTAGCTCTGTTCCTGAATCTTGGTCTGAGCTAAGCCCTCAATGGCAGGAGGTGGAAAGGGCGTGTGGACGTGGCAGAAGTTTAGACAGAGAATATCAATTAGAAGCTGTGTTTGAGGTGCTTACATTTTCAAGTAAGGGAAAACTCCAACCCAAACTGGCAATAAAAAGGGGACTTGCTAGTTATTGTAACTTTAAATTATTAATAGACAATTTTCAAAACAATTCCACATGTATTATTTCACTTTATCCTCAAATAATCCTCTTCAGCAAAATTGGTTATCCTGATACATCAACTGAAAAAGTGCAATTCTGAAGGTAGGTTGCCAAGTGGCAAACGACCACTAGGTGGCGAGGTGACATTCAGATTGAGGCTTTGGATCTGATGTCCTACTACACCTCGCCACTCCCAGGGTTGTTTTAAGTGAGGATTGCAAGAGGGAAAGAATAGACAGAAAATACAGAACAGGAAGGGAGAGAGGGAGGAGACCCTGGTGTGTTTCAATTAAGGACAAATTTTATAGATTTGGATTTTTTAAAAACGGAGAGAAATCCCTGAGAGCAGGAATGGGGAGGGCGGGGCAGGGCATCTGGTTTCCTAGAGAGGGCAGGGGAGTGGGGCTGGGGTGAGACCGAGTGGGAATGTCCCCCCTCACGGCCAGATCCTCCGATGATACAAGACCCCACCCATACAAATATGCCCCCTACATTCTGGGCTCTATTTGCTTACATCAAAACAGGCCTCTATGGACTCCAGTGCAAAGATATGGTATCACATTGGTAAAGACAGTTGTGCAAAGTCACACAAACCATTTTCAGATATTTCAACCCAAGGGCTCTGGCTCACTTGTTGTAATAGGGGCACTTTCATTCAGAAGCAAAGAACCCTAGTGAGAACGGGCAGAAAGGAGTCACCTTTTATATTGAATTGTATAAAATTAGTTTGGCCTGAACTTGCCTGGTGTTGCCTTCACAGCTGAGAACAGCCGTCTTTGGGTTTCCAAGTTTTGTTTTCCTTGTAAGACAGAAAAAAACAAAAAACAAAAACAACCCACCCTTTCCTCCAAGAGTTTTAGTCAGTCCAGGATGAGTCAGTCCTCCTGTTTCTATTTTTCTGCGTGTGACGTGGTCTGTGATCAGCTGCTAGATTAAACAGTGAAGGCTCACCCTCAGCTCAGTTGGAGCTACAAAGAGGTTATTGGAAGGAGAAACAGAAAGAACTGAAGAATGGCTTGTGTAATCACACACATAAAACAACTTGGCTCCAGGTGAATGGTGTGGTCTATTGATTAAAACCCTTTCCAAAATGACTTTTTCTCCACGCACGTATGCCATGCATCTTTCAGAACCTGAGCTAGGAGGCTTGATAAGAAAGGGCAAGGCTTGACACGCTTTTGGAGTGTGATTCACTGGATAAACACGCAGATCCTGACGCAGGGCTTGGAAGGCACTGAGGAGGGTGGAAATCACAACCAAAAAATCTTCAAGGCTGACTGAGTTGAGCTTTTGGAGCACTCAGATCTCTGTGTGTGTGCATGCATGGGGAAGCATAGAGGACTCCTCCGTGCTCTCCACCTTGCTCTCAGGTGATAAAAGCTAGGAATCCAGAGGTGTCACACATACACACAAACTATAATTTGAGCTTAAAAGGACTCAACCGTTAGGACAGAAAAAAATATTTTGGGAGTAGCACATTGATTCACTTTAATACATATGTATTCTCCCATCTTCATATTTGCATGCAGACCTTAGCATGGACATGTTTTTTAATGTATTTGCAATATGAATTTGGCAAAGGTGAGTATTTCAGAAGTATTACCTGGGAAGAATTTTTATGTACATGTTTCACTGAAACTTAGAAATCTAATCAGTAGAAAACCTATACAAAGATGATAGTCCCCTTTATACTATGTTTTAAGGGGCCTTTAGAAAAGAGTTCCAATTTTTTTTTACAATTACATCCAACCATAGGCGATAACATTTCCTCTGTTAGCGGTTGCCAGCTTAGTTTCCACCTTTTAAAATGTGTTCAGTGTTAGTGAGTAGCTTTCATTACAGCAAAAATATATGATCCCTTATCTGTGCCTAACACCGAGGCTTCCATTGCTATAGCAAACTAGTTTTCTCATTTAGAGTAATTTTTTTTTTCAAATTTCATAAGGAGAAGATTACCACATACAGACACTAAAGGATAAAAAAGCCCTACCCTTTGGCGTTCTGTAAGTGAAGCTTTTTAGGTTGTAATTTCCTTCCAATTGATTTCTTTAAGAGGACTTTGAGACCCAGAGCAGAGATGGAAGGGAGGGGGTCTCACAGAGAGGTCCCATGGGGCAGAGGTCATGACCACATCTCATCTTTCATGTGTGCAGTCCCCAGGATGACCTGGCTCTGTTAATTAAAAAAGGGGTGCCACTACCATGGGCAGATTCTTTATTTTCTCTTCTATTTTTGTGGCTTCTATCTTCTTTTTCTTTTTGTTTCTCACCTACCTCTTTGACTCTCTGAGTATTGAGCATTAGTTTCCCCTTCTTTTACCTTCTGGGGTCCCCATCTCCAGCTTCTATAATAGTGTGTCACAGTAATGATTCATAACAAACCACCCTAAAACTCAGTGTCTTTAAGCAACTATCATTTGTTCTAGTGCTCACAGGTCCACGGTTTGGGTAAAGCTAGACTGGGCTAGGTTGGTATCTAGGCTTCAGGCTCCAGGTTGAATCCAGTTCTGTCTGACATGTGTCTCATCTTCCATGGACCAATAGTTACCCAGGGCGTGTGGTGAACTCCACATATCTCAGTCAGAGACCCAGGCTCAAGAGGCATGTGTTTCTCCTGGCAGTGTACCAGACTATAAAAGGACAAACTCAATAGAGCAAACATGTTTCAAGCCTCTGGTTATATCATGTCCACAAACATTCTATTGTCCATAGCAAGTCACATGGCCAAATCCAAAGTCAAGAAGTTAGGGAAGTAACACTGCCCTTCAAGTGGGTTTAGTAAGAGTGTGGATATATAATGCTACTTCAGTTGAGTGAGGAATTGGGGACAAAGAATTCAATTTCCCACAAATAGGACATATCACAATGTACTGAAATTATTTGTTTACTTATATCTACTCAAACTGGACAGAACAGCTTGAGAACAGAGACCAATTCTTTCTCCCCTCTGAATTTCCACACCTAGCATAAGACCTGCTTTTAGATGAGATACTGGATAAGTTATTCTAGAAATAAATTACTCAATAAATTATTCTAGAACCACAAAAAGTGTGGAAGTAGTTCTCTCAAAGCCCCATTTTAAAAGAGAGAAAGAACAGCAAGGGACAGCCATCCGTTTTTGTTGGTGATTGTTGCAGAGTTTCTTCCCCTCCTGCTTATTCATCTTTATTCTTTTTGGCAAGAGTTAAGTTTTCCAGGTATTGAAACTATTTGTTCATCTTGCAGAAGCCCATCATGGCAGGCAAAGTCTTTACTCTGACTTTCATCTCCCTGTATTTCCCAACACCTGTGTGGACACTTGCTGTTTTTGTTTTCATAAACAGAACAGCAATGTTCCCCAGGAAAATACATTTTTTTTTGCTTTTGATGAAACTTCTTGAAATTAGATGGGCCCCTAAAATGAGATTGTCTTGAGGCTTTTTGTTCCCCCGTGAAACTGACAAGAAATTGAAATTCTAGCTTTCTATTTTCCTCTGTGATCCTGGACCTCAAAACCTGTTAACTCTAATGCTGAAATAACAACTAGATATCTCCCTTGATATTGTTTACATTAGGGTTTTTCAACATTACAGGAGACCTGGAGGATGTCAGTCTTTATTAGTTGAATAAAAGTAACAGTTATTTATGCAGCAGCTACTTTTGCTTTCTATAAAGTATTCGTAGACTAATTAACCACGTTTATCTTACAACAGCCCATCTTTGTCTGGAAGGAAACACTGTCAGTGCCTCACATATCCCCTGGCTATTCAAGATTCTTGTATCCCCTGTGGTAAGTACAGAACAATTGGCCCTCAAGGATGTTCATGTCCTAATCCCTGGAACCTGTGAATATGGAAAAAAGGACCTTGCAGATATGATTAAGTTAAGGATCTTGAGGTGGAGAGATTATCCTGCATTATCTGGGTGGGTCCAATATAATTACTGGGGTCCTTACAATAGGAAAGCAGGAGGGTCAGAATCAGAGAAGGAGCTAATGGTGACAGAAGCAGAGCTTGGAGATGTTATGCTGTTGGCTTTAAAGATGGAGGAAGGGGCTATAAGCCAAGGAATCTAGGTGGCTTGTAGAAGCTGGGAAAGGCAAGGAAACAGATTGTCCCCTAGAGTTTCCAGAAGGAATGCAGCCCTACCAATAAATTTTAAACTTCTCATCTCCAAAATTATAAGATAATAAATTTGTGATGTTTTAAGCCACTAAGTTTGTGACCATAGGAAATTAATACGCCTTCCAAAGGTTTTCTACAGCAAGTACCAAACTCTCTAGGGGCCTAAGGGATTTCTCTGGCTATGGAAGCAGACTTGCTCATGTACTTGGCAGGCCGTGAGTGCCAAGCAACTGAGCCTCAACCAATGACTGACATGGCAAATGTACTAGCTGCCTTGCCCCTCTGGTGTGACAACTTTGAGACATGTTCTAGAACATCTCCAGGGGTCTCAAGCTGGAGTGTGACCTGGTTGCTCATAGCAGTGATCTACCCAATGAGCTCCCCTTCCCCCTTTCTGGTTCCTTTTTCTATTCCCCTGCCAGTACTTGCAGAGGTTGCCTCCCCAATATATTACTTGTTTCAGGGTCCGTGTGTTGGAGAGCACCGCCTAAGACACCCACCTGAGAGCCCAGATGGATGTATGCTGAGGGCCCTCTCCCATAGAGATTGGGGGAGGATCATAAAAATCTTTCTTGTATTTTTAGGGGAAGACAGAGCAAGTTTCTATCCATTAAAATTCTGATAAATAAGAAGCTGTAGAATGATAATGGAAGATTAATAAAAGCTCTAGAAAAGGAAATAGTTACTTATTAAAAATTTGCTCATTAATTTTATGATACTTATCCCATAAGATTTTCTATGGACCTTTAAAATCAGAAACACCATGGGTTGGTATTGTTTTCTTCATAGATCAACAGGAGAACAAAAGATAACTTCAATCTAAATAAAGTAAATTGCAGAATATAAATGTAATGTTCTGATTTTTGTGAAAATCATTTTGTAAGCAAGTAAAATGGAGAGGTTCATGTGTACATCCTGAAGTTGGCTTGTTAATATTAATAATAATTTAGGGTTTGTAGCCATTTGTAGTTGCATCCCGTCTTTTATCTCAGGCAATCCAAATGCTACATTCAAAAATGCAGTTTCTGTTGTGTGGGTCCTTTAACATCCATGACAATGGAGTGCTAATGCCATAGAGAAGGGGTACAGAGTGTTCCAGCATCATTCAGGAAAAACAAACTTAACCACCATTCTTTCAAATACTCCGTCTTATCAGCAAAAGTGGTTGGCAACAAGGTTTCACTCTTAGCAGTAGAATTGCTATTTTTATAAGGGATTTTTCATATTTTTTCTTATTCTAGAATGAGGCCTATTACTTATTTCAGGGTTAGAATATTTCAGCTACAAAATGTGAGTGTTGACATGTAAATATTAAATGACTAAAACCTGACTCTTTTGAAGGTTAAGAAAGTAATACTTCCATTATGGCATTTGACATCCTATCTAGAGATATCTCTTGTATGTATAAATGGTCTGGGATATATTTAGTAGATATTTTCCACTGATGCAAACCTACAATGCAATAAAACATAATTATCAGTGCTATTATTATTATGTCACTTTATTGAGCGCTTATTAGTGTACCAATTTGTGTGCATTAGCTCACACAAGCAAATGATATGAGGAGGCTACTCTTGATATGTCCGTTTTATGATTAAAGGCATTGAGCATCATAATAGTGAAGTAATTCATCATAAATCACACAGTTTTCAAGTGGCAGAGCCAATATTCATATCCCAAAAAAGAATCCTTCATCTGTTTTTTAAACCGCTGATTTAAATATTTGAGAACCTTTATCTATTGGTTGATTCTAAGACTTGGGAACTAATAATCAGAACTTTCAATACTATAATTATTTTAATGTTCACTACAGAACAAAGTAGCATGGCTAGAGTCATGGTGAAGGAAATATAATTCTGTATCAGTTGAACTGTCCCTAATATTTCTTTACCCCATGTTTTCTCCATAGGTTGTTTTATCTAAACCTAAGAAAAACTATTATTTATATATATACTAATAACTCCCACATTTATGTCACCAAGTCAGACCTTTCTGCTAAGATTCAAATTCATGTTGCCATCTGCCACCTGTCATCTCAATGTAGACATTTCAGAGGTATTAGAAACCTCACATTTCCAAAACGGAATCATTGATCTTTCTCACCATACCCAACCCATTGCAACTCCTCCGATATCATGAGTCTAAAGCCATGGCTTTTGTCATCCACCCACTTCTCATCCCACAAACTTCAGACACATTCTTGGTATCTCCTTCCTCCCTACCATCTTGCATTCAATTGATCATTATGTTCCATTGACTCTACTGTTTGAGTCCACCTATTTCTCTCCACCTCTATTTTCAGCATCCTGGTCCAAGTGTCCATCAACTCTTGTTTGAGCCACTGCAATACTCTTCTTACTGGTTGTCTTAGGGCCACTATTGCCCCAAGTTTATCTATAATTTGTTAAAATATTAATTATGAAATACTTAATAGCAAAAAAGGTAACAGACACTTATGTGACTCAGAAAACTATAATGCACTACTTGTTTACAGAGATAAAATAGTTTTAATAGATTTTACAGAGATGAATATTTTCCATTTCTTGCTTCAGACCTCTCAAAGGAAAGAAAACAGTACAAATAGAACTAAATGTCTTTTTCCCTCTCCAATACTTTTTGCCTCCCTCTTTCCCCTGAAGATGGTGTAGATCATTCCTACACGTTATATGCTTTTACTTCCATGTATAGATTCTTAACATAATGTATTGCTTTGTATGTTTTAAAATGCATACAAACTGTGGTTCATCCATACAATGGAGTCCTTTATTGTAGTTAAAACAAATAAACTAGATCTATATTTATTGACAGATTTCAAAAACGTAATATTAAGGTAAGAAAATATGTTGAAACAGAAACTTTATAGTCTTTTCTCATTCCTGTATAAAAGCATATAGAGTGAGTGTCCTTTTTAAAGAAAAGAACCTGGTTATCCTTTAAAATTGGGAAAATGTCTTCATGTTGCTCTTAGGAAAAAGTTCTAAATTCTTGGCATGGCCTGCATGGACCTTCCCTACGTGGCTGCTACCTTGCTTTCCAGCCTTTGTATGTGCATCCACTCTACCCCTCAGTCATCACGCTTCATTTGCTTTGTGGATTCTCCAGGATTCTCACTGCCTTTTTCTCCCCCAGCCCCTCAAACCTGGCCGATTCCCACAATCCTTTGATATTCACCTCTAATGTCCTTTCCTTGCAGAGGCCTCCTCTGACTTGCTGGTCCCTCCACCTCAAAGTCTTGATGAGGCCTCCCTTTTAGATAAGCCTTTAGCAGCATTGTCCAGTAGAATTTTCTGTGATGATGGAAACATTCTATATATGCACTGATATACCACATGTGACCAATAAGCACCTGAAATGTGGCTAGTGAGACTGAAGAACTGAATTTTTAATTTTAATTAATTTAAATTTAAATAGTCACATATGGCCAGTGACTGCCATATTCGACAGTGCATGTCTAGAGTCTTGTACTTTTCCTTCAAACCACTCCTCTCACCATGGTACTTACATATTTACCCGTGTGAGTGGTTGTTTAATGTCTGTCTCTTGAAACTCTAAACTCTGTGAAGGAAGGACCATTTCTGCCTTATTCATCATCAGCATTTAGCAGAGTGCCTGGCACATAAGACACACTCAATAACTACTCAGTGAAAAAATGAATGAATCACTTTGTATATTGCTCTAAGGAATTTATATTCTAATTATTAGACAAAGAAGAGCCCTTTCAGAATTGTGAGTCAGGAGACTGGCAAGATATATTTTGCATTTTAGGAAGAGTATGCTGACAGCCAAGGGAAGGATAGATACAAGTGGCTAAGAGAGAGATCAAAAGGTTAGTGCAAGCCGGGCGTGATGGTGCGTGCCTGTATATCCAGCTACTTGGGAGGCTGAAGGCCCCGGGCAACATAGTGAGACCCCATTTCTAAGAAAAAAAAGTTAGTGCATTCATCTTAGCAATAAATGATACTAGCCTAAATTATAGGAAAGTTGTTAGTGATACAGCATATATTTAGGAGATTGGGTGTTAATTAAATATAAGACATACGGGAGGGAAAGGGATAACTCAATTTTTATCCCCCAACCCCTAAAGCAGACAAAGTTTTGGGTACTGGTAGTTATTTGAGAAGTGGTGCCAGAAAGTACAAACAAGGAAGGGGGGACATGAGACTGGGAAGCAGGGAAAGCCAATAAAGGATGAATTAATTGTCAGGTTACTGCTAGGGGTAACTGGGACTCAACACCATTAGGACCTTCTGAGGAACTGTGTGGAACACACTTCACAATTGTCCCATTAGAGAAGGCAGGGGCATTTATTCACGAGCTCCCATCCCTTGTAGAGGATTTCTCCTGAGACCATTGGCTTCACTAAGCATTGGTGTTTAGGCATTTGTGGCTGAGTGAACTCCTCTACTGTCAGAAAGAGAAGAGAGATGCACGTGCTCCAGGAGGGAAGTTGTCAGCCAGCCAGGAACCATCTCGCTCAGCTGCAGCACTGAGGGTTATGGAGCAGAGCATCAGCTGCATCTGTTCCAGATGGCTCTAAAACCACACCCCGGTTTCTGACTTGAGTAGCTGAATGGAATGGCGCATTATTTTTGAGAGGTGGGAGATATTAAAGAATGTGGGGATAACTTAAGAGCAGGTGTCATAACCTACTTCTTTTGCATTTTCACCAATGTCTGCTCTGCTTCACAATAGATGTGGCAGGGCCAAGTGAGCAATGGCACTGTCATTCTAGAACATAGCCTCCCTCTTGGCCCCTGTGCCCCCAACACCCAAACTCTCCCTATGGCAGATGAGCTCAGGATGAATTAGTATTGGATATTCCAACATCATCTTTCCTAACATCCAACACAATTGTGCTTAAATAGGGTAGTATGGTACACAGAATTCTAAAATGGTCCCCAAGTTTCCTGCCCCCTGGTATACATGTCCTGTGTAATCTCCCCCCTCTCAAGTGTGGGAAGGACCTGGAATATGATGGGATAACACTTCCATGATTAGCTTACATTGTATGGCAAAGGTAATGAGATGTTGCAGATGTAAATAAGATAAAGTCCCTACTCAGTTAACTTTGAGTTCATTAAAAGAGCGATGATCCTGAGTGGGCCTGAATGAATCAGGTAAGCCCTTTAAAAGAGACTCTAGAGGTCAGAGAGCTTCTCCTGCTTGCCTTGAAGAAGTCACTTGCCATGTTGTGAGAGGGCCTATGGAACAGGCCATGTGGTAAGGTCCTGAGGGCAGCCTTGAGGAGCTAAGAGTGGTTCCCAACTGACAGCTAGCAAGAAAATGGGGACCTCTGTCCTGCATCTGCAAGGAAATTAATTCTTCTAACAATGTGAAGGAACTTGGAAGTGGATTCTTCCCCAGTTGAGCTTCCAGATAGCAATGTAGCCTGGCCAACACCTTGATTGCAGCCTTTTAAGACCCCAGACAGAGGACCCAATTAAGCTATACCTGGACTTATGACCCATGGAAACTGTGAAATAATAAATGTATGTTGTTTTAAACTGCTAAGTTTATGGTAATTTATTACACAACAATAGAAAACTAATATAGGTAGTGATTAAAAGGAGGAATTTTGGAATCTGACCCACCTTGTTTTAATCACGGACCTTGGGCCTATAACTGAGAATTTGTCTGCCTCAATTTCCTTATCTGTAAAATGGGAATCAAAATACAACTTATACAAATTTTGTAAGTATTAAATTCAGTGTCTGGCATTAAGGTAGCACTCAACTAACTCAGCCATTATTATGATATTATTATGACATTATTATTATTATCATCATAATAACAATCAGTGAATTAAATAAAACTGAATATAATTGATTTTTTGATAGAGATATGATGGGCTGGCCCAAGCACAATAGGATAATTTTATGTTCAATTTTATGAAAATTAATTGGGCATCTACTATGTTCTTGGGAGAAGAAGAGGAATAAAACTAAATCCTTGCATGTAAAGAGCACATGCACTTAAAGAGTGAAGATTTAGTGAAGAAAAATGTTAGGCAATGTAGCATAGATGCTGAGTTGTTTTTTTCAAAATTACTTACTGAAGCATAGCTTATGCATGAAACCTTAAAAATCCTAAGTGTACAGCTGAAACAAGTTTTAACAAACTTTCATGTAACTGGCACCCAGATGAAGAAAACAGAACATTACCAGCATCCAGAAGGCTCACCTTTTCCCCCATTCAAGAGACTACCCAAAGGTAACCCCTCTCCTAACTTCTTATACCACAGACTAGCTTTGCTTGTTTTTGAAATTTATATACATGGAATCACACACACAATATATTCTTTTTTGTGTCTGGCTTCTTTTGTTCAACATTGTGTTGGTGAGATCCATCCATATTGTTGCACACAGTTGTAGATCATTTATTCTCATTGCTATGTAGTATCTCATTGTGTGACTATTTCACAATTTCTCCATTCTACTGTTGGTGGGTATTTCCATAGTTTCTGGTTTTTGTTGATTACAAATAGTGTTATATGAACATGCTAAGAGACACTTTTGGCAAATATATATACCCATTTCTGTTGGGCATATACATAGTAGTGGAACCAATTTTGAGTTTTGAAATAACAGTATAACTAATCAATATGAACAGCAGTAAAGTAACTCAGAGTGAAAGAGAAAAACGGGACATTCAACAAGTTGTAGGCAGGTATGTGGGGAGTATGGGTGGTTGTGCATTCTGCACCAGCATCAGAAGAATCAGTTAATAAAAACTGAGCCAGAGGAAATTACACCTTCCACTATGAAAAGAGGCAGAGACCACATACCAAGCTTATAGGGACAATCACATTGTTATTGACTGAAAGAACATTCTCAGTATTGAAGGACACTGAGATATGTGTGAGCATGGCATTTGGTAGAACATATACAAACAAGGTGGTAAGACAAATTAATCTTACTGAGCCAAAACATAAAAACATATCAGTTTCTAGTATTAGGTGTATGAGCTGTGGCAGAGAACATGTTCTCTTAAGCAAATCCTGTTTCACTTTCTTCTTTTGGGGCATATAGAAGAACTACATTTCCCAGCCTCCCTTGCAGTGGAAGACATCTGACTGGGCTCTAGCTAATGGGGTGTAGGCATAAGGATGCATATTACTTCCCAGCCTGGATATAAAACTTGCTATGTAATCTTCTACTAAATCTCTTTCCCTCTAATGAGAGTCAATAGAAAGGGTCCCTCCAACCATCATTAGACTGTGATGACAGCAAAAAATAAACCTTTGTTGCAATAGACTACTGAGATTTTAGGGTTTATTACTGCTGTATAGCTTAACCTACTCTGACTATAATTATAAATAGTAAGAGAAGCTATAGAGAAATTTTATAACTTAGAGCTGCCCAAGACCTGTAAGTATTCAAATTATGTCTAGACTGCCTTTAACTAGGTCTGTTGATAGTCATTATCACTTACTGAGCACAACTAGTTCTTTCTTATCACCTGTTGTTCCAACATCTCTGCAAGATAAGCAGGCAACAGGAGGAAACTCAGGCTCAGAGAAGGTCTGCAATTGAATCAAAATCATACAGCTCGTAAGTGGCAGGTCAAAATCTGAGCTGCCCAACACCAAATCTTCTTTTTCTATTCTTCCATCTGCCTTTTTTAGGCTACAAAAAGGTATCTTTGGTTGGGTTCCCCCAGAAACGACCCTGGGCAAGGATTCCAGTACAAGTAGTTTATTTGGGACGTGATCCCAGGAAACACCTGTAGAGAAGTAAAAGGAAAGAGAAGGCAGCTAATAAAGAGTGTGATACCAAGCCAGTTAGCACCAGAGACAACTGGGTATCAACTGGAGAGGAAAACTCTGTGAGTAAGTATAGAATACATTCCTCACTGTTATCCCTCCTGAGGAATAAGAGACCTGGGGTATTTATACAGCAATGTTCCTCAAACTTTAGCTTGTATTAGTATCACCAGAGGGCTTGTGAAAACAGACTGCTGGACCCTACCCCTAGTGTTTCTAATTCAGTAGGTCTGGGGTGGGCTTTGATAATTTCTAACAAATTTCCTGGTGATACTGATGCTGCTGGTCCAGGGGCCACACTTTGAGAACCATTGTTATTAGTGTTTCCATGTGGAATTTCTTCCCCAGAATTTCTCAGGAAACATATGTGTTTTTCTTAATTCCAAATCCTATGATAAATCCATTTAGAAATTGGGGAAATATGGAAAAGTATTATAATTCTCCTGCAAGAATTAAAACTTAACTGTCAACCTATAGACTATGGTTTTAAAGAAATCCACTGACGTTGAGTCAAAAGCAAGAGCAAAAGTATGTGCAAAAGTTCACACATGGAATGAAAGAGTAAGATGAACCTTTCTAAGAACAGAGACAGGAGTACACAGAGGAGAAGTGGTCATGATCTAACTGGTCATGATCTAACTGGTCAGTCTCGCTTGTATCTGTTGCCAGTTAAAACTGGGTAGTGTGTTTGTGGCTTTGTTGCTAATGGTGAGTCATTCTTGAAAATAAAATAAATATTCATAAGTTTATATCTATAACTATACTTGGTACTAATCTTATCATTTGTACATTAGAATAACAAGTTTTAGAAGCAGAATAAGTCCTTAAATTGGCAATTTTAATATTGGTTCTGGATAGTGCTGGTAACCTTGTTAAAAGATCTGAATGTTGCCTTATTCAAATAACATTCAGTAATGTTCATTGGCATTTCCAGTCCTTGAACGTTCACTATAGGCTATAGTGCTTTGTAAATACTACTAAAAATAACATTTATTATTCTTTAAAGGCTTTTTAGATATATGTAATAATAAGTAAAGAATATGAAGAACACTAAAGTATTTAAAGAATATAATCTGGGGAATTCCTGAGAAATCTCAAATATTTCAATTTATTATTTTAAATGTTGAAGAATTTGGAAACATTGTACACCAACTTTCATCCCTCATTGTTGGGGACTGTTCATAGAGAGAGTTAATTATCCAACTTTTCCCCTTGTGGAGAACATGGGCAAAGCCAGCTCTGTCTACCAGGAGAAATTGGAAGGGATATGATGGGGCAGCTGATATATTAAAAAAGATGAAAGATAACAAGGGTTGGTGAGGGTGAGGTGAAAAGGGAGCCCTCGTGCACTGTTGGTGGGAATGTAAACTAGTACAGCCATTGTGGAAAAACAGTATAGAGGCTCCCCAGAAAACTGAAAATAGAACTACCATATAATCCAGTAATTCCACTTCTGAGTATATATCTAAAGGAATTGAAATCAGTATGTCAAAGAGATTTGTGCACTCCCATATTCATTGCAGCACTATTCACAATAGCCAAGATATGGAAACAACCAAAATGTCCATCATCAGATGAATGGATAAAGAAAATGTGGTACATATACACAATGGAATACTATTCAGCCTTAAAAAGGGGTGATCCTGTCATTTGCAATGATGTGGACGAACCTGGAGGACATTAAGCTAAGTGAAATAAGCCAGGCACAGAAAGACAAAAAACTCATGATCTCACTTTTATGTGGAATCTAAAAAAGTTGAACTCATAGAAATAGAGAGTAGATTGATGGTTAGCAGACTCTGGGGGAGGGGAGTAGATGGGGAACGGGAAGATGTTGATCAAAGGGTACAAAATTTCAGTTAGACAGGAGGAATAAGCTTAGGGATCTATTGCATAGAATGATGACTAAAATAATAATGCATTATTTATTTCAAAATTTCTAAAAGAGTAGATTTTAAATGTTTTCACCACAAAAAATATGTGAAATCATGGATTTGTTAATTAGCCTGATTTAATCATTCCACATGGTAAATATATATATCAAAATGTCATATCATACCCCATAAATATATACAATTATTATTTGTCAATTAAAAATAAAATACATAAAAGAGGATACAAGTATTGGAGGAGAGGTTGGACTGAATTACTCTTTAAAAATAGCTTTATTGAGGTATAATTTACATACCATAAAATTCAGCCATTTAAATTGTACAATTCCATGATTTTTCATTAATTTATAGAGTTGTACAGCTATTACAATTCAGTTCTAGAACTTTTTCACCCCTCAAATCATTTTTTGCCCACTTGCGGTCACCCTCAGCTACCCAACCCAAGTGCCAAGCAACCATTAATCAGCTTGAATTACTTTTAAGGGATTTGCCAACCCCAAGAGTCTATGAAACTAGAATTCTGAGACTTGGGCACAGTTACACTGCACAAAATGCGAGTTCACTCCAGGAAATTCCAAGCGCATTTTCTTTTCTGAGAATACAATGTCTTCCTGAACTTGCCGTTTTGACACTTAGCAGCTTTCCTCATTAGCACAACTTTTCACACTGAGCAGCTTTGCAGACACCTGTTGATTATTTTGCTGTTAACTGAGACCGTGGTATCCTAGAAATACTGAGGACAAAAAGTCTTTGTCACAGATTATAAATATCAGCTTCTTTGCTAATGTAGGCACTTTGCTTCCAGGTAGTTCTTTATGGATGAAATCAACAGAACACAAGGTTTTGAAAAGTTTAAAGTTCCAGATGTTTTCTTCTGGCTTTCCCTACCATGTTATCTTGTTCCAACTTCATAAAAGAAATGCATTTAAATCTTATTCTCTCCATCTCAGTGGAAGAAATTGATGTTGCAATTAGGGATACCTGGAGATTTGCTACCCATCACTAAGAATGTGCATTCATGTTGGACACTGCAGTAACCTTTCTGGGGTTGGGGAGATTCTATTATTGTGTTCTTTAGCTCCTCTAAAATCCCAGAAGGCTAGTTTTGCTCTGAGAGACAACTTCACATTTGGGGTCAGATCCTTGATCAAACCCATATTATAAAATAAATATGACTAGGAAAATGCCATCAAAATTAATAAACATTTAAATTTCTAGGATAATATAAAATAGCAAATTCATTTCCAAATCCTATAAAATAAATATATTTTTTCCCAAGCCTCAGTTTCCTCATCTGTAAAAATAGGCCTAATCACAGCACACTCTGAAGTGTAAGGGTTAAATATAACCAGGAATAAGAAAGTAGAACTGTGCACAACATTTAAGATCATGTAATACATTCTATTTTTCTTTCTTTGATTTGTTTACATTGATTAAATGAGAAGTTCCACTCTGCTATTCTACACAAGACATAAAAAAATTATAGATTCTGTTGCATTTCTATCTATGACAGCAAAGACAGAAACTAAAAATGAAAAAAAATAGATTGGTTTGATTTTGTAAAACAAAACAACACAAAAAAACCACCTTTGTCAAAAAACACCAAAAATGGCCAGGCACAGTGAGGAGGCACTTTGGAAGGCCAAGGCTGGAAGATCGCTTGAGGCCAGGAGTTAGAGACCAAGTGCTAAAGGAAAAAAAACCTTAATCCTAGAATATTATATCCTGCAAAAAATATCCATCAAGCATGAAGGAGAAATAAAGACTTTCCCAGACAAACAAAAGCTGAGGGATTTCATCAACACCAGACCTGTCCTACAAGAACTGCTAAAAGGAGTTCTTCAATCTGAAAGAAAAGGACGTTAATGAACGATAAGAAATTATCTGAAGGTATACAACTCACTGGTAACAGTAAGTACACAAATACAGAATACTCTATTGCTGTAATTGCAGTGCAAAAGCCACTTATATCTTGAGTAGGAAGACTAAAAGACAAATCTATCAAAATAACTACAACAACTTTTTGAAAGATAGATAGTATAAAAAATGTGGATGGAAACAACAAAAAGCTAAAAAGTGTGGGTGGATGGAGTTAAAGGGTAGAATTTCTATTAGATCTGTCTTTGCTTGGTTTTGTTTTGTAAGCAGAGTTGTCATATGTTTAAAATAATTGGTTATAAAATGTTTTTTGCAAGCCTCATGGTAAACTCAAATCAAAAAACTTACAACAGATACACGAAAAATAAAAAGCCAGAAATTAAAACACACTATCAGAGAAAATCACTTTTAAAAGGAAGATAGGAAGGAAGTAAGAAAGAAAAAGGACCACAAAACAACCAGAAATCAAATAATAACATGGTGGTAGTAAGTCCTTATCTATCAATAATAATATTGAATGTGATTAGACTAAACTTTCCAATCAAAAGACATAGAGTGGATGAATGGATTAAAAAAAAAAAAAAAAAGGCCGGGTGCAGTGGCTCCCGCCTGTAATGCCAGCACTCTGGGAGGCCGAGGCGGGAGGATTGCCTGAGGTCAGGAGTTCGAGACCAGCCCAAGCAAGACTAAAAAGAGAAAATTAGCCAGGCATGGTGGTACACACCTGTAATCCCAGCTACTCAGAAGGCTGAGGCAGGAGGATGGCTTGAGCCCAGGAGTTTGAGGTTGCTGTGAGCTAGGCTGATGCCACAGAACTCTAGCCCAGGTTACAAAGCAAGACTCTGTCTCCAAAAAAAAAAAAAAATCAATCAATCAATCAATCATAAGAGCAACCATATATTGTCTACAAAATATACTTCACCTGTAAATATACACACAGACTGAAAGTAAAGGGATGAAAAAAGATATCCCATACAAATGGAAACCAAAAAAAAAAAAAAAAAAAGCAGGAGTAGCTATACTTCTATCAGATGAAATAGATTTCAAGACAAAAACTGTAAAAAGAGACAAAGAGGTCATTTTATTAATATAATGATAAAGGGATCAATTCAGCAAGAGGATATAACAATTCTAACCATATATGCACCCAACACCAGAGCACCCAGATATATAAAGCAAATATTATCAGAGCTAAAGAGAGAGATAGACCCCAATACAATAATTGTTGGAGACCTCAACACCTCATTTTCAGCATTGGACAGATCATCCAGGCAGAGAATCAACCCACAAACATTCGACTTAATCTGCACTATAGACCAAATGGACTTAATATTTACAGAACGTTTTATCCAACAGCTGCAGAATACATGTTCTTTCTCCTCAGCTCATGGAACATTCTCAAGGATAGACCATATGTTAGGCCACAAAACAAGTCTTAAAAGATTCAAAAAAATTGAAATCATACCAAGTATTTTCTCTGACCACAATGAAATAAAACTAGAAATCAATAACAAGAGGAACATTGGAAAATATACAAATACATGGAAATTAAACAATATGCTTTTGAATGACCAGTGGGTCAATGAAGAGATTAAGAAGGAAATTAAAAAATTTCTAAACAAATGAAAATGAAAATACACATATCAAAACCTATGGGATACAGTGAAAGCAGTAATAAGAGAAAAGTTTATAGCAATAAGGGCCTACATCAAAAAAGTAGAAAAGCTTCAAACAAACAACCTAATGATGCATCTCAAAGAACTGGCAAAACAAGTGCAAACCAAACTCAAAATAGTAGGAAAAAAAGAAATAACAAAGATCAGAGCAGAAATAAATGAAATTGAAACCAAGAAAACAATACAAAAGATCAATGAAATGAAAAGTTTTTTTTGAAAAGATAAACAAAATTGACATATCTTTAGCTAGACTAAGAAAAAAAAAGAGAGAAGACCCAGATAAATAAAATCAGAGATGAAAAAGGAGACATTACAACTGATACTGCAGAAATCCGAAGGATCATTAGAGACTACTATGAGCAACTATATGCCAATAAATTGGAAAATCTAGAAGAAATGGATAAATTCCTAGACATATAAAGCTACCAGGACTGAACCAGGAAGAAATCCAAAACCTGAATGAACCAATAACAAGTAACAAGATAGAAGCATTAGTAAAAGTCTCCCATCAAAGAAAAGCCCAGGACCTGATGGTTTCACTGCTGAATTCTACCAAGCATTCATAGAAGAATTAATACCAATCCTACTTAAATTACTCCAAAAAATCAAGGAGAGAATACACCCAAATTCATTCTATGAGGCCTGTAGCACCCCAATACCAAAAACAGACAAAGAAACAAAAAAAGAAAACTATAGGCTAATGTCTCTGTGAACATAGATGCAAAAATCCTCAACAAAATACTAGCAAACCGAATTCAGCAACACATTAAAAAGGTTATTCATCATGATCAAGTGGGATTCATCCCAGGGATGCAAGGATGGTTCAACATATACAAGCCAATGTAATACATCATATCAACAGAACAAAGAACAAAAACCATAAAATCATCTCAATTGATGCTGAAAAAACATTCAATAAAATTCAACATCCCTTCATGATAAAAACTCTAAAAAAACTAGGTATAGAAGGAACTTACCTCAACATGATAAAAGCCATATATGACAGACTCACAGCAAATATCATACTGAATGGGAAAAAAACTGAAAGCCTTTTCTCTAAGATGTGGAACAAGACAAGGATGCCCATTTTCACCACTATTATTCAACATAGTACTGGAAGTCCTAGCTAGAGTAGTCAGATAAGAGAAAGAAATAAAGGGCATCCAAATTGGAAAAGAAGAAATCAAATTATCCTTGTTTGCAGGTGATATGATCTTATATCTACAGAAACCTAAAGACTTCACAAAAAAAATATTAGAACTGATAAACAAATTCAGTAAAATTGCAGGATACAAAATCAATAAACAAAAATCAGTAGCATTTCTTTCTCTCTCTCTCTCTCTCTTTCTTTCTTTCTTTCTTTCTTGACAGAGTCTCACTGTCACCCAGGCTAGAGTGCCGTGGTGTCAGCCTAGCTTGCAGCAACCTCAAACTCCTGGGCTCAAGCAATCCTCCTGCTTCAGCCTCCTGAGTAGCTGGGACTACAGGTGCACACCACCATGCCCAGCTAATTTTTTTTATTTTTAGTAGAGATGGGGTCTCGCTCTTGCTCAAGCTGGTCTTGAACTCCTGACCTCAAGTGATCCTCCTGCCTCGGCCTCCCAGAGTGCTAGGATTATAGGCATGAGCTACCATGCCCAGCCAGTCAGTAGCATTTCTATATGCCTACAGTAAACAATATGAAAAAGAAACCAAGAAAGTAATCCCATGTACAATAGCTACAAATAAAATACCTAGGAATAAACTTAACCAAAGAAGTGAAAGATCTCTATAGTTAAAACTATAAAACACTAATGAAAGAAATTGAAGAGAACACACACAAAAAAATGGAAAGATATTCCACGCTCATGGATTGAAAGAATCAACATTGTTAAAATGTCCATACCACCCAAAGCAATCTATAGATTCAATGCAATCCCCATCAAAATTCCAATGACATTTTTCACAGAAGTAGAAAAAATAATACTAAAATTTATATAGAACCACAAAAGACCCAGAATAGCCAAAGCCATCCTGAGCAAAAAGAACAAAACTAGAAGAATCACATTACCTAACTTCAAATTATACTACAGAGCTGTAGTAACGAAAACAGCACTGTACTGGCATAAAGACACATAGACCAATAAGACAGAATAGAAAACCCAGAAATAAATCCACACATCTATTGTGAACTTATCTTTGATAAAGGGGCCAAGAACATACAGTGAGGAAAGGACAGTCTCTTTAATAAATGGTGCTGGGAAAACTGGATATCCATATGCAGAAGAATGAAAGTAAACCCTTATCTCACATATGCAAAAATCAAATCAAAATGGATTAAAAACTTAACTGTAAGGCCTTAAACTACAAAAATACTAAAAGAAAACTCTGGGGAAATGCTTAAGGACATTAGTCTGGGCAAGGACTTCTTGAATAATACCACCAAAGCACAGGCAACCAAAGCAAAATTGGACAAATGGGATCACATCATGCTAAAAATCTTCTGCACAGCAAAGGAAACAATCAACAAAGTGTAGAGACAACTCACAGAATGGGAGAAAATATTTGCAAACTACCCATCTGACAAGGGACTAATAATTAGAACATATAAGGAGATCCAACATCTCAGTAGGAAAAAATCAAATAATCTAATTAAAAATGGGCAAGGGATCTGAATAGACATTTCTGAAAAGAAGACATACAAATGGCCAACAGGTATATGAAAAAAAATGCTCAACATCATTAGTCATCAGAGAAATGCAAATCAAAACTACAATGAGATATCATCTCACCCCAGTTAAAATGGCTTTTATCAAAAAGACAGGCAGTAATGAATGCTGGCAAGGATGTGGAGAAAGAGGAACCCTCATGCACGATTGGTGGGAATGTAAATTAGTGCAACCACTATGGAGAACGGTATGGAAGTTCCTCAAAGAACCGAAAATAGAACTACCATTTGACCCAGCAATCCCACTTTCTCCTCCCCAAAGGAGGGGAAATCAGTACATCAAAAAAGATATCCACACTCCCATGTTTATTGCAGCACTATTCAAAATGGCCAAGATTTGGAATCAACCTAAGTGTCCATCAATGAATGAATGAATGGATAAAGAAATTGTGGTACCTATACACAATGGAATATTATATAGCCACAAAAAGAATGAAGTCCTGCCATTTGCAACATGGATGGAACTGGAGAATATTATGTTAAGTGAAATAAGCCAAGCATAGAAAGACAAATCTCACATGTTTTCACTCATATGTGGGAGGTAAATATTAAAAACAAATGATCTCATGGTGACAGAGAGTAGAATGATGGTTACCAGAGGCTGGGAAGGGTAGCAAGGGGGTGAGGATAAAGTGGGGATGGTTAATGGGTGCAAGAATATAGTTAGACAGTTAGATAGAATGAACAATATTTGATAGCACAGCAAAGTGAGTATGATCAACAATAAGTTAGGGTATACTTTAAAATAACTAAAAGAGTGGAATTGAAATGTTCCTAACATAAAGAAATGATAAATGCCTGAGGTGAGGGATACCTCAACTACCCTGATTTGATTAATTCACATTGTATGCCTGTATCAAAACATCACATGTGCCCTATAAAGATATACAACTATTATGTACCCATAATAATTAAAAAGAAAAAAGAAATAAAAGTCAGCACTGAACTTCTTAGAATATCCAATAAGATTGAAATTTATTGAGATTCTACTTTTGGGATATAATTGAGCTATTATGGAGTTCCCCAAATAGCAAATACTGAAAAGAAAAGCTCAATTTTAACTAACAACACATACACCTATAAACAAAAGCCTTTAGCCTGGTTCTCATTTATACAACTAAAATCTATTTTCATTTACTTGTGGAAAAAAGATTGATCTTCTCATTTCTTCCTTAGATAAACGCTGATAACTGTGCTCTGAAAAAATATCATCTATATGTAGTGTCTTCTTCCCCAGCATCCCATCAAATTAAAATTACTCACCCCCCCAATTCAGACACAAATTTCTTTTGTCAGAACATATAAATTAGGGGAAAAATACAACCTTCAATTTAGAGTGAATAGGAAAAAATGCTCTTAAACCACATGCCGGCAGACCAAATTTTAAAAATTGGCAGGTCTCTCTAAAAATGTATTAATCTGTATATTATGAAGCAAAATGAAAAGGCCCAGGAAACAAAAGGAATTTTTACTTAAATTAATTTTATTTTATGTTGGGGTTTGAATTCATACTCAATTCTAAATTTATATGTCTTATTTTTATGGCACAAAAGAAGCTGATATCTGGTTCTTAAATATATCTGCTTAACATATCTGTATATATGGAAGTCCATCGCCTCTTCAATAAGACCATTGCTACCTATGACCAAAGCCTACTGCACTGCAGTAGCAGTCAGTGTGGTTCATTACTAAGCACTTCAAAGTTTGATCCAGTTTGTTTCTTGAGAACTTCAACAGCTCTACTCAACTGGTGATTGATGGTGCTAAGAAGTTACCGTACACTAAGTAACATTTATTGACTTCTTACTTGGTGCCAGGCATTGTTTTAAGTGTTTTACATATGTCATCTCATTTAGTCTTCAAGACAACACTATTATTATTATACCTATTTATGTGAGGAATTCATATATGGATAACAGCTTAGTCAATAGAAAGCAAGTGTTTCCCATTGCCTTTCTCCAGTTCTATTTCTTGCCTTTACAAATTGCAAGAAAGGTGTACACAAAACTAAAGTATACTGTCCTCATCCAAAGATGTCCTATAAGGTATGGGTCATAGGTGGTTGGCACTGATCAAGTACAGGGGTGGGACAGAATGTAGGGCTGCCATCACCTTGTTTTCCTTTTTGTTGCTACCCTCCCAAAGGCCTTAATAGGGTAAAGGTAGATTTTAAGAGTAATGTAAGTAGAATGCATCTATGTGGAATTCATCAGTTTAAGATATAACACAAACATGTCCTCATTTCAACTTGAAATTCAACCTCTAAATCCCCTAGAGGAGAGAGAATTACATTTTAACAAAATGCCATGTAACTACCCAATTAGTGTAGGGCTTTGAGTAGACTGCTTCTTGTGGATTTGACCTGCCCATGAAGATCCACTTCACAAGGGTGACAGCCATAGCAATTCTCTGTGACAAGTGCCTCACTATCACGCCTAACCACTCGCCACTATTAGAAGATAACACATGTTCCAAGCTAAGGCAACAAGATTCTCTGTCCCAGGAATTAAGGTTTAGGACTCAGAAAAGGATAGGAATCCTTTTTGTCTGGCTTAAACTGAGGTCATGGAAATTCAGGGTCTGTGGAGGGGTGGCACTGAGCACAGAGAAACAAAGATAGTTGAGGGAAAAAAGAAGAGAATAAAATACATGAAAGAGTGCTGAGGGACCATATGGTACACGGCGGGGGAGAGGAGAGGAAGGAGGATGCCTTTGTTCTCCAGGTCTTCAGGTTTCTGTTTCCTGCTGCTGGGGTTCCGAGTACCGTATACGTTTTAAAAGTTCGCTTCAGCTCATTTATGGTGGGACTCTTTTATTTACCTCAAAAGGATCTTGACTAGCTCAGGTTTCAGAAATATGAACACTCTGGATGGATGTGGCCTGTTAAAATCCTCAGCCTCACTCTGACACATCTGGGCACCATGTAAGTTCTGACAGAAAAAAATTTTTTTTAAAGCTAATGGCTTGAGGTTGGACTAGGTGACTTCTAAAATCCCCCCCAAACCCTATGATTGGGAGAGATTTTTGTACTTTAAAAAAGGACTATATTGGACATTTATCATGGAGAAATGAAGACTTATGTTCACACAAAAACCCACGCATGAATATTCATTGCAGCATTTTTAACAATAGCCAAAAACTGGATACAACAGAAATATTCTTCAACAGGTGAATGATTAAACAAACCATGGTCCATACCATGGAATACTACTCATCAATAAAAAGGAACAAACTACTGATACACATGACAACTTGGATGAATCTCAGAGAATTATGCTGAGTGAAAAAAGTCAATCTCACAAGAGTCTGTACTGTATGTTTCCATTTATATTACATTTTTGAAATGAGAAAATTTTAGAAAGGGAGAGTTGGTTAGTAGTTGCGAGAGGTCAGGTCAGGCACTAGGGTGGGGAGGGGTTAGGTGGGAGGGAAGTGGGTGTGGTTATAAAAAGGCAACACAAGACATCCTTGCCCTTGTAGTGTTGGAAATATTATGTATCTTGACTGTGGTGGTGGATAAACAAACCTACATTTATGATAAATTTATAGAATTAATATATACACACACAAATGTAAGTAAAACAGGGGAAATCTGAACAAGATCAGTAGATTGTATACTGTCAATATCCTGGTTGTCATATTGTATTTTAAGTTTGCAAAATGTTACCATTGGAGGAAATAGGTAAAGTGTACATGAGACCTTTCTGTATTTTTTCTTCAAACTTCATATGAATCTACAATTATCTAATAAAAAAGGACTACAAGGTAAGCCCAAGAACTAGGCAATGTGATCTCTAGAATCACAGAATTAATGTTAGAGCTGAGAAGGTCCTTACAACAGCCTTTCTCACATCATGTTCCTCAAAAAATTAGTCCCATAATATACTCAATGAAAAAAAAAGGCAGAGGAGTGGAGTTTATCATCAAGTAAGTTTGGATAATGCTGTACATTTTAAATTCCCTCCTAGAGATTCATAACGCTCATGAATATAATAACAGTTTTGAAAATTTCTGCACATTAGTCATCTGTGGACACAATAATACAGGGTTACAAACATCCACAGAATCTCAATGGCATAAAAAATAAACATTTATTTAGCTGGTTGGCTGGGGCTTGGCTGACCTAGGGTGGACTTGGCTAGGCTGATTTGCTTCTGTTCCATATGACTTACATCCTCCTTGTTAACTCTGTGTTTGCCAAACTATTTCATTGTGCTAGGTTCTGGGAATAGTGGTGATCAAAGTAGACACAATCCTGACCATCCAGTGAGGGAGGCAGAGAATCAAATGATCACAGAAACAAAAATGTAAACACACTAATAAGTGCTATATGAAGGAAAGATACTAATGAATATAAAAGCAAATAAAATAGGTATCTGACCTTGTCTGAGAGAGTGAGGTTGGTGTGGGAAGGTTTCCCAATAGGAATGACATTTAAGCTGATGTCTGAAGGACAAGTAGGGATTGGTCAAGAGAATAACTGAATATATCCCCAATAAAAA
Source organism: Daubentonia madagascariensis (assembly GCA_023783475.1). Taxonomy (NCBI): domain Eukaryota; kingdom Metazoa; phylum Chordata; class Mammalia; order Primates; family Daubentoniidae; genus Daubentonia; species Daubentonia madagascariensis. The sequence goes on along the minus strand of JAKFHU010000555.1, from coordinate 675,846 downwards.
GGTAAATTGAAGAGTCACCCATCCAACAAAGGCATCATGCAAGGCCTGGCAGAGCCATCCAGCTGATTGGCTAGAAAGAGTTCCCGGGAAAGGCTGGAGGTAACAACAGCTACTTGGGAACAACAGCTGGAGTGGGAGTTTAGGCAAGATAGCATCTTCTAAAGGCTGGTGGTGGAAGGAGTGGTAACTGACATGGAAAATAATCCCCCCTCCTTGGCTTGTGAGCCACCTATTTGGAACAAGAGAAGCTCTCCCACAGCTGAGGTAGCTGGCAGCTCCCAGACATGTGGGAAATAGAGTATTTCCATCCAACCCTATCCATTCTCACTCCTGGGAAAGCTCAGTGTGAGCTTTAGGAGGGCAGTCTGCAGTGAGAAAGGAAAGGAGCAAGAATGAAAAGACTACCCATAGATTCCTGTGGCTATAAGCTAGCTATAAACTTTAAGATCAAGAGTCTGGCTGCCTGGCATAAGGACGGCGTACCAGCCTCTGTTGTTGTCCTGCCCAGATCCCCTTTACTGGGCTAGGGCTCCCACCCCCCAGCTGCTGCGAGTGTTGGCCCCAACAGCTCAAAGCTGCCCCTTTCTATGAAGATATCTCCTTCATTGAATGGCAGCTGCCCCACCTGGGAGGTTATTGGCGTGGGGGTACAAAGGCCAGTCCCCTTGCCTCCAGGTGGGATTAACAGGGTGGTGCTATTTCGGCTCCAGAGCTTCCTGTGGGCTCAAGCGGAAGCTAATCTCCAGCTGAGCCCATGTCCTTGCTTGGTTTCCTCCCTGCCTTACCCTGTTTCTTCACCCCGTTTCTCCTGAGAGCTCTTCTTCACATCACTAAACCACATGCATCCAAAACTCTGTCTCAAGCTCGGCTTCTGGGGATCCTAATCTAAGACAGGGGCTTGGCAGTAGCCACCAGTTAGCTAATTTTTTTAAAAAGAATAATTAACTGATTAACATAAGTCTGGTAAAAATACCTGCTCTGCCTTTCAGATGCTTATAATGGCCAGTGAGAGGTACTTGCCAACAACTGATGCTATCCAATGGATAAGTACACCTGGACAGGTATTAAATCCCAATGCCTGGGACTCTGGAATGGTTATGTTAAACTCTTGAACTCTAGTTTCACAAGAGATTTCCTACAAAGAGGGGTCAATAAACTATGGCCCATGGGCCAAATCTGGCCTGCAGTCCATTTTTGTATAACCCATAAGCTAAGAATGGTTTTATATTTTTAAATGGTTGAAGGAAAAACCAAAAGAAGAATATTTGTGGCATGTGAAAATTATATGCAATGCAAATTTCAGTGTCTGTAAATACAGTCTTATCGCAAGCCAACCACCCCCATTCATTTACATTTGGTCTGTAGCTGCTTTGGAGCTACAACAGCAAAATGGAGTAGTTGACATAGAGACCATGTGGCCTGCAAAACCTAAAATATTTACTACAGTATTTGCCTCTACAGAAAATTTTGCTCACTCCTGCTGTAGGGAAATAAGAGGCTTGGGTCCTGTTCTGTTCATTCTGAATAGCTAATTCTAATTGTTACAAGATTTCTGTTTTTCTGGGGCTAACAAGTTCGAGCTGAGCAGAGAACAAGGAAGCCATTGTGTATATGGCTAATGGGGTAAGGGACACTGTGTCAGAGGTAAAAACCCAGAGTGAGAAAAAGGGGCATTGCAGCCTTGAAAGACCCACACGCAGTCTTTGCCACTAAGAGGAAGGAAGAGGCTGACTTGAAGCAAAAGGGACTTGGAGAAGTGGGGATAATGGAGTGGGCCAGCAAGGAACTCATAGAGCTAAGATAAGTGAAAGTCAGTAATTGCCTTTCGATGGTGTCTAATCCCCAGGAGCCCCATTAAAGCAGCTAAAATGGATTGAATTCCTGCTGGGGGTAAGGCTCGCTATTGATCTTGTAGACCCATCCAACAATCCTGCATCTTAGCAGGAACAATTACTCTCCAAGAAATCCTGCCTAGAAGAAGGCCTCCATCACTTTCCTGATGACTGGAGAAAGCATCCTAGGCAGGATGAAGTGGGCAGGATAGATTCCTGCAGCACAAGCCAAAAAGGGGAGAATGTGTGAAGGTGAGTGGGAGCTCATTCAAATTCGACTCACATGTGCTTGATACAGAGCAATGTTTTTGCATATATGTTACGACTCGATTAATTACGAGTCCCATTTTATGGATAGAGAAACTAAGACTCGGTTTTAAAATATTTATGCAGGATCACAGTGCTCTAGGTGAAAGTGACTTGAAAGTAGCAATGTTAGCAAACTAGACAGGCGCCATGGGGTGAGGGAAAAGGTGAGAAGAAGAAGGTGGTGGAGGGAATCCCACTGCACATAGGAACCCAGGTGGCCATCCCTGGATCTGGGGCTTGGACTCTGTAGATTCTGACCAGCTACTACAAACAGCCTAAGCCCAGGGGTGAGCACATTAAGGAGGTTGGAGACAAAAGAAACAACTCAAGCTCCAAGAATGGATGAAGGTAGAGTGTTCCCTAGAATGTGGTATGTTTTCAGAAAAGGAAAGGCTTGCCTGTGACCAGACTGCTCACCTACTTAGCTGTATGAGTTTGGGTGGATCGCTTAACCTCTCTGTGCTTCAGAAAAATGGGGCTAACAACAGTACCTGTCCTTCAGGGTTACTATGAAGATTAAAAGGGGTTAATGTTTATAAAATGCAAATGCACCTATAAAGTAGATAATGGAGATCATTAGTATGTGCTTGTGAACATTGAAAAACCAGTTCTGCAGAAAAGAAATTTAAGGTCTACTTTGTAGCATTTGTTGGTTCCCGCGCGTGTGTGTGTGTGTGTGTGTGTGTGTATGTGTGTGTGTATCCTATTGGTTGTTTTCCTGGAGAACCTTGACTAATACAAATCCCTCGGTGGAAGAACAAAACCTCTGTGCTCCAGTGGATGTGAGTATTGGTTAAAATGTGAGAGTACAGGCAACTGTATCTTTGTAGGTTTACCTCTCCTGGTGGCAGCAGGAGCTGCTGCTTGCTCAGCACTGTCAACTCCTGAACACAATCCCAGACTGCACATACGCTCTTTCAGCTTCCCCTTGAAAGAGGGTGGACTCGTGGAAGCCTTTCTTTATTGTTGAACACAAAGGGTCCACACTGGATTATGTTGGCAGCAAAACTGAGCACAATGAGGGCTTAGTTCAGGAATTTAGGTTGTGCTTTCTCAACACTGAGATAATTCAAATACATAATGATGGAAAAACAAAGTGTGTCATCATCCCATCCGTGCTTTCTTCCTGCTTCTCTTGTATTCCTCCTTGAGGGTAAACAGGATATTAAATCATTGTCCAGGAGAGGATGGTACAGGATGAGTTGGAGCTGTCTTTGAGCAAAAGCCAGTTGAGGAAAAAGGTCAAGCTCTGAATACAGCTGTAAATTTATCCTGAGAAACCCCTGCAGCCTTCCCAGTTCTCTCTCTCTTTCTCTCTCTCACACACACACACATTTTAATAGATGTTCAATAAGTTTTTTTATAAATGAATGAATGAATAAATAAATGAGTGGAACAATTTGACTTTGAGGAATCAAATGTTTTGTTTTTCAAGAAGAAGAACTGTCAATCTCTTGAGGTTAAAAAGATTCTACAACACTGTTCATAACATATTCTCCCTTTTCCCCATCTCCACTGGAAAAATACATTTCCCTGTTCCATTGATTTTGGGCTCAGCCATTCAGCTTACTTGGCCAATGAGATGTCAGCAGGCATGATGCAAGCAAAGTTTTTAATATACTTGAGGATGGCATACACCCTTGTGTCTCTGCTGTCACCGTGAGAAGAGCTTCCCCTAAAGGGTTGCAACCTCTTTGGCCTGGGCTGAAGAATGAGACATATTGAGCAGAACAGGGCCCATCCCACAGCAACACAAGACCAGCTGGGCCCACAGCTTTAAGCAGAGCAGCCTATTAGAGGCCAGCCTGGCACATCCAAACTCGGCCAACTCAGAGACATATGAGTGTAGTTATTTGTTATATAGTAATAACTGACTCATACAACCACTGAGCATCAAGTACTGTATTCTCAAGAGGAGACTTTGAGGCTAAATACTGCAGAACCATACTCAAGTTCATGGTCCTGGTAAGAATGGGATGGGGTTAAAACCTTTGTATCAAGAGGTTATAAGCAGAGGAAATAATTTTTCTATTAATCCGCCCATCCATTATCTTTATCAAGAGCTTATCATATGTTGGACATTCTTCCAGGCACACAAATACAACCTGGCAGTGAAAGCCCAAATTCCACTCTTGAATTTGAAGGAACAAAACTCTGCTTTTGTATAAGGAGCTTTGATCACAGTTATTCTAAATGTATGTGGTTCCTGCCTGCATTCTCTTTATCAAGGAAGAGATGAACCTCTTGAAATCTCTTATTGGCATCTTTTTAGGGAGGAAGGGATGGAAAGAAACTCCTCTCTTTATTTAAAAAATCACTTGAGTTATTTATCAGTTAGGACTCTTTTTGCTGTGAGAGATGGAAATCCAACTCAAAGTGGATTAAGTGTAACCAGAAAACTATTAATTAGCTTATCTAACTGAAAATTCCAGAGTATTGGCACTGGGAAAACATTGATACAGGGGTTCAGGCTATATCATTAGGGCTCACTTTCTCCTGTCCCTTGGCTCTACTGTCTTCTATATTGGATTTATTCTCAGAGTCCTTGTGGTGAAAAGATTGCAGCCAAAACTACATGTCTTCCTCCTCTCAGATTCAAATACAAAGGAAAAGACGTATTAAATAGTTTCCACCAAGTCCAGGCATTAACTCTGACTGGGACTATTGGCCTTACTTGAGTCACATGCCTATCTCTGAACCAATCATTTTGGTTAAAAGAATTAAATATTCTTATTGGCCAGGGATGAGTTATAGATCATGAGCGTGCCTCCTTCTTTCAAAGAGCTATTATACAAGCAAAGAAAGAAGAGCGAAAATAGGGGTAATGTTTTCAGAAATAAGGTGAATGAAACTTTATGGATGAAAAAGAAAAATAAGTATAGGCAGATTACTTTAAAAGTAAATATGTAGGTAAATTGATTTTTGACAAGTGTGCAACAGACAAAAGAGTTAAATTCAACCCCCTACCTCATAGTATATACAAAAATTAACTTAAAATGGACCAAAGAGCTAAAACTGTTAATATAAAACTCTTAGAAAGAAGCATTGGGGTAATTCTTTGTGATGTTGGACTTGGCAATGGATTCTTAGAAAGCACAAGCAACAAAAGAAAAACTAGATAAATTAGACTTAATAAAAATTTAAAACTATTGTACTTCAAAGGACACTATCAGGAAAGTGAAAAGGTAACCCACAGAATGGGAGAAAATATTTGCAAATCACATGTCTGATAAAGAATTTATATCTAGAATATATAAATAGCCCACTTACAACTCAATAATAAAAAGACAAATAACACAATTTAAAAATGGAAAAAGGATCTTCTGAATATATATTTCTCCAAAGAAAATATAAAAGTGGCCAATAAACACATGAAAAAAACCCCTCAATATCATTAGTCACCAGAGAATGGAAGTAAAAGCCACAATTACATACCACTTCACACCCACTTAGAATGGATATAATAAAAAAGTCAGATAATGACAAGTGTTGGTGAGGATGTGGAAAAATCGGAACTCTTATACACTGCTGGTGGGAATGTAAAATGGTGCAGCCACTTTGGAAAACAGTCTGGCAGTTCTTCAAAAAGTAAACATAGAGTTATGATTTGATTCTACTCCTGGGTGTACACGCAAGAGAAATGAAAACATATGTCCATGTAAAAACTTGTACATGAATGTTCATAGCAACATTATTCATTATAGTGAAAAGTGTAAACTATCCAAATGTCCGTCAACCAATGAATGGATAAATGAAAGGTGGCACATTCATGCAATGGAATATTATTCAACCATAAGAAGGAATGAAGTACTGATACATGCTACAACATGGATGAACCCTGAAAACATTATGCTAAGTTAAAGAAACCAGTTCACAAAAGATAACATGTTGTATATTTCATTTCCATTTATATGAAATTTCCAGAATAGGTAAATCTACAAAGTCAGAAAGTAGTTAGTGGTAGCCTTGAGCTGAAGGGGAGGTGGGGATTAGGAGGTGATAGTTAACGGGCATAGGATTTCTTTTTAGGGTGATGAAAAATGCTTTAAAACTGATTGTGGTGATGGTTGCACAGCTCTGTGAATATACTAAAAAAGCCATTAATTGTACACTTTACAGGGGTGAATTGCATGGTGTGTGAGTTGTGTCTTAATAAAGCTGAGATACAAAAAATGAGTTAATATCTACCAATATCAAGCAGTCCAATTTCCCAAATAAACTAATAACCTATGGTCCCAACCACAAAGTAGAGAAAGAAGTTATGTATTTATAAAATAGTTTATTTTATATTTTCCACCATGAAGACTTGGGTATTTCCATCTAATTTGCCTTTTCCCCCCATTTTGTTTCATATTAAAGTATGTTGTTCTCTATCATGGAAACTTCCCCTTATATGAAAAATAACAAATATTGATTTAAATCATAATTAGTTAACAAATGAATGGACTGAATTGGGAATTATTTTCCAATTTTCACACATATATTCCGTTAGGAATTTCAGATTATATAAGGATGATTGATATCATTTATTAACAAAATAATCTGTATGAAATAATGCATATTAGGTTCAATAATCTTTCACAGACATACATAATTAGCATTTTCTATTTACATTTCTTAATAAAATAGAATCTCCTAGCATTCTGAGGATTGCATTAATTTATGACACATATTGGCACATAAAGAAAGGATATTTTAAGTCTTCCTTAATGGACTGGAGGAGAGAATGAAGAGCAGGCTCATTAAATTCTCCACTGATATTCAACTAGAAAGTTTTCCCACACTGGGAAGGCCAGCGAAGTTACATAAATAGATCTAGAGAGTGTGAGTTGAAGTGAACAAGAATAAAACTATGGGGATTTTACCTGTTCAATGACACGGTAATATATTTGGAGTAGATAAAAATAACTGTGACAATAATATATTTGGAAGGTAGTGTGGCCAAAAAGAACTAGAAATTTCAGGGTAAATATAGGTAGAAGTAAACATTCAATGTGACATAAAGAGCCTATAGTCCATATTGTACTTAAGATCACAATGTAGAAATTGAAATGACAAAAGTGGAGTAAATTTAATCAAAACTATACTTATATAGTGATTAAAAACCTAGAATCTGGAGTCAGGGATCTTGAGTCCCAATCCTGGTTCTGCCATTTACTTGTACAAGTTAATTTACTTCTCTATATTTCATTTCCCTCATGTATGAAATATAGATAATAATTTCTTTTCTCACAGGAATAAAGAATACAATCCTGGCTGGGGAGGCTAGCACAGTGTCTGGAACTCAGGGACCAATACGTGTCAGCAATTCTAATTACCATATTATTATTCTTATTACTATTTCAACAGCCTCCTAATGGTTCTTCCTGACTCCAGTCAACATTCCACTCTGCCACTGAGTGATCTTTCTAATAAACAAATATGAAGCTGTTATATTTTGGCTTAAAACATTCCACTGACTGCATGACTCCTATGAGCCAAAGTCCAAATCATTTGCATGACACATAAGGCTCTTTAAGCTCCAGCCCCAATCACTTCTCTGTCTTTATATCTGGGTATTCCCCTTTACATACTCTACCTTTCAGTTAACCCAAGGCTTTTATATCTCTTGGAACTCCAAATCTTTACATAAATGATTCCCTTTTCCTAGGATGGGAAGAAAGAAACCTTCTTGTTGAGAATTGTGAAGGGTCTATGATTTCTATTCTACTAGCAATCTACAAATTAGTCTGGATTTCATGGATGCAGTCAGAAGACATGAAGTCCCTTAGTTAGAGACAAAGAACTTTATTACTCCCAGAACAACAAGAAGCAGGAACTTCATGTTTGTGCCAGTTTTCCTTGCCCCCTGAGGCCCATAAAGGCAACACAGAGAGGCGCAGGTGGATGCTGCACACACAGCTGAGTCACAGATGAGGAACTTTAATATTAGGAAACCAAAATATTTTAAAATTGACTGCAAGCAATCCTGCCTGAACTTTGTCCCAGATAGAGACATTATTCTATCAAACAGCAAACAAACATGCCACCTGTGCTGGAGAGGGACACTATCTCTATCTAACAAGGCTATAATGTTACAGATCATAAAACAAACAATAGCAGCCTGTCTTTATTTAAAATTTTGATATTTTTCAGTATGAATGTTTTGCATTAATTTAATTTTTTAAAATATTGCACTAAAATACTTATTTTGGCGACTGAACTTTTGGCATCCCTTTGAATTTTGTGCCTGACACAAGAGTCTCACTCACTTCACCCTAATCCTGACCATGTAAAAAAAGGACAAACAAAAAACAAAACAAAACAAAAGTATACATTTATAGGCATACCTTGGAGGTGTTGCAGGTTCAGTGCCAGACCACTGCAATAAAGCGAATATTGCAAGAAAGTGAGTCACACAAAATTTTTGGTTTCCCAGCACATATAAAAGATATGTTTATGCTGTACTGTAGTCTATTAAGTGTGAAATAGCATTATGTCTTAAAAATCAATGTATATACATTAATTGAAAATACTTTATTGCTAAAAAATGCTAATGATCATCTGAACTTTCAGCGAGTTGCAATCTTTTTGCAGGTGGAGGGCTGATGACTGCTAACTGATCAGGGTGGTGGTTGCTGAAGGCTGGGGTGGCTGTGGCAATTTCTTAAAATAGACAATGATGAAGTTTGCCAGAACAATTGACTCTTTCTCTCATAAAAGATTTCCCTGTAGCACGTCATGCTATTTGATAGCATATTACCCACAGTAGAACTTCTTTCAAAATTGGAGTCAATCCTTTCAAACCCTGCCACTGCTTTATCAACTAAGTTTATGTAATATTCTTAATCCTTTGATGTCATTTCTACAATGATCACAGCATCTTCACCAGGAGTAGATTCCATCTCAAGAAACCACTTTCTTTACTCATCCATAAGAAGCAACTCCTCATCCATTCAAGTTTTATCATGAGATTACAGTAGTTCAGTTACATATTCAGCTTCAATTCTAATTCTAGTTCTCTTGCTATTTCTACCACATCTGCAGTGACTACCTCCACTGAAGTCTTGAACACCTCAAAGTCATCCATGAGGGTTAAAATCAACTTCTTCCAAACTCCTGTTAATGTTGATATGTTGATCTCCTCTCATGAATTATAAATATTCTTAATGGCATCTAGAATGGTGAATCCTTTCCAGAAGGTTTTCAATTTACTTTGCCCAGATCCATCAGAGGAATCACTATCTATGACAGCTATAGCCTTACAAAAATGTGTTTCTTAAATAATAAGACTTGAAAGTTGAAATCACTCCTTGATCCATGGGCTATAGAATGGATGTTGTCGTAGCAGGCGTGTAAACAACATTCATCTCCTTGTACATCTCCATCAGAACTCTTGGGTGACCAGGTGCATTGTCAATGAGCAGTAATATTTTGAAAAGAATCTTTTTATTTTTTGAGCAGTAGGTCTCAACAGTGAGCTTAAAATATTCAGTAAACCATGCTGTAAACAGATGAACTGTCATTCAAGATTTGTTGTTCCATTTATAGAGCACAGGAAGAATAGATTTACCATAGTTCTTAAGGGCCCTGGGATTTGCAGAATGGTAAATGAGCATTGGGTTCACCTTAAAGTCACCAGCTGCATTATCCCCTAACAAAAGAGTCAGTCTGTCTGCTGAAGCTTTAAAGCCAGGCACTGACGTCTCCTCTCTAGCTATGAAATTCCTAGATGACATCTTCTTCCAATAGAAGGATGTTTTGTCTACATTGAAAATTTGTTGTTTAGTGTAGCCACCTTCATCAATGATCTTAGCTAGATCTTCTAGCTGCTGCTGCAGCTTCTACATCAGCACTTGCTCCTTCACCTTGCACTTTTATGTTATGGTGATGGCTCCTTTCCTTAAGCCTTATGAACTAACCTCTGCTAGCTTCCAACTTTTCTTCTGCAGCTTCGTCACCTCTCTCAGCCTTTATAGAATTGAAAAGAGTTAGGGCCTTGCTCTGGATTAGGGTTTGGCTTAAGGGAATGTTGTGGTTGATTTAATCTTCTGTCCATATTGTTGCAAATGACAGGATTTTCTTCTTTTTAAAGGCTGAATAGTATTCCATCATGTATATATACCATATTTTCTTTAACCTTTCATCTGATAATGGACACCTACATTGATTACATATCTTGGCTATTGTGAATAATGGTACAATGAACATGGGCATGCAGATATCTCTTTAGCATACTGATTTCAATTCCTTTGGATATGTATTCAGAAGTGAAATTACTGGATCATATGATAGTTATATTTTTAGTTTTTTGAGGAACCTCCACACTGTTTTCCATAATGGCTGTACCAATTTACATTCCTGCCAACAATAAGCAAGGGTTCCCTTTTCTCCATGTGCTTGCAAATACTTATCTTTCATCGTTTTGATAAAAGCCATTCTAACAGGTGTGAGGTGATATCTCGAGATTTTAATTTGCATTTCCCTAGTGAGTAGTGATGCTGACCATTTTTTCATGTACTTATTGGCCATTTGTATGTCTTCTTTCTAGAAATGTCTGTTCAGGTTCTTTGCCCATTTTAAAATCAGGTTATTTGTTTTCTTGCCATTGAGTTGTTTGCATTTTTATGTATTTTGGATATCAATCCCTTATCAGATATATGATTTGCAAATATTTTCTCCCATTCTGTGGGTTGTCTCTTCACTTTGTTAATTGTTTCCTTTGCTGTGCAGATGCTTTGTAGTTTGATGCTCTCCCATTTGTCTATTTTTGCTTTTGTTGCTTGTGCTTTCAGAGTCACATTGAAAAAAAAATCCTTGCCCATACCAATGTTGTGGAGATTTTCCTGTATGCAACTCTTATCTCTATCAGCTTTTTGCACTTTTGCACCTATTGAATAGTGTGAACCAGCAAAAATTTATACCTCCTCTGCCTAGAAGCATTTCTTTACTTTTCCCTGGATAGATATTTAAAATTTAAGTAATTGGGATATTTGTCTCATCTATTGATCTATTGCTTCTGTATTTTTACTTAACCAATATCCATCTAGAAATATTTTTAGAATTCATAGGGAGGTAATTCTGGTCACAATGTGCCAAAAGCTATTGATATTCTGAGGGCAAAGTTTGTAATAACACACTTGGTTCTCTCAACCTTAGTGATAATGTGAGTCATTACACTGATACAGTGAGGCTGGAGGATGGGGAGAGTAGAGGCAGCCTGAATGGAATGTGTGAAATTGCTACACGAAAACAGATTCTTCCTTCCTTCCTTCAATCTTCCTTTGTTTTTTCCTTCCTTCCTTCCTTGTTTCCTTCCTTCCTTCCTTCCTTCCTGCTTCCTTATTTCCACAATCCCACAGAGAATTATAGAGTCCTAAAGACATGGAAGCAGGAGACCAGTGTAAGTAGTCTGAGAAATGTATACTCCCAGGTGTGAAAAAACAATTGATTTGGGGGAAATTTTAAATATATATCAACTGATCAGCTTATATATAACCACTCACTTAATTCAGGCTGAATGACATATTTTGCCAAGTGAATATTAGAGAATGTTTCATCCATTTTTAAAAATTACCTATGTATCTCCAGAGGGAATAGGGCAATGAGAGCAGAAACAGCTAATTAAATGTCTTGGTGAACTGGCAAGTAGCTGAAACTTGTTTACAAGCTTGGTATACTGCATGATTATATTGCAATTTGAAAAGGATAAAATCCCCAGTGCTTAAGATTTTAATTTTTCTCCATGGGGTTAAACCTATAGATGCATACCATTGGTGGAAAATAAACAGAAGTTACTTTCTAGAAGAAACATGTAGAGTATTCCTGCCTAGCTTCTATTCAATAGATTTCTCAAAAAGTAAGTATTTACTGTTGGCAATCGCATTATGAAGTCAAATGACTCAAGTTTGTAAAGAGATTTAACCCATTGCTACAAAATGTATCTGAACTTCTCAAAAGGGAGCTGTTTAGCTTTCACTAACCCTAAACAAATGCCTATACTGTGACCCAGAAATTCTACACTGCTAGATATATATGTAAGGCAAATGAGAGCTTATGTCCATCAAAAAACATGGCCAAGGAAGTCTATAACATCTTTATTCATAACAGCCCCAACTTGGACCAACCCAAATGTCCATCAATAGTAGAATGGAAAATAAATTGTAGCATATTTATACAATGGAATACTCCACAGCAATGAAAAAGAAAGAACTGATTATATATGCAGCAGCATAGATAACTCTCCCACATACTACAGCGAATGAAAGAAGCAAGACACAGGCTGCATGCTGCACATGATCTTCAAGAAGAGGTAAAAACAACCGACGCTGATGGGACTCAGAAGAGTGGTCACTGCTGCAGAGTGTGGGTGGCAGGGGGGCTATTGACAGGGGTACGAAGGAGCCTCTTGGGGTGCTGGAAATGTTCTAGATTTTGATCTGGGTGGTTATACAGGTGTATACATTTGTAAAACTTCTTTGAACAGTACACTTCTGTACACTTTACATGTCTTACTCTATATGTGTTACAACTCAAAGCAATAAATAAATACATCCATGAATAAGGTTTTACAGGGGAAACCCTTTTCTCACTACCAAGTACATACCTGGAGAGAGACCACTGGTGTCCAGTAAATCTCATACATTTTGCTTTGGGTTGGGATGAAGCTATAGACAGATGTTCATGGGTAGGAGTGAGCAGAGGCAATTGTGCTCGGGGCTCCCAGCCTCCTCCTTTCCTTTTTGATGTTCCTTATCCTCTTTGGCCTTTGTGATAATTTGGGCTATGTCATATAGAAAGGGATGTTACTAGGGGGTGGGAGAGGAGGGGGAGAAGGGACAGGGGGAAAAATGAGTTTCATAAGCTTAGGTCCTGAGGGGACGTAGAGCACAGATGAAAAATAAATTGTGATAAGACAGAGCTAGGCTTCCTGCCAAGCAGACTAGATAGAGATTTGCCAGATAAGGGAGAGAACAAGAGTTAGAGAGAAAGCAAGGAGTGAGAAGATGTGAGTCCTTTGAGAAAGGGGCCCCGTCCTCTTTACAGAACTGCCAAGTAGGGGAGTGGAATCCACAGGCATCTGTGCCTTGCTTCCCAACCTTTCTTTCTGAATATCTTGCTGATTCCATATTTTCCTTTTCTTACTGATTATGAGTGTTCCCAAATGATCAACCTTGAGTGTTCTGTTTTCTTTTCTCTAGAATCTATTAGGCCAGAAATATAAGTTATATATAAATAATCTATGTAAAGTGTTGCAAATTAACAAAGTGATTTTTGTATTCATATTCACATTCTCCTTTTAAAATTTAATTTTCAAAAATTCGACTCAAAATTCTCTCTACTAAGGATACTAACTCCAAGGCTATTCTGGCATGGGTATTTTTTTAAAACTTTATGGCTGATTGGTATTATTACCTCAAATATATATATTTTCTCTCCATGAAAAAGTAAATTAAAAATACAGATTGGGAAAATAGAAAAAAATGCTGCCTAATAACAGATATTTTAGTACTGGAAAGTAAAACATTTTTTGGCCTGCCTGAGACAGTTGGGAGAGGGATTTATTCATATCTGTTATGATAAATGTTCTCTGTGTTCCATTTGTGCTGGGAGAGACTCAACTGCTTGTTTACAGCATTTTTGTCTTTTGATTTTGGCACCATAAATAGGCATAACTAGAGACACGGGTGGAATTTTGTCTTCACTGCAAAACTAATTTGAGAGCCCAACATTTATTGATGACTGTGTCTGAGAGGCTTTGGATTTCAAAATACACAGTGGACCAGCAAGCACATGGCAATTAAACTTAGATGTGGGGATTTTCTGATGAACAAATTAATACTGAAATGGGACACACTGCTATGTATTGACCCAAGAGTTACCATTTTCTTGGTTATGAGCTAACATTTTTAACATCATATTTCTCATTTCATTGAGATAATGACAGTGTCATAGTAATACAAAGCTTTATATTTGTCTTCTTTATGAAACACAATATTATTGAAATACACATACAAATCAAGTTCTCTTGCAGCTCTCAGGCACAGATATATTCCTCCAAATGTGGGCCAAATTGAGAGCATCACTGCATTTGTGAAATCCACCATGCATTTCAGATTTGATACTTCATATGTCATCAAAATGTTGTCAGCAAGTCAGGAGACACAGAAATTTAGAGATAGACTATAGCATTTCTGAGTCCCTGTCAGGCTTGTCAAATCTTTGTTTCCGAGACTTTGTAGGAGGAAAATCTTAGCAGTATGAGCGGGGAGAAATCTCTGTATTTAAAAGGTGTAGCAGTGTTTTCTAGTATCATAGTTAATAGCCAGGTTGTGTTTATATTGTTCAGAGTGTCTCTATTTGTACATCACAATATGTAAGTCTTTGAAACCAAAGGCAGCAAACTATCATTGCTGTATGCCTTCTCCACAAAGTGTATTGAACAGTAGCTGGAAATTTGTAACCTACGGAATATACTTAGAGTTTATATTTTTGACTTGAATCATTCTACTCAAGTCCTGTACATTAATATGCATCCTTTTGTGAATGTGATGGGGAAAAAGTAAATGCTAAGACTGATGGAAACCTTCTGTTTTTTAATTTCATGTGCATAAACTAGTAACCTTTTTCTCACCATGTTTTCTGCAATAGGAAGAGCTAGAGGTATAACAGTCACTGTTATGTTTTTAATTTTTCAATTTTCAATGTTTAGAAAAGGAAACATCATCTGTTTATTTAGATTCACTCTATGGCCTACTTATCATTGCAATTTTGTTTCTGGTTGGTGATGCTTTTATTTGTATTATCTCTGATTCACAAGCTTTAAGCCACAGAGTGATTTTCCCTCCTTCTTGCATACTGGATCATCGTAACATTTGCCATGGCCCAAACCATAAGAAAGCAATTGCACAAGATAACTTGAGTCCCACTGAAGAAGATCTTATGATCACATCTTGATAATGCATAATTAGTTCCTGTTGGAAATGGTGGTTTCTAACTTTCCATTGCCTACCATGGTGCTAATGTTCAATGTACAATCTCTGCCTTTGAATACATGGAATGTCAGTAGGAGTGCCTTATGGTACCAGAACCATGAGTCTCTCCTACAGGATAAGATTCCAACTTCTATGCTCCTTCCAGGAATCTCCTGGGCACCCCTTTCAGAGTCCTGTAATAGGAAATACATCAAGCTTTTATTGGGTTCCCACTTCCCATTTACTATTTGAGACAAGATTATGTATTAAAAAGGATCTTGTCTTTGAAGTTGGGCAGGTTGAGTTTTGAGTCATGGCTCTGCTCGGTGACCTTGGATCAGTCAGCTTAACTTTTCTGAACATCAGCTTTCTCCTCTGAAAAAATACAGCAAAACACCTACGTACAGCAGAGCTTTCTTCTCTGACAAAGCACAGCAGAACCAACATAATGCTGCTGTGATGAATAAAAGTACTAAAGCATGGAAAGTGCTAATGAATATTAGCTCATAGTAGATGCTCAACCAATGTTGATTTTAAGCTTTGCTCTCTTCACACAGCCTTGCCTCTCTCACTCTTTTTATTATATTCAACAAACATCAGTTCAACATCTATTATGGGATTCACTCTGTAGAAGGTCATGGGGAGAATACACAGATGAATGACACAGTCCTGTCCCAAGGAAACAACATTCTAGCATGTTGTTTCTCAACCTTGGCTGCACCTTAGAATCACCAGAGGAGCTGTAAAAAGTGCCAGGGCCATGCCCAAGGTCAATTACATCAGAATCTCTGGAGGTGGCACCCCAGGATCAGTATTTCTTTACAGCATCCTAGGTAATTCCAATGTGCATCCAAATTGAGAATCACTGTCCTAGAGGTAAGTCATATGGGGACCATAGAGTTACAAAATCCAATTCTGTTTCTACAGAGGATTCAGGGTCAATGGGATGGACAGGCTAAATCATGAAGGATCTGTTACACCACCTTAAGGAACTTGGTTTTTATCCTAAAGATGGTAGAAAACCAATAAAAAACATTCTGATTAAGCCTCTAGAATGATTTCTCTGGCATTGTAGTAGATGCTGTCCTATCCATTTCCCTTTGGACTTTACCAGTGTAGACCTCCAATAAACTGCCTGACAGCCTTCTTTGGCTGATGAAGACCTATGCTTTCTCTGCTTTTGTGCACAGCAGACTAGAAATATGGGAGAATTAAGCAACCTACACCCCCACTGCTGCAGCAGTCACCAATGACTTATAGGAGTTGGAGTATAAATATCCCAGCTCCCACGTCCCTTGGGTGGGATAACTCTGGAGCATGTGGTCTATACAGTCTCCTAGAGTTTCTAAACAGGACTGAGCTATGGTTGCCCACAGTGCAAACTAACCTGACAAAGTACCTTTTATTGGCTTCTTTCTCTTCCCTGTCTCACTTTCCTACTTCTATACTGCAGGGTTTCTCAACGTGGGCACTATTGACATTTGGAGCTTGCTAATACTTTGTTGTGTGGGGTTGGGGAGGGGGGCTGTCCTGTGCACTGTAGGATGTTTAGCAACATCCCTGGTCTCTACCCATTTGATGCCAGTAGCACTTCCTCTTCACCAAAGTTGCAATAACCAAAAAACATCTCCAGATATTGCCAAATGTCCCTGAGGTAATAAATCACTCCCCATCCTTCCAGGTTAAAAATTACTGCCCTACTGGTATTTGCTGGACTCACCTCCCAAAGGAATTACTCACCCTTGAATCCTCATTTCTTCCAGGTGTGCTTCTGGGGAACCTAAACTAAGACAGAGGAGTTGAAGAGGGACAAATGAGGGACATAGAGACCAGTTGTGAGATAATCAAGTCAGTCTGAGACAGAAAAGATAATGGTCAGAACTTTGGATACAGTTGAAGTAATAGAGAGGGAGAGATGGATACCAGAGAGTCCAAGAGGTGTAATTGATGGGAGTTGGAGCCTCAGTGTATGTGAGGAGTGAGGAAGAAAAAGAGATTTAGCATGACCTTGGTGGGGCCATTCAATGATAGGAAATTTAGAAGCAAGAGTGGGATTTAAAAATAAAATTTATTCTTTTAGGGGGTTTGTGGGAAGATGGAGATGCTGGATTGTATTTTGTATCTCAGTTAAGAGCCATATTGTAAAGTCAACATTCCTCTAACTTCTCAAATGAAAGGTCACCTTAAATCAGTGGTTCTGAATCTTGGCTGTATGTTGGGATCATCTGGAAAGTTTCAGCCCTTACACTCAGACATTTTGATTGAATTGGTCTGGGGTGCAGCCTAGGCATCAGGATATTTAAAGCTCCCTGGGTGACTCCAAGGTGTAGTCAATGCTGAAAAATCTAGTAAAATTGAATAAAATTAGAGGAATTGTTTAGAGAGAGGCTCTCTCTCTCTCTCTCTCTCATGCACACGTATAAACACACACACACTCCTCAACCTTTCATCTCGTATTTTCCTACTACAAATATCGCCATGCTATTAATTTTAATTCTGTTGAAATGATGCTAAAGATAATGCTTAATCAAATAGTTAAAAGTATTGAGCACTTCCCCTGACCAGGTACTTTTCTAAGTACTTCTTATGCTTTATCTCATTTAATCCTGACAAAAACTTTATGAGGTAGTGCTATTATTATATACATTTTACAGATGAAGAAACAGAGCCTCAGGACATTTGGCTTCATAAAATATTGTATGTGGTATCAGGGCTGCCTGATTCCAGAGCTCAATCTGTCAGCCACAACACTAGATGGTGTTAATTTAAAAAAATATGAGGTTTATACTTTGGAAAAAGGAGAGCTTTATTTCTCGTGAAGGGTTTCAACCTGGAGTGGCCATTCTGACAGGCTGGGAAACACTGCTCCAGCCACAAGCCAGGAACACGTGTTTCAAGGGAAAGACAAAAGGGAACAGGATTTTATACTGAGCGGGGTGGCTAAATATACATATTTAACAAGATGTAAGAGGAGTTGTGAATATTTATAAAAAGAAAACACGCATGTGTAATTGTGCGTTAAATCTCCCATCCCATCATGGCTGGGAGCTCAGTTTTAAGGTTTTCTCTGGAGTCCCCTTGGCCGAGAGGGGTCTGTTCAGTTAGCGAGAGGCTTACAATTTTATTTTTAGTTCACAATAGTAAGTCCAATTTCCTCATTTAGCTTATTGGGAAATTTAATTAATGTGTAAATGAGAAGTTTGGGGAACAAAATGCAGCATTTTACAATCTAAGTGAAAACCAAGAGCTTTTCTACAGGTCACACAAATCAAATAGGTTTGACCTGATCAGGACAGAAAATGACCATTACCCTTCCAGAGCTAAAAATGTTTCTACTCTCTCAAATTCACACCTAACTCAGAGCTTATCTGAGAAAGACTAATGGTTTTGGATAGCATTTTAGAAAGCTTTATTGGATTTTGTTGTTTTATTTAACTACCTTTTTAGTAGATAAATTGATGATTGTAATCATTTTTTAAAAAATGTTCTGTGTGAATTTGAGGAGAGGGAGACTAATAGCGAAAGTAACATCTACTCTGTTTCTACTGACATGGTGGTTTCCAGATGTTTACTCTATCCTATTACACTTGCAGGTTTCTACAGTTTTTTGATGTTCAATAATAAAGAGAATTATGAGAGCATAACTTTACTGGCATTAGACACTTCACTTTGAAGCAAATGACACATGGCCTATTTACCTACTTCTCTGTGCTTCTTTTTAAAGAGTCTTTTTTTCATGGAGTGTGAAATACTTTGCAAATATTTATTTTACCTTCATAATATTTCTGTGATGTTCAGAATGGATAAACATGTTTGAGGTGTTTTGTATTTTCTTTTTATTGCACTGATCTTAGAAAAAAAATTACCAAATGGCACTTTTTTCTTTAGAAAGTATTGAGAATTATGATTTTTATACTAAATTCTCTAAGCCTGGTATCCACGTTTTTATGATACCCATATGAGCAAGTGGTGTGTTCAATGCCGTTGTCTACCACATTGGTTTGTGGACTAAGACTGCGTAGTCCAGGGGTCCACGTACTTTTTTTTTTATAAAGGGCCAGAGAGTAAACATTTTAGGCCTTGTAGACCACACAGCGTCTGCTGCAACTACTCAACAACTCTATTATAGTGTGAAAGCAGCCATAGGCAATACACAAACAAATGGGTATGGTGGTGTTCCAATATAACTTTATTCACAAAAATAAGAGGTAGTCTGCATTTGACCAGCAAGGCTATAGTTCCAACCCCTGGCATAAAATCATCCAAGAAATGGTCTAATCTTGGCTTCTAGTTTCAAAATACTAATTCCATTCTTTATTTGTTTGTGCACTTCAAAGCTGTTGGATAACAATCTCTAAATAAGAATGGTTAGCTTGTATAAACAAACACAGCTGGGCAAATCCTATTAGTATTATCCCAAGTGACTCCAACCACCTTGCCAGTCCTTGTTTACTTGGACTCAGCCTAATCTCAGAAGCTGGGAGAAAGTTGGGTTAGAAACTTAACCTAAGTGAAATTTGAGTGTGGCTTGCTGCCCAACAGTAATATGCTTAAAATGTTTAAAACAAGAAAAACAGATATTTTCCAATATCCTTCCACTTCCAACTTTCCAGGGTATGTCTAAGGCCATCTACTCATTCATCACAGAAAAGGACCTATGGCCACAAATGTGCCCTTTGAGCTGACAACACTCAGAACATCACTAAATCCTGCTGGTCACTAATTTAATGCTAGTAAAAATAATGGTCACCTTATGTTGAGTATTACAATCTGTCATTTTTCTCACATAAACCTTATTGACGTCTCTAAAGTAAGATACTCTCATCCCTTTACAGTTAAGACTACTGAGGTTTAGTTTCCCCAAATCAGTCAACTAGTGAGTGGTGGAATTGGTATTCAGATCCATGTATTCTGACTGCAAAGACTGTCTACTTTCCAACTGAAAAGCTGCCTCCCCACATAGTGCTCTGATAGCAATAATAGTATCATTATCATGAACAACAACAAGCTAATATTGATTGAGCATTACAAGGTGCCTGGCACTGTTCTAATTTCTTTACAGGTGTGAACTCAGTTACTTCTCCAACAGGCCTATGAAGTATGTCCTCTTGCCATCTCTATTTTCTAGATTAGGAAACTGAGGCACAGATGATGACCCAAATATCCCATCTCTAGACAATTCCTAGAGTCAGAAAGCACCACTCACTCCAAGTAGAAACAGCCTAGGTAGGAAATATTCCCTTCATTTTCCAAGGTCAGAAGTGTAAGAAAAACCTCTGAGGTCTAGAGAAGCAGTTAAATCCCAGCCTGGCTTTATATTCTAACTGCGTTCCTCCTTTCTCTACTCACCCTTTTATGTCAGTTCATTTTGTGCTGATAAACTCCAACCACCCTGGAGTCTTTACTATGCTGTCAGGTGAATCTCACACCAAAGCCACACATTTTGGAGATACCTCATGTGGACAAGAGCAGAGAATAGATCTGTTTCTCTGTCAAGACATAAGATAAACCGATTACTTCCTTCTGCCTCTTCCTTCCCATTGCTCTGCTGACATCCACACAATAATGGCACCAGAGAAACTCATGCAGTACTCTAGAGCCCAGGTAGTCAGAACATGCAAGGCAGATGGCACAAAAGGAAAAAGAAAACAGAACTATACAAATCACTAGCCGTGTCAAGTAGCTTTAACTATGAGCATGGGGGTGCCTTTTCAAAATGTCTCCAAGGTGAATATAGGTTTTTTCTTGTTTTTGCTGTTGCTGTGGTTGATGATGATTATAACATCAAGTTCAAATCTGTTGTAGTTTGAATGTATGTGTCCCTCCAAAATTCATATGTTGAAACTTAAACCCTAATGTGACTGTATTAAGAGGCGGGGCCTTTGGGGAAGTGATTAAGTTATACACCCTTATAAAAGAGGCTTCAGAGAGCTTCTGGCCCTTCCATCTCTTCTGCCATGTGAGGACACAGCATTTGTCCCTTTTGCCTCTTCTGCTATGTAAGGACACAAGAACAAGGCACCATCTTGGAAGCAGAGAGGAGCCCTCACCAGACACCAAATCTGCCAGCACCTTGATTTCTGATTTCCCAGCTTCCAAAACTGTGGAAATAAATTTCTATTACATGTTTATGAATTACTCAGTCTAAGGTATTTTGTTATTAGCAGCATGAACAAACTAAGACAAAATCTAATCCCTGCCATGTAAGAAACTAAGTGTCCTCTGTACCCTCTCTCAAAAGGGGGATTATGAGGGGACAGGAGTTACCCATCATTTCTTTCTTCTCAAATTTTCTACTGCCCACCCTTCTTCTTTCACATATTCTGGTGATCTTTCCACACCCGAGTAAAAGAGCTGCAAAGCTTGGAAATGCCACATTAACTGAGGCTGCTTGTTGTGAACTAATCAATAATTAGACTTAAGTGACAGTTATAGGTTAGGTATCATCCCCACAACATTGCTACTAGATTACAATGCCAGTGTCAGCCAAAATGCTTCTACACAAAAAGGTCTTTTAATTTTTTTTAACTTTTTACTTTTAAATAATTTTAGACTTAGAGAAGAGCTTCTTAAATAGTACAGAGAGTTCCCAGATATAACCTTCACTCAGTTTCCCCTAATTTTTGCATAGCCCTGGTACATTTTGCATAGCCATGATACACTTATTGAAACCAGGGAGTTAACATTGATACAACACTATTAACTAACCTACAGCACTTTTGTGACTTTCTTCAGTTTCCCTTTTTCTGTTCCTGGATCCCACATTAAATTTAGTTTTGTCTTCTTAGTCTCTGCCAGTCTGTGACACAGAGAACTTAAATAACATGCCAAAGCCTACACAGTTATTAAATGTTAGAACTGAGGTTTTCGAATCCAGGTATTGCTCTATGAAAACCACATTCTTAACCATTATACCACTGTCCTAGGTTTCTTTTTGTATGTCAACTGGATTGTACATGAGTAAAAAATATCAAATTTTTATGCCTTTGAGAGTTCAAACATTAATTTGTTTCAGCAACTAGCATTATATTAACTAATATAACTAATATATGGGGCCTCTCTGGGTCCATATAATATAGTATAGTAGTATAGGGTTATACTACTAGGTTAATAGCATAGTGTGGGGTTAGCCCAGTACTATACTATACTTGATAAAGGAAAGCAACATAAGGGTATCTATCCTTTAATTTAGGACTTTGCTTTTATATACCTTTATTTATCTTTGATTATCTTAAGGACTAAGCAATTGTTACAAATACAGCTTTAAAATAAATTTACTTTTCAAAATAAATAGACATCACAAAATACTTTTTTAAAATGGTAGAGGGAATAGATTAGAGATAGTGTGTTAGGAAATCCAATATGTTTATTAGGAACTATCTTATTGTTTCTAAAAGTTGAGAATCACTATTTTAGCATATGATTGATGCCGAGAATTTTTAAGACTTTCTACTATGTATGTCTTTTAAGTTCCATATCAGCACATTTGATAATTTAATTGCAACTTGGAGTCATTAATCAACCAAATGAAGTTAGAGCTAGGAAATTTGTGTGGGAGCCAATTAGAGCATAGCCTGTGGGATAAAATGTAATAAAAATTCGGCTGTGGGATATAGCACCAAACAGAACATTTTCCCAGCAGAAAAACCTACTAGTAGTGGCTTCTTCATTTCTAGCACAGTGTTTGGTCAAGGATTTGGAAAACAGCCCAATGTGCTATAAAAGAGAATTTATTTAAAAAAGAAAAACTTTACCTGTATGAACACATGGGCCTTTCATTGTCCAAATAATACTTGATTGTAAATCAAGCACTTGATGAAATACAAGGAAGAGAAAAGCATTTGAAAAATTCTATCTGAGACAAGTATCTGTGAAATTACATATTTTTCTTGCTGTCTTCAGCCTCCCATTTCTCCCCCCAGTAGGCCAATAACATGTGCTCTCAGCCTTCCTGTTGATAGGCTGTGTGGAGTGCAGATCTCCCTCCACACTCAGCAACTGGGGGTAGGTGGGCTGAGGGGTAGGTATGGAAGATGCTGAGGCAGGCTGGTGCTGGAAAACTTATTTACAATTGGATGAAAGGCTGGAATGGTTTCACTTGTCCTGGTGGCCCTGAACCTAGCAGAGAACCTGGCAAGTTTGCCTAGGGTACTGGTGTGGTGACCACAAAAATACACCTCTTAGATCTCCAACTGCAGAGAGTGATAGCACAAGCTTTTGCACTCTGAGATCCATCACCACCTTTTATAAGAAGGGCTTCATTGTCTACTGCTGCTGATTCATGAACCTCATTTTTGAAAATCTCATTCACCATTTATGCCAAAGTTTTTGTTCAAATTTGGTTATTAATTCCATTTTCCATGATACAAATCAGTCGTTCTTGCCAATTTATGAAATGTCTGCTTTTAAATATATTTCAATGGGTCCAAAAGCCAGTAAACCTTTGCATTTTAAAGATTTTTTTCAGTTTAAAATATTTAATTTCTAAGTTTTTCTGTATATATTTATGATAACATTTTTATAAGTGAGATATCATTTTGGGTAACAAAATTACATAATGCTGGAAATTTTTCCAAACATTTGAAAATGCTCTCTCCATAAAATAGCTCTTTGGCAAATCAGTTACTTTTGCACATTTTGCTAAAATGTTAATGTGTATTTTAAAGCGTGCACATTGGTGCATTAATGTTTTTGTCTGCTAAGTAACCAACTATTGACAGCTATTTGTCATCATTCAAAACTTCTATTCTTTGCCAGAAAACTAGGACACTAGTCTTTTTATGAAAGAGAAATACATAAGTAATCTTTAAGCTGATAACATATTTCAGTACTTTGCCACAAGATAACCAGAAAATACTATAGCAAAAACAATGGAATGTTATACTGTCTTGTTACAAAGTTTTGTAAAGATTCTACTGTTTAAAGGTTTTGTTTTTATAGAAGAAAACTCAATGACATCATGTAGTAAACTGCAAGTCACAAACTGCCAATGCTGAATAAAAGATCAACCCCTCCACATTTTGATATCCCCTTATTCCTTCAGGATATCTTATGGGCTGACTGTGACCATCTGACATGATTGAATGAACGTGCCAGTGTCAATATTTGTATAAAATATTAGTAATGCTTAATTTTTTATATAGATGAAGATAACATAAATCAATCTCATATGTTTCCCTATTATCGCTATCATGGGAATTATAGCTAGTGTGGTAAACATCAGACTGGCTGGTGGGTAAGAAGGTTTTCGGTCTTGGTGAACTGGGGGTTTGGGTTTTACCATGCATGCAGAAACTGGAGACAAGGTCTTCAATTTATGCAAGGCAAGCAGTAGGAGTCAAAATCCCTGCAAAAAGCCAAGATTTTCAAAGAGTTGCATATGTAGGCCAAGAATTGAAAAGTTCCATCCATTAGCATAATACGGCAACAAAGAAACTTCTCTGCCCATGAATGGGCCTTGCATAGAAATAAAAATGTCTCTCTTTACATCGTATAATTATGGGTCTGTGTCTCACATGATTGTTACAATTTAAACCATTCTGGATCAGGATTCATGAGCTGAAAAATTAACACAGAACTTGAGTATAGGTCAATGGTAGTCTTAAGGTATCTGCAAGGAGCAAATATAAAACTTCTCTGCATGGGTATGCCCTCCTCCCAAGCAACAGGGGTTTCTAACAGATGAGCCACCACTGAACATGATCTTACTACTGTGTTAAATATTCTCTAATTACCACTCCAGGTTTGCTCCCCATCCTTCCCCACCCCACGTTTTCCCCCACAGACTGACCTCTACCTACTGCATCTCCTGGGCTTCCTGGCTTCTCACTGGGTTCAGCCAGTGGGAAGTAATGGCAGTAGGTTGAGGGACAGAAGGGGAGCGAGTAGCTGTATCTGTAACACTATTTTAAAAAATAGATAAAAAAGTAAAACATTCTATCTGTCTAACCTTGGCATAGGTACAAAGATATATTATTTTCTATACTTTAACTGTATGTTTAAAAATGTTTTATACTTCAAGACAAAAGGCTAATATGGTCTTATAAATCAGCAAATATTTTTCCTAGGGATTACATTCTTATTATCTTCTTTACGCCTGTAGCAGAGGAGTAGAATAGCCAAATTCATTTCTGAACAGTTTTACCATACATTGAATTTATATGACCTACACTGGCATTCAAGGCAGTGTTTTAGACCTGCTTCCTTCCCTCTGGGTTATAAGTGTGGATGGAAATGGTTAGCCTTGAATTTGAAGATGAACATCTAACAATAAATGTTTCCTGTGAGACTGTGCCACTTGCTTGCTGTATAGCTGTTAAGGAGCATAAAGGAGACCACGGAGTTACCATGTTTCCACTTTCCCCCTGAGACACTCCTTGCTGTTATTTATTCTGGCTGCTGGGTTTCCAGCCCTTTCCTTTCCTGTGAAAGGACTGGCTGGTGATGCTAATTTCAGAGAAGGAAATGTAGGAGAAAACTCACCTGCAGCCAAAGGAAATATAATACGAGTTCTGTGAACCCCTTTGCATACATAAAAGTTAGAAATATTGATTGAACTCAGCTCATTGCATTTCTATTTCTAACATTTTTGACACTAAAAATCCTGCTACACACACATGTTGGCAGTTTCAAACTGCACTGAAGGCTTTACTATATCCCAGAAGGGAACATTGGCAGTTGTTTCTGGGAACCTGTTGAAATTCAAAAATGAGTATGAATAAAGGCTTGGACCACTGGGTGAGAAAGAGCCTTGAACAGTCTACTTCATTATACAATGCAAGGTATTTGCTTTAGGGAAATAAAAGTATTCCTCTTTGAATATGATTGAAAAAAAGAAAACATTTAGAACCAGGTGGTCTAAATGAAAAAATGCAGCCCACAGATTTGCTCAGTGTCTTTTCAGACACTGAACAAGCACTGGCAAGAGATAGGGAAGGAAAAAGTTGAATAAAGCAAAGACTACATATAGGCTCTGTCATCAAAAACTTTTAAATCTAGTTGGGGGAAGAGGACACATATATAAAACAGAAGAACAGGCAGAAAACTCTGAAGATGTTCTCATGTTTGCATGTCTTAATCTCCAACTTGCCAGCAAACTTGTTCAGAACAGCAAATACTTATGGAGCTCCTCTCATACTCCAGGTGTTGAGATAAAGCACAAGAGACAGAAAATCAAGTCAGACGAGGCCCTTGCCTTGGTCTATATGTCGAGACAGAACACTTAAATGGATTATTCTAATATAAGGTGAAATGTGTTATAAAGGAGGACCACTGAGGCACACAGAAGAGGGACTTAGGGTGGATGGAATCTTGAGACACGAGTAACTTCTAGCCAGGCAAAGAAGTGGTTGGCGGAAGAGTGTTCTAGGCACAATTGTTCTAGGCATGAGCTAAAGGTTCTGAGAAGGAGAACATCGTGGAGTTTGAAAGAGAATCAAGTCCTTTGTTTTCTTTCACCTGAGTTTTAAACAGTGGCTCTTAAAATGGGGAATAGCATGTTCTGAAATACTTTTTGTAAAATATTTGTATTCCCATGCAGAATTTACTTTCCCCCTCATTCCTGAAACTACATGCAAAGTGTGAGGAAGTGGACAAGAGGATGAGCTGTATACAATTTTTTTTTTGGCTCTTCAGTGCCTAGCTCATTGTCTGGCATGGATGGATGGACAGAAAGACATATAAATATGACAGAAGATTTGTACACACACACCCTATCTATCTATCTATCTAAAAGGCTTGTTGAGTCGAACTGAACCTAATTAACAAGTATAAACTAAATATTTTTAAAAGTGCATGGAGGTGAGGTGGCTTTGTCAATTTTCTAGGTCCTCTTACCCAATTTAAAGGCTTTATGACATTGAGAATTAGAAGGTACTAGTTGTATAGGCTCAGATGTTATATCAGTGAACAGGAGGAAGAGAATTCTTCCATCATCAGCTTAAATATGTGCTGGGCTTCCCACAGAAACCTAAACTTGTTATAAGTATTGACTGCTCTCAATGCCAAGTATTTATAACTGGTAAGTTTATTACTTTCAAATTCATCCTGTGTCTTGGCGCCTGAAGCAAGTTGGGAACACCCACCAAGGTGCTGATGTTTCACTCTCACCCAATTTAATTGAACTATTTTTCAATGACTTCTCCACACTCCTGACCCCATGGGAGGAAAATAATTTCTTTTTCACACAAAGGTGATTTTGCCCAATATATTAATTATTAGATATGTTGACAATGATATATATAACCATAAGATCTCTTACTTCCACAGGGTAAAAGAAATTCTCTCACTTCCCACATTTTGCCTCCTTCATCACTAGTATAATATGTTCTGTCCTGAATCTTCATTTTTCTCTTTCCTCAAATAACATTCTCTGGTGGACAAAACTTAATTACTTTGGTGAAAGTGGTCTTAGAATTTCATACTCTGAAAGCTTTGATATTCATTAGCACCCAAACTGGTTTTGCTTTCCAATTACTGTTAAAAGTAGCACATTATAAAATATCATTTGACTTTCAGGTCCCTAGAAGGCAGAAAAGTCTTAAAAGCAATGGAAAGAAGTTGGTATAAGTGAAACTAATTTTTTAAAAAAGAGATATATATGTATATATAGATGCTCCTTGACTTATGATGGGGTAATATTTCAATAAATCCATCATAAATTGAAAATACAGCAAATCGAAAATGCATTTAATACACCCAAACTACTGGAATCATAGTTTAGCCTAGCCTACCTTAAACATGCTCAGAACACTTACATTAGCCTACAGTTGAGCAAAATCACCTAACACAAAGCCTATTTTATAATAAAGTGTTGAAATCTCATGGTTGTTTACTCTCACAGTTGTGTGGCAGACTGGGAGCTGCCCAGCATGGCAAGAAAGTATCCTATCACATATTGCTAACCCCAAGAAAAGATCAAAATTAAAAAATCAAAGTACAGTTTCTACTGAATGTGCATTGCTTTCACATCGTCATAAAGTTGAAAAATCCTAATTTGGGGACCATCCGTATATATAAACATACATTATATACACACACATGTATATATGTATATATCTTACTCATGGGCAACTCGTGATCCTCAGCTATAGCCTTCTGCTCTCAAAAAAGTAAAAGGATCCTCAAAAAAGAGGGGCAATGTAAGGAAAAGCCCTCTTGCATTATTAGAGCTAAGATGAACCCACACAATCAGGAAGGAAGTCTTTTTCTGCAGCTAAGTACCAGTCAAGAGACAGAAATCACAGCAGTAATTTCAACAGAGAATTTAATATAAAGAATTGTTAACTAGGTATAAAGTATTAATATTAACTACATAACTGAAAAGGCTAAAACAGAAAACACTACAGTATTGTAGAGATAGCACCTGCAAGAAGCAGCAGCTACCCCTGGGGGAACAAAGAGAAGAAGTTGGGATTGTAAAGTTTTAGAAGTTTAGGGGAGGAGGGGCCCATGGAGTTAGAACTCTGAGCCCTGAGAAAGGCACACTGTTTGGTGGGTGCTGTTGTCTCAGGGTGATGGTGTAGCACAATGAGGCTGGCTGTGCATGTGTTGAAAAAAGTGAGAATTGAATTCACCTGCTGCTACACGGTGACCTGGCCATTGCCAGAGTAAAGAGGAGGCTGTGGTGACGACAATATGCAGCAGGAATCCAACAGGAAGCCCATAGAAAGTAAACAGGAAACAGGAAAAACCAAGTCCCTCTTCTCTCTCTAGCCTTACAGTCCATTTCTGGCGCCCCCTAGCGACAGAGCCTAACAGGGATCAGCTGGCAAAGTAGAAATGTAGAGTCCCAGGCCCAGCATCACAGAGCAGAGTATAAAAGGGCAGGTTTGGAGCTGGGTGACAATAGTTTAATAACTAGCATTTAAGTTTGCAGAATACCCAATCTATAGTATGCATTGCTTATGAAATTAAAGTAGTGCTTCACTCAGAATCCAGAGGCCAACCATTCTGGATGGCCATGCTAATTGACTTTACATCATCCAATGGTCCCTAATGATTTGTTTGAGCCAAAACCCATACCCCTTGCTAGTGATTGGTATAAAAATGAGTTTTTCATATTTCATGGGCAACCTTAGAGTTTTATATGCCCTTCATCAAATTAATTAATTTGGTCCAGTGCCAGGATTTTTAATAAGCCACGGCCACTGGCATTAGGGCTTAGATCCAAAGTCCTGAACATTTAACAAATTTGGACCCCTGATTTCTGCTTCATATAAAAAGCAGAAGCAAAAGAATTTTTGTAAAACTTTAATAAAGTCACTAACAATGGGAAAAAAACTAAACAAAATGCTAAAAAAGGAGCAAGACATGTTTGGCTGTTTTCACTGATCAGTCAACATTATTCTGGGGTTCCTAAACAGTGCATTTAGACAAGAAAAATAAATAAGATGTGTGAATATCAGAAACTGTCATGATTTGCAGTTTATATCATTATTCACGTAGAAAAAGTAATTTAATCAACTCAAACCCTAACAGAACATTAGAGTTCAGTAAGTAAGCCAGATGTAAGATCAACATATACAAATCAATAGCTTTCCTTCAAACCAGCCACAACCAGATAGAAAATGTAGTAACCAACAATAAAAGAATTTAAAGAGTTTATTTACAGCACTATTGGAAACTTTGAAATACTGCCTAGAATGAAGTAAATTCTTTAGGGGAGATATATTCTCTGAGGTCCCTAAGAATCATTTAATTTTGTGTTATCAATTATATTATCATCTGTAAAAATAATATAAGTACATTCTGGATCATCTATATGAGAGGTTGGTAAATTACAGGCCATGGGGCCAAGTCCTGGATGCTACTGGTTTTGTAAATAAAGTTTTATTAGAGCACAGTCACACTCATTCATTCATACATGTATTGTGTATGACTGTATTTGCACTATTTGAGTTGAGTCAGAATGGCAACACCTTATATTTTATTATTTTTTCTTATTATCACTGTTTCTGCTTACAAAAGTAAGACATGCTCAGGGCTAAGGTTTTCAGATTTAGCAAATAAAATTACAGGACACCTAGTCAAATTTGAATTTCAGATAAACAAGAAATAAATTTTTTAGTGTTAAGTATATCCCATGAAATATTTGGGATGTACTTATAATGAAAATTTATTCATCATTTATCTGAAATTCAAATGTAACTGGGCATCCTGTATTTATCTGGCAATGATGCTCAAGGCAAATATTGAATTATAGGGAAAAGGGTATAAGGGAAGTGAAAGGCACCTACATCTCATCCCTTAAAAACAACTGCCATCAACTGTCTACATGCCTAACTTTTGAGATACTTTATAACAAACCATTCACATTGAGCGCTCACTCTATTACCAGGCAACACTTGCAAGAGGCGAGTAGGCATTTAGTGGGCAAAAAATGTGGGGAGCCAGGAAAACCTGTTCAAAGGGCATTAGGTAAATTTGTTTGACTTTAACTGAGGCTTTATGCCCAGGAACAGTTAACATAATGTCAGAATTTTCAGGTGGGACTAGACTGTTAAGGTCATGAGTAGTAGGAAAGGGCTTTAAACAAGGAGTCGGTAAACTACAACTCATGAGCCAAATCTGACCCACCACCTGTTTTTGTAAATAAAGTTGTATTGGAATGCAGTCACATCCATTCATGTACATATTTGTACACACGGCTTCTTTTGCTCTACAACAGCAGAGATAAGTGGTTACAAGAGACCACATAGACCACGAAGCCTCAAATATTTATATTATCTGGCCTGTAGCAGGTTGAATGGTGGCCCTCGGGAAGTTATGTCCATGTCCTAACACCCAGAGCCTATTAATATGACTTTATTTGGAAATAGGGTCTTTGCAGATGTGATTAAACTAAGGATCTCAAGATGAGATCATGCTGGATTATCTGGGTAGGCCCCAAATTCAATGACAAATGTCATTATAAGAGACAGAAGAGGAGAAGACACAGACACAGGAGAGGAGAGAAGGCCACGTGAAGACCGAGGCAGAGATTGGAGTGATGCAGCCACAAGCCAGTGAATGCCTGGAACCACCAGGCGCTGGAAGAGGAAGGATTCTCCCTTAGAGCCTTCAGAGGAGTGAGGCCCTGCCAACACCTTAATTTTAGACTTAATGGTCTCCAGAACTGTGAGAGAATAAATTTCTGTTATTTTAAGCCACCAAGTTTGGTAATTTGTTAATGGCAGCCCTAGGAAACTAATACATAGCACTTTAAAGAAAATGTTTGCTGGATCCTGGTTTAGATATTTTTTGTAGACCAGAGTTTCTAGTATATTAATCACAATTTGCCAATTGATCATAAAGGCTTTTCTGGTTGACCTTTATCATTGCCCCCCCCATTCTCACACATGCACAATATGCACATGCACACACTCACACACATAAACTCCACAGACATTCTGTGTGGGAGGGTGGGATGGCCGGTGGCCCCATTCACTCCTTCCCCCCGCCCCTGCTTCCAGTCTAGACAGCTTCACCCAAAAGCCCATCCCAGAGGGCTTTGAGGGGAAAGAAACCCAGCAGCTAGCTAGGGAATCACTGATGTATTTTTTTTAAAAAAGTAGAATACACAATATAGGATAACGATCACAATACTATGTAATTTTTTGTGTGTACAGTCTAGGAAAAGTCTGTTTTGCAAAAAAAAAAAAAAAAAAAAAGGTGAGGTACATTAAAACAAATCACCCACCAGCAGCAGCCACCAGCAGCTAAAGCAATGGCTCAAAAAGCCCTATAATTTTTAACTGGGTTATCGTGCCTGCGTAATTTTCTTTTAATGACTACTTAGCAGGTAAAGGAAGAACAGAGGGACTGGGGCTTCTAGAAGAGTATTTTCAAGGATTCCCTTAATAGCTGGCTATTACCAATAAAGCTGTAGGCAGTTTTAGCCAACATGAAATTATAATGTTAGTAGATAAAAATAGTTACCATAGTTACCTTTCTCCCACTGGGGGAAAAAAATCCAACTGCCTACAGCTATCCCTTGCAGGGATTTTGTAACAAAGTACATAGGCATGGTTTTATCTGATAACTTCAGGATGCTATGGCATCAACGAAAATTAAGTTGGAGCTGTTAAAATACACTGTCAGTGAAATTGAAGTTGCTACAGCTGATATCCCTATACCCATTTTTTTCTTAAAAGGAGAAAGGTATGTCTCTTAACGTCTATAAGCATTCAGTGATGAATGAAAGGAATTGACAATACAGACTCCTAACTCCTGATACCAGCAAACCTCTATTTTATGAAACTTCAGAGCAGTGAAATTTCCCTTCAGTTTAATTGACAACTTCTTTGAGGTAAAAGTGACAAAGGGAAAAAAATCTTGGTTTAGAACTGAGTTGTGAACATTTTTTATCTCCATCAAGAAGTTCAGTAAGTGATGGCAACTGCAGGATCATGGGTTTTTCAAGTAAGTATTTGGTTCAGCTCAAGGTTCCTACAATTGAGAATTATTGCTACGAGGCTACATATTTATTATTATTCAAAACTGGTGAAGGCATTCAACTGCGAGCTCACTCAGGGTGTAATCATTGGTTTCTGAGTGGTTTAATTCACCCATTTGAAATTTGGCTGATGGATTTACATTTTGTCACAAATAATGATGCAATTTGTTTTTGCCTAATAACCTCATTTACATTTTCACATTGCTAGAAACCTACAGACTTTACTTAATAGGCACAAAGCCTATAGACTTTATTTTTAGTGCTTTTCAGATGACATGAGAAATAAATGTTCATTCTTGAAAATATGTGAAAAATTCAAAAAAGCCCAAAGATGAAACTAAACTGTTATTCATAATATAACCCCTGAGTTTAACATGTAGGTAGATCTACTTCAAGTATTTTATATACAATATAAATATATATTTATAACATGCATTTTATATTTTATATATTAATGTATGAATATATACAAACTTTTAAAATAAAAATAGATTTATATTTTACACTGTTGCATTATATCCTACCACTTTTCACTT
Source organism: Daubentonia madagascariensis (assembly GCA_023783475.1). Classification (NCBI taxonomy): domain Eukaryota; kingdom Metazoa; phylum Chordata; class Mammalia; order Primates; family Daubentoniidae; genus Daubentonia; species Daubentonia madagascariensis. The sequence continues at coordinate 642,782 of JAKFHU010000555.1, read as the reverse complement.
AACACAATATTGTTAACAGTTTTCATGACAGTAAATATTCTCTACAACCTCAACCTTTATTTCTACCTGGTAGTTCGTTATGTGACTATATCATAATTTCCTTAACCAAGTCCCTATTGTGGAAAATTTAGGTTGTTTTCAATTGCTTCTGATTATAAACAGGGCTCTACAAATATGTTACTAAATTTTTGTGCGTATCCATGGTTACTTCTTTAGGAGAAATTTGTAGAAGTGAATTGCTGGGTCAATAGATTTTGGACATTTTGAGTTTAACTGAACCCCAAATAGATGTGGACATTTTGAGTTTAACTGAACCCCAAAATCCTTTAGATATTTCCTCTCTCTGGGGTACTGTTTAAAAAAGGTTTCTTTTCAATGAAGTTTCTAGATCAAAATATAAAACATTTCCAGCTCTTCAGAAGGCTCCTTTGTGCCTCCTACCTATCTGTACCCACCCCCCCAACACCTCAAAAGTAACCACTATTCTATTATCACAGATCAATTTGCCTGTTCTTTAACTTCATGTAAACAGAATCATACAGTATGTACTCTGCGTATGGATGGCTACTTGCACTCATCATTGTGTCTATGAAAGTCATCCAGTATGTACTCGCACTTTGTTCTTTACAATTGCTGTATAGTAGTCCATAGGATGAATGTGTTTAAATATACTGCTATTTATATATCCATTCGCCTGTTGATGGGCATTTGGGTTGTTTCCAGTTTGGGGCTATTATGAATAAAGTTGCTACAAACATTCTTATACATATATTTTTCTGTGCATTTACACTCATTTCTCTTGGAATTGCTGGATCACGAAGTAGGCATGTTTAGAAATATGTCTTCTTAAATGAGGGCAGAAAATCATATGAGGAAAAGAAATAATTAGTTAAGCCCTTGAGTATAGGAATGGATGCTGGCAGGCACCAACAGAGAGGAAGAGATGGTCCCGATCGATCACCTCTGTTGTCCTGGGCACCAAAGCAGCCAAAAGGATGTGTCATAGGTATAAAGTATTCACAAAGTGCCAAGCAGCTTGGCCAATAATACTATTACAAAAAATTCCCAGGCCAATTTTAAGGCTGGCAATTCCCTCTAAAATGTATGTTTCTTTGGGAGTCAGGAAGAAGGATATTCAACATGACCAGCAGATTTGGAAATTTTGGAACAGACTCCCTAGAATAGGAACTGGGATCCTCTGAGTTACTTCTGTCTCAAAACAAACTAAGTACATTTTAATACTCCTCTTCCATAGATGTGAAAGAAGGGCTCGACAGTAATCTAAGATACTGTCTTTCTAGGAGTCTTAGTATAGTGTTACACAAAGTTCTAATTCATGACAAGATAAGAAGCTTGCACTGGAATGTAAATCAATGCACTGCTTACTTTATCGAGAATATCTTGATACCAAAAAATGTTAGATGAATTAAACAATGTGCTTACTGACCTAGTTGATTTACATTCCGGTGCAAGCTCCTTATCTCATCACAGACCAATAACAGTTTACTAATAGGCAGCTGATCTGCAGACCATGTGGACTTTGGATAACATGGTCTAGGTCCTCACTATGATAACGCACTATGATGACGCCCACTATGCCAATTACTATGTAAGTTAAGTGTTCTATTTCATAACCACCTTAAGCCTTCGTTTCCTCATCTGTAAAATAAGAATGATAATAGTACCTACACATGGGGGCCTGTGAGGAATATGAATGCATACATGCAAAGTGCTTGTTATTGGCACAAAGTAAGTGGTTCTCTTTGTGCATGCAGTCAGAATCTATGAAATATGATCGGCTTCAGAGTGGACTTCAGCATCTGAGCCCTAGTGTTTCACTATGCAGTACAGGTACTGCAAGAAATGGATGAGAAGACCATTTCCAAAATTGCTAAGCATTCATAATACCTTCCTACAGAATAAATTCTATATTCTGTATAGGGCATTAAGCATTGCTTTTCCGAATCATTTGAGAAAATATGCCATCAAATTAGCACATGCCTTCTTATCTCACTGAATTAGGTTGATTTATTTACATGTCTTTCTCCCCCACATTGGACTATGAATTCCTCAAGGGTAAAGGGTTGGACTAATTTTCTTAGTGTTTCTTGCGTGTCTGGCACATGGTAGAGTTAACATATTTTTATTGAATATGTCAAATGGCAGATACCTGACATTAACTATGGACATAAGACAGTACAAGCCTTTATCTACTATAATTGGACTGACCTTTCCAGATGAGTAAATAATTTCTCTGTATTGTTTGGCCTTCCTTGAATTATAATGGTTGTTATTCGACAATTAATTAGGATATGCTAAGTTAAAATGTAAGCACCACCAAGTGTATATCAAAGAAAAGATAGATGGACAGTCAGAAGTGGTATATGACATATCCAATTTTCAGAAAATCCCTCAACATTTAGAATCCCCTGCTGCTTCTTTCTCTCTGACCAAGCAGAATTTTGATAATCTATTTTTGCATTAATTGAAGACAGTATGAAGTTTGGTAGAGATTCTTGTCTAAAATGTATTCCTCAGTGAAAAGTGATCTATCCCACCCAATTCATTCACCTTCTCACATTCTCTTGGTCCCTTCTGCCTTGCTGGCTCTTGGTTAAGTGCTTCATGGAGAGGCTCACTGCTGTTTGTTTGCCTAATCTCTTAACACTGCTCAGTCTCACTCATAGTAAGGACAGGAGTCTGGACTGGGCTTACAGCACACATGTTGAACACCTTCAGTGTTTAATAGACTGGACTAACAAGCTCTGAACACTCTCACGACTTCAGAAATCAGCTGAAGGGCTGTACCTTGGGGTATGGAACCTGGGGGAGTTAATGCTCTGTGGGACAGGTGTTATGGGGAAGCCAACAAATAATTCTTTCTCCCTTTCTCCCCACCAGTACACTGCTCCATGAAGTCTTCCCATTGAACAGAACAGTTGCATTTTCTTATGAAGCTGTGGCCTGCTTGGTAATACCCACTGCTATGCTGGTAAGTGTTTAAAAACTGCCTCTCTAGGCCAAAATAACCCTGATTTGTAGCATTTGCTAATTTCCATGCAATAAATACTTCCACTATGGCCAATTTTGAGCAATTGATGTGATGTCACTGGACGTGGAGTTGGAAAGAGATGCACACAACTGGCTCTTGTGCCAACTGCAGCACCTCACTGTTCTTGCCTTTTCTCATTTCCTGTTTCAGTTACTTTTCCCCCTTACTCTTGCTGCCCTGGAATTGTAGCCATATAGATTGTATATGCTCTATGGCATATAGCTCACACACTCTGTGTGCTGGAGGACTTGAGCTAAAACAAGAAGCTTATGGTTACTATTTCTGTATTATTATATCTATATAGCTGACCCAATTATTTTCTCTTCATTGCAAAAATTTTCAAGGGAAAAATTTGACCCAAAGATACACAGAAATATCACTTTTAGGATAAAGAGTAAACAACATGATTTTTACATTGTTAAAACTTAGTTGACAATGAAGAACTGTGAACCAAAAGGGATAAAGCACATTGCTGAGAAGAAAATTCCCATTAAATGATAATTTTAACCCAGAATCTGTCTTCCTTCTGTTTTTAATATTGTTTTATTAAATAGTTTATTAATAGAGATATTTCCTTTTTACTTCATGGAATAAAAATTGAATGAAGACTTCAGGGTGTGTTTTTTTTTTAAGTGACAGGGGAAGGGAAGGGTCAAACCAAAGGATTATATGGATTCCAAGGACCACCAAAATTGGAGAAAAGTATTACATCTGACAATGTTTTGAGGGGTGGATACTGTTGGTACCCCAACCAGATCTTTACCAGTGGGTGCACCCAACCCCCAATTGCTGTGGGTGTTGGTGGCTTATCTTTCAAAGCTGCTTTCTTTTCCTGAGCACTGTCCTCCAAAGAATGGTTATCTTGACAGGGAGGTTATGCTCAGCCCCTACGAGTGTTCAGAGGCCAGTGAATGACTCACATGAAAGTACAAATGGTCGCCCTTGGCCCTCTTACCTCACATAGGAACAACTCTGTGGTACAATTCGTGCTTCAGTGCTCCTCACAAGATCAAGCAGAAGTTAATCTCCAGCCAAGATTGCATCCTTGCTTAGCTTTCTCCCCCACTCCATCCTGCTTCCCTCATTTCCCCTTCTCTTAAGAGTACTCACTCAATAAATGATATTCACAAGAATTCCTGTCTTAGATTCTGCTCCTAGGAAAACCAATGTAAGACATTTTGCATTTAAGGTTTCTTTTCCTTACGATCTCAGTGCTCATCACAACACAGTCTCTCATGATCAGAGCACACCTATAAGGGAGACAGATGAAGGTAAATTGATAACATGTCTGGGCTGAGCTTGGTCTTTGAAATCATTCTTCTCAGTCTTCAGAGTAGAATCAAAGGTGATGTCATTCATCTGTAGAGTGTGCCAGTGTTTCAAGGACATGCAAATAAATGGATTTATCTCAACATCACAAGCAGGTTATATAATTGATTAGGAAGGTGTCATCAGCATTTCAGATACAGAGAGGTTAAATGGCTTACTCAAAGTCTCTGCCTTAACTGGATAGTGAAACATACCTTTGTTATGAGAAATGGAGCTGGAAACTGACCCAAACCTGGCCCACTGGGCTGGGACTCTGGATTTCTGCCTATTTTTACCCACTCCTGGTCCTACTAGTCTTTGCTGCCCACCCCTGCAGTCATTGTGTGGGACCTGCTTATATCTAGGCTGCCTAGAATTCCTTTACTTGCTAATTTATAATAATGACCACTTTTGACTACTTTTACATCTGGGCCATATTCTCCTTATTTAATCCTCAAAAAAAACCTTGATGGTGAAAGTATTATTAGCACTTAATAGATGGGGAAACTGAGGCACAGAGAAGCAGACTTGACAAAATGCAAGTCATCTAGCTAGTGTGTGGCAATCAGAAATTTAGCACCAGTTAACACTTCCCTAGGTATTTTCCCTTATCTGTTTTTAAAATAACTAGCAGGGAGGTGCAAGCAGTAAAATGCTGCACTGCTCTGTTGCTGGGCCTCAGATCCATTCCTTGGCCTCTTTCTACTCTGCTCTGTATTGAAAGGTACTGACCTCTGCAGGCTGTGTTTCCCAGGCTCACACATCAGCTGCCTTTCAAGCTGGGTTGTGGTCAATAAGAGGCACTGATGGGAGATTGAAGGACTAAAGGGAGAAGGCAGGGTGTTTCTCCCCTTCCTCCCTGCCTTGCTTCTCTGGCAACAGTCATGTCTCATCCACAGTCATGGCTTCTTCCTGACAAGTCTACTAAGGCTTCAACTTCCACCAGTTGAGCCCAGCTCCTAAGCCACCTCCTTCCTCTGTGTTTCCAGCTGTGGGGGGCTTCCTGCCATTGTTAATTCATGGGTTGCCCCACCATTATATGTTTGGCTCCTCTGTTCTTCCAACACCTATATAACAAATTCCCTGCATTAAAATCCCTCTGTTGAAATACTTAAGTGGTTTCTGCTTCTTGGTTAGACTCTGACCAATATAATAGATGTATATCACACATCAAAATCTATAGCTTTACTGTCCAATACAAGTCACTATTCCAAATTGAGATGGGCTATATGTGTAAAATATGCACTGGATTCTGAATATTTAGTGTGAAAATAGGAATGTAAAATATCTTAAGATTTTAAAACTTATTTTATATTGATAATATTCTAGATATATTAGGTTAAATAAAATATATTGTGAAAATTATTCTCACCATTTCTGTTTACTTTCTTTAATGTGGCTACTAGGAGATTTAAAATTACATATGTAGCTTGCATTTGTGGGTTGAATTCTATTTCTGTTGGACAGACATCCATAGAATCATGTGTCATACATAGCTTGTGCATATGACCTTGAGTTTGGCCTAAAGGGGTTGAGCAAGTGAATTCAACTAGAGGGGTATGACATGATGGACAACACTGAGAAATATTGCCTGCTCAGAGATTAGAACTGGCTAGAAGAACAACTAGGAAAATGAAGAGAATGTGTGAATCTAGAGGAAAAGTGCAAATTCTCTCCTCATCAGCAGCACCTTGGTGGCCAAGTAGACCCAGACTCCGTAGAAGTAGAACTACTAGCAGAAAAAGCTGATACAAAGGACAGGTGAGAGGCAGCCCAAGGTTACAAATTAATAGTGTCAAATTAAAAGCAAATCCAGACTTACTAATAGAAACTTTATTCAAAAGGATCATTTCAAGGGGGGTGGTGGGGGGAAGGGACTATTGCAATAGGGAGGATGCTCTGGCCATAAAGTCAGCAAGTGTGTCCAGAGTTAGGCACAATGGGTTTTTCTTTTATAGGGAGGAATAAACAAGGCTAGAAAGAACCAGGTATGAGGCTGTGGGATGAACAGGATCAGACAGTAGATGAAAGTTTTACCCTGAGGCTAGCCTGTTCTCAGGAGGGGTTGGGGCTCAAACTGAAGGTGAGCCGAAGTGTCGGGGTCTGGGTGAAAGAGATAAGCTGAACCAAAGCTTGCTTAACAAGCGTCTTGTTTGGATTGGTCAGTATAACAAGCAGTTCAGCTGATCATTTACGAGGCAAAGAATGGGAATTTGGAGTCTGTGTCTTGCCTTGTCATAGGTAAACAAGGGGACACCCATGAACCCTATCTAAGTCATACAGGGAGGGGTAGTTCTTCACAGTAAGCCAGTTCCTGGAACACAAAAGAATGGGGACATTTCTTTAACTGGTGCTGTTTTCCAGGATCACAGGGCTCAGGTTAAGTTCAACATTGTTGCTAGCTTGTCCCCAACCGAGCTCAGCTGCTTTATTTTCCTGTTCCCAAACCTGCTTCTTTCTCCTCTACCTACGGGTGTCCCTATCCCCCTAGATGCCCAGGTACAAAACCTCAGCCATGGTACATGCCTCTTCTCTTCCTTGCCCCTCATCTATCTGCTCAGCCTGCAGGTCTAGAGGGGCATCTTCCTCCACAAGGTTGCTTCTGCCTGCCACTCTTTGAAACTCTGCTGCTCTGCCCAGGCCCAGGGCCTCATCCCCTCACCCCATCTGCTGCAGCAGCTTCCTACGGGCCTCCCTGCCTCCTGCTGCTCCTCATCCACCTCAACCTACACACCACTGCCAGACAAATCTCCTGCAACTGAATTCTAATCACATTCTCTCCATGCTCAGAAGCCCTCAGCAGCTCCCCACTGCCCACAAATTAACACTCAACTTCCCACCTCACTACTGAAGACTACCAACAAGCTAGGCCAAATCCTCCCACGTGTCTAGATACCAGCTCCATCGAACTACCCACTTATGTCTGAACATGTCATGAGCTTTTCTACCCATAAACCATTGCTTCCCTTGGTCAGTCTAACTGGGATGACTTCCAGCTCTTTCTTCCCCCTTTTTTTGACTGCTGAAACCCAATCTTTCCTTTAGGCTTAGCCCCAGAGCTGCCGGCCATATCTACATAGCTCTGCACTTCTCTCTGGCTTACATTACTTTATCCATTTTTTCTGTTTGCATAGCATTTTGTTTGCATATGATGGCCCGTTTAGGTTTCTAATTTAATGATTTGCATTTTTAGTGATGTGTAAACATATGCATTTCCCCTACAATTTGTAAATTCCTTGAAAGTAGGGATGTATCTCAGTGATCTGTGAGTCATTTCAGACTGGCACACTCCCTGGCCCATGCTAAGCAACTGAATTAAATTCTAACAAATACTTTCGAAATGGCCTAACTTTATGTAGATGTTTTCGTGTTACATATTAAGAACCAAAACAACAACAAAAACTACCTTGTTAAAAGCTTCCCAACATTTATGAAAGTTTCAGATCCCTGGGGTAAGAGCAAGCCAATTTAATTCCTTTTAAATGCAGCTTAAGTACAAAATGGAAGGTTGACAACTGTCCTTGACCAATTTCTTTTGATAAAAGAGGATACTTTCTATTTCAATCGAAAAGAAAAAAACTTTATAGTGTTAATTAATCTACCACTTATCTAGAACCATCAAGTATTCAAAACATTATACTGTCTGGAGTATATAAATATATTTTTTGAGCCCTATTGAGTAGTTTTTGTAACCGTGAGGGAGAAAAATGCTATGATTTCAATCTATCCTGTCAAAATCCTTTAATGCTAAACTACAAAGAAATACTTATTGAAGTCAGTCTCACAGCTCTGCCCACTTTCAGCTTGGAGCTTAGATTATCTTTCAGAAAAGGGAGCTGGAGGTTGTCTTGACATAAAGGAAATGTCATTTGTGAAATCCCTGCATTAGTTGGACTCTTCTGGGAAGTGACTTCTGCTTGGATTTCAGAGGCAAATGTCTATCTTTGCAGGAAGTGCACATTTATGTCATGTCACAAAGTCCCTTAACAGTAAGTGGCTGAGGATGCCTTCAAGTAATATTTTTTAAAGAATCACTGCAGAAGAAGGACACAATCAACATAATAATATCTTAGGGCCTAATAAGGACAAAAATGGCAAATGAACCAGCCTCATGTATCAAACAATGAGTCAGTTTATAGAGTTTAATTTGATATATTGATGAAATTGTATGCTTAGAGATTCACTACTTTGGACAAAATAAGTATCCGTATTTTTCTACTTCAATATTCTGGTATTGAATACAAAGAAATTTTGTGGCATTTTTTCTTACTGAGTTTAGGAATCATCATTGTGGAAATTTTTGAAAAATCAGGAAAAGCATAAATAGAAAATGACTTATCCCATCTCTCAAAAAGAATTCTATTAATATTTTGGAACATATCATTTCAGTCTTTTTTTTCCTATACAAATATATAATTTAGAAAATAACAATAGTACCGTAACTGCCATTTTGTTACCTGTTTTTCATTTACTTGTTTTCCACTTAAAGCGATGGTTCTCAGCATGTGTATATAGTAGAATCCCTGGGGAGTCTTAAAAACAAGGGTGCAGGGGACCGTGGGTTGTGAATGCATCCTGAAGAGTCTTGTCTTGGACTAGCCTTTCTCAACCTTGGCTGCACATTAGAATCCCCTGGGCAGGTTTTACAAATTCCCATGCCCAGACCACACCCAGAGCAATTGTATCACCCCAACCCCCATATTTTTTAAGTTCCCAGGTGATTCCAGTGGGTGGCCAAGGTTTAGAACCTCAGCCCTGGGGTGTGGGCTACACATAAGGCTTTCTAAAAAGTCTCTCAGGTGATTTCAACATATACTTAGGGTGGAAAAACCTAAAAAACCTATACCCAGGACTTAAATTTACTTGGTCCCATTTTAAGCTGTGACTAGGTGTCATATGTAGGTCCATCTGCTTGTTTTCCCTTTGGTCTAGGGTGGTCTATCATTCAGTCCACTGCCCTAAGGTATCAGAAGATTTTAAGGAGTGGGTGTAGTGAATGCACAGGAAAGACAGGCTTGGCCTAGCAGCAGTTTGGTATAATTATAAAATCAACTAATTAGTTTATGCTGCTTCTTGGTTGAGAGCAATGGTTCTCAATCCCTGATGCATAATAGATTGCCTCGGCTTATAATAATCCTCACATCCAGGCTACACCCCAGACTGCTTAAATCAGAGGCCCTAGGGAGGGGAACTTAGGCATCAGCGATGTTCAAACTCCCAAATGATTATAATGCTATATACAGCCAGGATGGAGAATCACTAGTTTAGGACAGGGCTTCTCAAAGGGTGGCCCCTGGATGGGCAGCTTCAGCAGCACCTGGACCATGAAAGAAATGCTGACTCTCGAGCCCCACCCCAGCCCTGTAGAATCAGAAACTTGGGGATGGGGCCTGGTGATCTATATTTTAACAAGTCCTCTAACACGGATCCCCAACCTATGGTGAGTTGTATAATTATTTCATTATATATTGCAATGTAATAATAATAGAAAATAAAGTGTGCAATAAATGTAACGCGCTTGAATCATCCCCAAACCATCCCCCCCAACCCTGGTCCATGGAAAAATTGTCTTCCTTGAAAACGGTCCCTGTTGCCAGAAAGGTTGGGGATCGCTGCTCTAAGAGATGTCGATGCTCAAGTTTGAGAACCACTGGTTTAGAGATTGCTAGTCAAACATTCCTTAAGTTTGCCTTTTCTATTCTCTGGTCCTCAGGAGTAAAGATTTGAGTTCACCATATGCCTCAGTTTGTGTCACATGGTCATCTGTGGTGTGTTTTCCTCTAATCGTTTTATTTATTTTATCATCTTTAACCACATTTAATTTTCTCAACAAGCCTGTGGTAGAGGTACATTTGCATTTTTTAATGGATTAGATAAATCTGAGGCCCAGGAAGAACCATTTCTAAAATGAAATACAAATGCCCTGAGTAAGAGCAAATCCGTCAGATGTTAGCAATTGACAGTTCTGGGATTCAGCTGGCATCATCTGAGACTAGGAGGCTGGGAGGCAGGAGCAACTGATGGTGGAGGGCCACTCTGATGTGGAGGTAAGCACTATGGCAACAGGGATGTTGGGGGCACCAAAGGAACACCAGGCAGAGGTGTGTTAGGATAAGACCGAACTCTACCTCAGTTGGAGGTGGCTGCTGTTCACAGTAGCCTTAGGCCCTTGGGCTCCCATCATCACGCAAAACAATGTTCTGCGTTCTCCGAGGGAAGCCTGGTCTCTCTAGGGAAAGTCTTTAGGGAGTATGTTGGCTGAGGTTTGTAGCATGTTCTGGGAGAATGGGCACTGCTAGGCAGTAGTATTATGAGCAGAGCATAAGCAATGCTTTACCAGCTGTAGCACGTGGGAAATGTACATAGAAATGTCTGTCTAGTCGGGGACAGTGGTTCTCTCTGTTAAAGAAGCCTTGGGAATGTGCTATCAAATTTCTAGCTCCACTTTTGTGTTAAAAATATTGTAATTATAGCATTTTCCTTTTTATGTTTATCATAGCTACATCCATGGCATTGTATTTTGTAGTATTTCTCAAGTTGGGGTTTTTAGATGTCTGGGGTTCTAATATTAGACTCTTGGGGGAGTTAAGTCCTTGATAACAATTTACTAAACTTACCTTACCTTTGGTGATAATTTTAAAATTAATTTAGGCACAATATGGATTATCAGGATGATTACCTTTAAGAAATAGGTTGAGCTCCCACTGTTTAGAGTTACCACTTTATTTTAGCAGGTGTTGCAAACCAGTTCTATTGCTACCCCATTTTAAAGATGAGTAAGGTTTACACAGAGAGGTGAACTAACCTGCTTTGAGTCAGTAAAAAGAGGAGACACCATTAGTGACCTAATATTGCCACTGTTTTAGCATAAACTTCAATTGTCCCAGTCTAGTGAGCCAAACAGAGACAAACTTAGTAACATAAATCATCAATCACACCAGAATAAAAGCTGATTACATCCCAGTGTGCCGTATGAAGAGGTATTGCAGTAGTTCAGACAGATGTGTGGTTGGAAAATTTAATGAATCCTAAGAGAAAAGGTTTTTCCCCAAACAGACTTAGGTAAATTGGGTGTTCACTGTCTTTGATTGCTGAAGAAATCTGATAATAGCTGTTTGGAAGAAAAGCAAGACCTATGTCTATGTTGGTTGACTTTTGCTTGGCACCGTTTGGTGCCATTGTGCTAATTCCCTCTTTGTCAGAGGATAAAACCTTGATACTTAGTACATTTAAGTGACAGCCACAGATAGCTGGCTTATTGTTTATATCTCAATATGTAGGTAATTAATATTATCTGTTATTTCTGATTAATGGCTCATGGAATTAATGGCAATTATGGAAAAATGGTTGTGAGGACCTTATGCCCTAAATATTAACCCATGCCACTTGGTAAAGAAATGGCCAGTTTTGGGCTATGATAAGATGAGCACCCTGTGAAAGAAACCAGCACCATCACTTAGCAACTGAGCTGTGTGCAGAATCAGCCCCCCATTTAAAGCATATGTCTGTGCCCCCTAAACTTTTTTTAAACTGGCATTCTCCATCTGCTAATTTCCTCATTAATGAGTAATAAACTTTGACTTGTGCTCAGATTAATTCATTGAAGTAATTTTGCTTCAACAATCCTCACAAGTCTCATGGAAGGAAAGGAAGGTCCAACTCAAAAGAACTGGCACCATGGAAGCTCACTCCTTATTCGTGTTTCAAGTGGCTATTTTATTTAAGCAAAAAGGAAAAAAAATCCATCTATCAATGACATTTATATTTTTATATTTTTTATTTATTTTTTGTGTAAATTTATCTTGGTTCTATCAGTTCATGTATTGATTGATTCATTAATTCTATAAGTTTTTTTCCTGAGAGAACTTACATTCTATATGGGGGAAGCCAGGCAATAAACAAGAACACTTAAGAGAGGGAAATGTGCCGAGTAGAAGAATAAAGCAGAGGATGATTGGGTGATGGGTTCTATTTCAGATATAGTGATGAGGAAGAGGTAAAATGTGAGAAAAGGCTTAAATAAAGTGAGGGAGAGAGCCAAGAAATGATATGGAAGAGGAACATCCCAGACAGAGAAACAAGAGCAGAAAAAAATGTGCATCAGTAGAAACCTATACATTGTTTAGAGCAATGGTTCTCAACTGTGGGCAGTTATGACCCCCAGATGACATCTAGTAATATCTGGAGACATTTTTGGTTGTCACAACTTTTGGGGGGTTGCTATTGACATCTCATGGATAAAGGCCAGGGATGCTGCTCAACATCCTACAATGTACAGAACAGTTCCCTGCCACAGCCAAGAATTATACATACAGCTCATAATGTCAATAGTGTTGAGGTTGAGAAATCATGGTTTAAAGCACAACTTTCTGGGTTATTTGATTCTGATTCTATGGGGCTCTGTGCCTTTCATTACCTTTGAGTTATTATACAATTCTTTAAGTTGTAGATAAGTGATAGAAATGCAAAATAATGCTGATATATAGACATGTAATAATCTCTTTCCCTTGGCAGTTCAAACAGTCTCTCTCTCACTGAGGAAGAGACTGTTTTTGCCTCCATTTGCACATTCATTTCAATATCCTCCATCTATAAACATGACTGGTCTTTGGATTCAAAAATTGGCTGTAACATCTTACTGGGTCCCTCATTGCTAATGAGTTACATAAAATCTCTAACACATGTTCATTTTAGATCTGTTGAGTCATGATTTTACCTTTTCTTGAAAATTATCCTTTAACATAAATAAGTACAAAAAGCCTGAAGTGTAGCCTTGGCTGTTTTGAGAAACAGAGGAAGGAGAGCGTGGAGGAGAGCATATGAAAGAGAGTGCTATGGTTTGAATATGTCCCCGGAAAAGTATGTGTTAGAAACTTAATCCCCAATGCAATAGTGTTGGGAGGTGGGGCCTAATGAGAAGTGTTTAGGTCATGAGGGCTCCACCCTCATGAATGGGTTAATGCCATTTATAAAAAGGGCTTGAGGCCCTTCCGCCTTCCATCATGGGATGATGAAGCAAGAAGGCCCTCACCAGATGCCAGCTTCTCAGTCTTGGATTTCCCAGCCTCCAGAACAGTAAAAAATAAATTTCTGTTCATTATAAATTACCCAGTCTCAGGTATTCTGTTACAGCAACACAGAACAGACTAAGACAGAGAGATGGGTAGGAAATTAAGTCAGACAGGGGCCAGGTAATGAGGGTCTTGTAGTTCATGGTGAGGAACTTCTTGTTTTATGCTATATATGATGATTCTTATCCATAGGGTGACCTTCAAGGGGAGGGTCTTGAAATAATTTCCATTTTTTGAAGGTCCCTCTGGGTTGTTAGAAATAAGAATATTAGATTAGATTATTGGGGTAAGATTAGAATATACTGGAGTAAAAGTTCAATCAGGGAGACCAATTATAAGATGCTCCAAGTGGTTCGGGGAAGAGAGAATGGGGTTTGGACCCAGGGATTATTAATCAAGGTGATGAGAATTGTTCAGATTCAGGATTGTGGATCTTGATGTTTGTACCCAGAGGACTTGCTGAAGCTATGCAGCTCAATTTGATAGCCCCCAGCCACTTGCAATGTGGCTAATCTGAAATGAGATATGCTATAAATGGAAAATATACACCAGATTTCAAAAAGGTAGTAAGAAAAAATAATGTAAAATGTCTCATTTATATTTGTTTATATAGATTACACATTGAAACTATAATATTTTGGGTATTATCATTAAAATTAATTTCACCCATTTCATTTACTTTTTTAATGTCGCTACTAGCATTTTAAAATTACCTATGTGCTCACGTTATATTTATATTAGACATCGAGGTGCTGAAGAATGGCAAGTGTGATGTTCAACCTAAGAGAGGTAAAATCTATACCTCCAAGGTGTTTTAGACTGAGCAAAAACATTAAAGAAAAAAATGTTTCTGTTTTTTTTGTTGTTGTTTATTTTTTTTAATTCCAGAATATTATGTGGTACAAACGTTGAGGTTACATACATTGCCAGTGTGCCGCCCGAGTCATAGCTACAAACGTGCTCATCCCCCACCAGTGTGTACCGCACCCATTAGGTGTGAATTTACCTTCCCTTCCTCCCGCCTCCCTCCTACCTGACACCCAATGATTGCTACTTGTATATGTGCACATAAGTGTTGGTCAATCAGTACCAATGATTGATCAATGCATGTTGATCAATGAGTATATGTGGTTCTTGTTTTTCCATTCTTGAGATACTTCACTTAAAAGAATGGGCTCCAGCACCACCCAGGATAGTACAAGAGGTGTTAGTTCACCATTATTTTTTGTGGTTGAGTAGTACTCCATGGTATACATATACCACATTTTATTAATCTATTCATGTATTGATGGGCACTTGGGTTGTTACCATATCTTTGCAGTTGCAATTGTGAATTGTGCTGCTATAAACATTCAAGAGCAGATGTCTTTATTATAGGATGACTTTTTTTCCTTTGGGTAGATACCCAGTAGTGGGATTGCTGGATCAAAAGGTAGTTCTACTTTTAGTTCTTTGAGGTATCTCCATATTACTTTCCATAGAGGTTGTACTAATTTGCAGTCCCACCAGCAGTGTATGAGTGTTCCTATCTCTCTACATCCACACCAGCATTTGTTGTTTTGGGACTTTTTGATAAAAGCCATTCTCACTGGAGTTAAATGATATCTCATTGTGGTTTTAATTTGCATTTCCCTGATGATTAGTGAGGTGTTGAGCATTTTTTCATGTGTTTCTTGGCCATTTTTCTATCTTCTTTTGAAAAATTTCTGTTCATTTCCTTTGCCCATTTCTTAATGGGGTTGCTTGATTTTTTTCTTACTGATTTTCCTGAGTTCTGTATAGATTCTACTTATCAGCCCTTTATTGGATATATAGCATGCAAATATTTTCTCCCATTCTGTAGGTTGTCTATTCACTCTAGCAATAGTTTCTTTGGCTGTGCAGAAGCTTCTTAATTTGATCAGGTCCCATTTGTTTATTGTTGTTGTTGCTGTGATTGTTTTTGGGGTCTTCTTCATAAATTCTTTGCCTAGGCTGATATCTATAAGAGTTTTTCCAACATTTTCTTCTAGAATTCTTATGGTTTCATGTCTCAGGTTTAAGTCTGTTATCCATCATGAGTTGATTTTTGTGAGAGGTGAGAGGTGCGGATCCTGTTTCAGTCTTCTATATGTGGCTATCCAATTTTCTCAGTGCCATTTACTGAATAGGGATTCTTTTCTCCAGTGTATGTTTTTGTCTGATTTGTCAAAAATCATAAAACCAGAGGATGGTTTTATGTCTGGGTTCTCAGTCCTGTTCCATTGGTCTATGTCTCTGTTCTTGTGCCAGTACCATGCTGTTTTGGTTACTATAGCCTTGTAGTATAGCTTGAAGTCTGGTAGATTGATGCCTCCCAATTTGTTCTTTTTGCTTAAGGTTGCTTTGGCTATACGGGGTCTTCTCTGGTTCCATACAAGGCATAGAATTATTTTCTCTACATCTGTGAAAAATGCTGTTGGTATTTTGATAGGGATTGCACTGAATCTGTAGATCACGTTGGGTAGTATAGACATTTTTAACAATGTTGATTCTGCCAATCCATGAGTGTGGTATAGTTTTCCATCTGTTTGCATCCTCTGCTATTTCCTTCTTCAGTGTTTCATAGTTCTCCCTGTAGAGATCCTTCACCTCCTTAGTTAAATGTTTCTAGTTTTGATTTATGTAACAGTCATTCTTCCACAGTGGGTTATGGAAGCTAATTGATTCTAATTTGGATTTATATATAATAAATCATAAATACATAAACACATAAATATGAATAAATCTATGTATAATAAAATTAGGGGATGCTTTAAGAATCTTAAAGGAAGAAAAAGAGGGTCAGCACCTCACTTATGTTTGAGAAGCAGGGAAAGATAATTGGACTAGTAGTTAGGAGACCTGAGTTCTAGTCCTTCTTAACTATAATACTCTAGTAAACTGTATGACTTGGAAAAGCCACTATCTTTTCTGAATCAGTTAATTATTTCTCTTTTACCTGTCTCACAGTGTCATTGGAAGCCCTCAAGGGAAGACACTATATTTTATTCAGTTTTGTATCTTCCACAGCAGTGCCTTGCATAATTAAATGATACATGGTGGTCTTGCTGAATTGAAGAAGGTTCAAATTGCAGTCCTGTCGTTGAGAGAGTAAATTAGCCTCCCTAAGCCTCAGTTGCCCTAGGAAGAAGCTGGAGGAGGAAACAGAGTGAAATCAGGGTGTCCTCCCATGCCCCCATTCCCTCCTGAAGCCTCTTGGACCCCCACTGAAGGTCAATGTTTTTTCATAAGTGGCTTTTTCTACATGACTTTCTTCTTCCAGCTTTCTGTATTTTCAATCTTACCTCAGGCCCTTAGGCCTAGGAGTGGCAACAGCTGCCCTGAACTCAGTTCTGTGCTCTGTTTACTTCTCATGGTCCTGTGATACCCTCTCCACAGCTTTGTAAATAATCTCTTTGTAAACAGACTTTTCTCAAATTATCCAAAATTGAGAGTTGGGTTTCCTGTTGGATTGATAGAATCCTTTTCCATCCTACACTCCCCAGCTATGGGAAGTGATGAGTGGACCAGGTTTTGTATCCAAGTAATCACTCTAGTAATGCAGGTTGAAGAATACTGAAAAATATTTTGCTATCTGGCTCCAAAGACATTTCATCTTTGACTCCTGAATCAGTTAGGACCTTCTAATTGCAAGTGACAGAAGACTCAACTCGAACTGCCTTAGAACCAAAAAGGGACTAAACTGGTCACAAGTAAATGAAAAGTATAAGGATCAATTTGGCTTCAGGCTTAGCTAACTGGTAAGCCCAGGAGAACCAGGCTTGTCACCAGGAGCTGTTACTTCTATATCTCTTTAATTTGTTTTCTATGTTAGCTTTATGCTCAGGCTCTCACAGGGGGCCAAAATGTAAGTTTCAGACCTACATCTTCCTGAAAGAGAGAGAGCCTTCTTCAAAAGACTCAATAGAAGCCTTACTGGATCAACTTAGTCCTTGGCTCAATCCTAAAGCAAGAACAGTGGGCAGGTACATTGAAGAATAATGAAAACTAACATTCATTGAGCACTTAATGTGTGGCATGCATGGTTATAAGCATTTTTCCCATGTGATAAGCATTATTATTTTGTCTATTTCACTGAGGAAGAAAGTGAGACATACAAAGATTATGTCCTGGAGCTAATAAGTGGTAAAGCAGAGAGTCAAACTTGGGTAGTCTTGCTCCAGTCCCAGATATGAACCACTATAGTCTGTGCTCTGTCTGGCTTAGTCCAGAGTCTTATGACCACCTCTGGAGCTAGAATGGAGTCAGCTTCACATAAACCTCAGTGGACTTGAAGTAGCAGAGTGGTTTGCTCTCACTCCTTGAAATCTCGCTCCCAGTCCCAACCCTGTCTGGTCTAGGATGGCGGCTGAGAGGCAGGGTTTACCTGGGGTCTGGGAGAACGCCGCAGGAGAAGACTTTTCTGCCTGAGACAGCCCTGTACAGTGAGAGCCAGAGGGAAAGAGAGGGCAAAGTCTGCTGGGAAAACCAAGGATCAATGGAGACTCCCAGGCCAAACTCAAAATGCAGCAGTCAGAAGCAGCAAACAAATAGGGACCAGAGAGTCTCCATCACTCAGTGAATTAGTGAAGACAGCCCACAAATGTCAAGTCTGAAGAGCTGGATTCCCAAACTTTAGAATTTTTTAGGGTTTGGGATGGGCAGAGCTGTAAGTGAAAATCAAGCCATGACTACTTAATTCAAAGAAGAATGGATTTTGTTTTAATGGCTACAGGAAAGACTGAAGACAAATATTGAACTTCAAAGTAGGAGGAATGAGTAATATAGATGCACAGTTGCTAAGGAAACATTTTCTTAATTGGAAAAAGAAGAGCTTTTTTATATGCACACAAGAATCAGCCTCTGACAACACCCCCATTTTTCCCCCAACAATCTTTCTAATGCAGAGTGAAAGAAAGCTCCATATTTTGAAGATGAAGGGATTAAGCATTAATGTTTCAAGTTTGTGGTGGAAGAAGGTTTTTGAATTGTTTTACCCATAAAAAGTAATGGTGCAGAATAATGTGAGATCCATTTTCTGTTCAGACTCCAGGAGGAAGATGCCCCTCCCTCCAAAGAAGCTCTAAACTCTTTCCACTGGTCAGAGTGTGCATAGAGACCCTCAGCCACCATGACCAAGAACACAAGTGCTCAGAGAATTCAGACACCAGTACACAGCTTAGAGATGCAGAGATATATTGGGCAATGATTCCAAGGGCCAAGAAGGAGAAGCTTAAAGAGCTTTCAGTGATTAGATGCATAGAAAAGAATTCAACACTATCTTTTGCCTGGTCTTAGCTCTATGAAATGAGCCCTCGCACAGTTCTTAGTTGAAGAGACAGAAACTGACTTTAAACCCACTCTAGGTGCTTTACAACTGTAGTTTCTACCCCTACCTGCACTTAGAATTATCATGGGAGCTTGAAGAAATGCCAAAGCCTGGGCCCCAGCCCAGATCAATTGAAACAGAATCTCTGGGAGTAGGGGGTCCAGGCCTCTGTGTTTTTAGAAACTCTCCAGGTTATTCTAATGTGAAGCCAGTGTGCAAACCTCCATTTTAGTTTGTGGCATGTACGTGTACTTGGAAAATTGCATAGCATTTTCAATATAGAGTTCCATCTACAATAAAGCATCAAATACAACAAGTCCAGTTAGCATTTTCATTCAGTCCAGCAATCCTTGCAGGTATTGATACTTATGGATATGTGGACTCTGTGTAAACTACTGACTCTCAGTGTCTCAGTTTTTATGCCCAGAGTGTGAAAAGTGGTGTGTGTAACACCCTCCTCCCCTTAGAGAATTCTGCCTTAATGAGGTTCATTTTAGTTTGAGGGTGCTACTTGTTTCTTAACAGGAACCAAAGTCTTAAAATATAGAAAGCCAAGGATAACCTTTCATTGGATGATTAGAAAAAAAAATTCTATGTGGAGAAAAAAAAGGCAACTTGTACCTTGAGTACCTAGAGCTCAGCTTCATAATTAATTGGATATAATAAGAGAAAAATGAACACCTTACCTCAGAAAGGTCCCTTGTTGGGATCAAAACTTTTGATGAAAAAGTTTCTCAGGGAGATGAAATATGAGCACAGTACATAAAGTTAGCCTTCTGGAAACTTTGGAGAGACCAAAGCCCAGGATTTTAACATTCTAAAATGGGAGAGAAAGAAAAAGACTTCCCAGGAAAGGAGTCCAAATGGGGTAAGTAGTATGAGTAGAAGAATCATCAAAAAGCTTCTTAACCTGTATCTATGTGTTTGTACTTATATCTTTCTCAATTTTTCTTCTTTTTTACCTGTTTTTCAAAAAGAAGTTATTATGGTTCATTATGAATATACACTGATTTTATTTTAAAAAGTTATATTTTTATAGAAAAGAAAAGTTAAAAGACTGGATTACATGCTGGCTGGCTCTGTTGATGCCATGGGAAAGAAGTGGCTTAGCCATAGCTTAAGGAGCTATACATGTTATGCAGGGGGCAGGGTATACAATGAATGTAGGGTGAAGGGACACCACAAGTCCTCCAGTCCAGTGTCACCATTGTACCTACAAGGAGACCAAGTCCCAGAAACTTTAAGCATACAATCTGTAAGTGCACAGTGACGGTGTGAAAGTTTTAGCCAAGTGTGAAGTTAGAGGGAGCACAGTCCACACAAGACTGCCCTCATTTCTAACACCAATTACAAATTTAGGTGGTTCCCCAAACCACTTTCAGGTTCAATAATTTACTAGAAGGACTCATAGAACTCACCAAAAGCTGCTGTACTCATGGTTATGGTTTATTAAAATCAGCCAAGAGAGAAAATGCATCAGGCAGAAATCAGGAAAAGTACCAAATGCAGAGCTTCCATTGTCCTCTCCCCATGGAGTCATGAATAGCTTTACTTTGCCAGCATCAATGTGTGACAATAGGTATGGAGTATTACCAACCAGGGAAGCTCACCCAAGCTTTGGTGTGCAGAGTTTTTATTGGGGCTTAATCACATACTGTCCACATGGCTGACCTTATTTTTGAGCTCTTTCAGAGGTAGAACTAATACCACGTGACACAAAGCCCCCGCCATAAATCATATTATTAGACTATCTGATGACCAAGGTTCCCAGATAAACAAAGACATTCCTGTTAAGCATGACATTCCAAGGGCCTAGAGATTACCTCCCCGTAGCCAAGGGCAAAAAGCCAGACCTCTCTTTGGGTAAGCTTAATTTTTCACTACACAGGAGGCCATAACCAAGTTCTTTTAACTCTCAGGTCTGCAGATTACAAATATTAGTAACAATAGAAAACATTCTCGCACATTGAGTGCTTATCAAGTGTGATGCCTAGAGTTAAGACTTTTATACATGTTTTATTACTCAATTTTGGGTCATATCATTCAATCCTGTGAGGTAGGCACTATTACCTCTGATTTATCCATGACACAATGACAGTCAAAGAGCTTGGGTAATTTGGCTGGGATTCATAGGCATCGATAGAGTTAAATTCCAACCTGTGTTGGACAGACTTCAAGCCCTTTCTTTTAACCACAGGACGTCATGCCTTCTAGTTAGCATGCTTTGAATGAAATAATTCAGGGCAAAGTGTTGGGACAAAAATACATTTAAAAAATAAATAATTATACTGGCAAAATGGCTTCTTACATTCCATTAGCACTTAGATTAAAAAAAAAAAAGGTGGTTGATCACTAACTACTTTTGCCTGGGACAACACAGAAAGCTATTAGGCATTGAAATATCATCCTTGTGGGGATAGGTGAAGAAAGCATAAAGGTCAGGGAATTTTTTCCTCTTTCCTAAGCTGTTGGCATTGAATCTTAATCATTACAAAAAAGTTGAAATCTAATCTGTCTTGTGTGGTAGACATAGCGGGCATTTGTCTGTCTCCATTTGGGAAATTTCAATATTGTAATTTTCACCTACCAAACCTCTATGGGGAGATTATGAGAATTAACAATGTGATTTGAAAGAGCTTACAGCTATTGCTCATAAAGGTGAGGAATAAGAATAAAATGTTCACGGAGAAACTAGTAAATATGCATGTTGCTCAAAGGTGAATTTGTTCCACTAATTAATGGACTGGTAAAATTATTTTGCTGGAGTGTCCCTTTGAATGTCATCTGAATAATACATGATTTTGGTATGTTTGTTGTCTTCACAGTGTCTTCCATTGCTGTGAATCTGAGAGTTTTAAAGGAATGAGATGTTTTCCATTTCTAAAAAATAAATAGTATGAAGAGGCAGGCTAGTGAGTTGAGTGTCCGTAAGAATAGATCAGAAATAAAGAAAGCTCCTATTTTAAATGTTACTTATGGGGATGACAAAAATGCTATTAGAACATAAGATTGATTCCTTATACCAGGACATTCTCTCTTTCCCAGAAAAATCTTGTCAAACTAAATCTACAATGTCCTTCGATACCCATAACCTAACTTATAGGCCATTCTTAGAATGGGCCAGCATCATTCTAATGAATATGGCCCTGTTTTAACACAAAATAATGTCAGCCCAGATTTTCTGTGATTTGAAACTGGTATTAAAATTCTATCTATTCAGATATTGATTATTTGTCCATAAACAGCCTCCTTTCTATAAGATTGCAAAAGGCACTGAGTGTGCATGTAAAAAAAAGCTAGCTTTGATAGGAGTACTAGTTTTATGTTGTTTAACTAGGCCTGCTTTCCTCAGCAATCCCAACTCTGAGAATCTATCTCATGTACACACTAGCAAAAATATGAAAAATGTGCAGAAGTCTATCAATTGCAGCTCTATTTGTGATAGCAAAAGACTAGAAACACCCAAATATTCATCATTCGGAGATTGGTTGAATAGACTAAAGTACACTCACACAACAAAAAACAGTACAGTTGTGAAAAGAAATGTGAAATATCTCTAAATATTGCTTTGGAATGATCACTAGGATATATTATCACATAAAAAAGCAATGTGCAAAAAGTACATATACTATTCTACTAAGCAACTAAGGAAATATGAGAAGAATATCCACACATATTTGTTTATAATAAGGAAAACAACTAAAGGTTAAACAAAAACTTTTTAAAAGGAAGAGAGAAGAAAAGGGATATGAGGGGTGGATATATCAACTAGACTTCTATGATTAAGCCTTGCTTTGTATATTTGACAAAAACTAAATTTAAAATAAGGGATATAAGGTTTCTTTTAGGGGTGATGAAAATATTCTAAAATTAGCTAATCTGAAATCAGTTTCACTGGGCTGAAAGCAAGGTGTCAGTAGGGCCACACTCCTTCTGGAGACTCTAGCAGAGCATCTGTTTTCTTGCTTTTTCTAGCTCCTAGAGCTGTATACCTTGCTTTATGGTCCCCTTCCTCCATTCTCAAAGCCAGCAGTCTAGCATCTTCAAGTCTCTCTCCACTTCTATTGTCATGTCACTTTCTGTGTCAAATCTCCCTCTCTTCCCTTTTATAAGGAAGCTTATGATTGCATTTAGGTACCATCGGGATAATCCAGGATAATCTCCCCATTTTAAGATCTTTAATCACATCTGCAAAGACCTTTTTCCATATAGAGTAATATTGACAATTTGCAGGAATTAGTACCTAATATCTTTGGGGGCCATTATTCAGCCTACTACAGATAATATTTAAAAATGATTTACTTTGCCGAGGTGGAAACTAGTATTGTGACTATGTTTTTTTTTCTTCAAAATTCCTCATCTGATAGAAATTCATAATGAAGTATTTACATGTGAAATAATATGTTGACTAGGATTTGTCTTAAAATATTTTAGCAAGCAAAGAGATGAAACAAGGATGAGAGAATTATGACAATTTTTGAAGCTAAGTGATATGGACACTGCCTTATATTATTTTCTCTACTTTTGCATATGTTTGAAATTTTCCAACGAAGTTTTAAAAAAAAATAAATAAACAAAGAAATTTTAAAAATAGGCCACTTTTCAAATGGTATGTGGTATGTGGCTGACTATTCCAAGGTTTACTATTCTTAACTGTATTCTTAATTGCAAGTCATGTTGCCTCCATATTCCCCTGAGTTAAGCGCCTAGTGCTGTGGATAAAGTGCTGAAGACTGGAAGGATGAGACCTTAATAAAGGCTTTGGGGTCAAGCATGAGCACAACCGAGGGAGACAGGCTTAGATCTGGAGGACCAGAATGGTTTTTCCCTCCTGCATGACTATGTGACTTGGGCCAAGTTGATTAACCTCTGTAGACTTTGACTCTCTCATCTGAAGAAAGGGGTAAGAATATTAGCTACCTTCTGGAGTTGTGTGGGAGGAAATGAGATCATCAATAAAAAGTGCTTAGCACTTTGGCAGTGCCTGGCATGATTTGACAGTTCCTGGAAAATGAAGAACATGCCTCCCTGAAACAGTCTCCATTTTCCTTTCAGATGCCACTCTCCTGTGTTTCCTCCTTCCTGCTTGGCCACTCTGTTTCTTTTACTGACCTTTCTTTGGATGCCAATGCTCTTCTTAGTTTATGCCCCCCCACAAAAAAAAAAGAGCCCAAAGCAAGGACTTAAGAGAGAGGTAATTTATTTGGGAAGTTTTCCTAAGTTACAGTTACCAGATTTAGCAAATAAAAATAAAGAATGGTCAGTTAACCTCGTTTACAGATAAACGAGGAATATGTTTTTAGTATAAGTAGGTTCCATTTGGAACATGTTTTTAAAAATGTAACTGGTGTCCTATATTGCATCTGGCAACTCTATCCCAGAAGGCAGAGGGGAGGAAATAAGCAGTGTTCTAGTCCATTCAGGCTGCTACAACAAATTACCATAGGCTAGGTGGCTTATAAACAACAGAAACTTATTTCTCACAGTTCTGGAGGCTGGGAAGTCTGAGATTAAGGTGCCAGCAGATTTCGTGTCTAGTGAGGGCCCTTTTGCTTCGTGGATGGATGTCTTATCACTGTAACCTCACATGGTAGAGGGGTCTCTCTCAGGCCTCTTTTACAAGGGCACTAATTCCATTCATGAGGGCTCCATCCTATAACCCAATCACCTCCCAAAGGCTCCACCTCATAATACTATCAACTTGGAGGGCAGAATTTCAACATATGAATTTTAGGGAGATATAAGTATTCCAACCATAGCAAGCAGTGAGACACAGAGGAAAGAAAATCTAATAAAGGGCATATTAATGAGCCATTGAAGACCACTATTAAGCAACTGAAACTTAATCCTACGTGGACCCTCTGGGGGACCACATAGAATCAGCTCAGAATCATCTTTTCCATGGAAAGTGAGGTTGGTGCATTCCTCTAGAAGGTTGCCCCTGGGGGATTTAACTTCCCAGCACTTCTGAATTGCCCCTATTTAGGCTGAGCAACCACTCACAGCTTCAGGAAAAACCCTGTTGTATATTTCCACATGACCTTGCACTTTTCCCTTGTAGTCCTTTTCACAAATGACACCAATTATTTTTGTGAATATTTTTAATATCTTTATTTCCTTCCATTAAACTAGGCTCCCCAAGGGCAGGATCTTGTTTTTTTCACTGATGTAGCCCCAGAGCTTAGCACAGTGTCAACATGTGTTAACATAGGACTATTTGTCTTTTCCAAAGCTTGTGTTGAAATTTAATCCCCAATGTGGCAGTATTGAGAGGTGGGACCTTTAAAAAGTGACTGGGTCATGAGGGCTCTGCCTTCATGAATGAATTAATGGATTAATGGGTTAATGGATTAATAGTTTATCCTGGGAGTGGAACTGGTGGCTTTATAAGAAGAGGAAGAGAGTCCTGAGCTAGCACACTCAGCCCCCTCACCATGTGATGCCCTGTGCTGCCTCAGTACTCTACAGAGTCCCCCACCCCAGCAAGAAGGACCTTACCAAATGTGGCCCCTCAACCTTAGACTTCTCAGCCTCCATAACTGTAAGGAATAAATTCCTTTTCTTTGTAAATTACCCAGTTTGAGGTATTCTGTTATAAGAAATAGGAAATAGAATAAGACACTCACTAAACCAAGTGTTCTGTCATTGGATGAGGCACAACTGCCTGTGGACGACTCCCAGACACTTGCCCATTGAGTCTTCCAAAAACTGAGAGCCAGGGTCTCCCATGAAAGGTTCTATCCTCCAGGAAGAACAGGGATTACCTCCCTTGGTTCCTGGGAGTAAGCATTTGCCTGAACTGAGGCAGAGGTCACCATGTCCTTCAGTGCTTTCCATGCCTGGTGGCCACACCTCTTCTGACAGCCCAATCTACCACTCCTGTGCCCAGTCAGGTTTCGTGCCAGGCCCCAGCTTCCATCTCCTACCACAAAACCTGCCTGGCATGGTTTGTGTAAACCCACGGGCCTCATTAAGTGGTCCTGAAAGTTGATACCTTGAGGGTTGTGGACAAGGAAGAGAGTGACTCTGATTGACATGATCTAGGGTCATTGGGAAAGTAGTGTATGGGCAGGGACTCAAAATGAGTAGGACTTCCAAAGCTGGATCACCGCTATTGGGTGCATTCTCTCTATAGCTATAGAATTTATGAAAAATACCATCAGTCATTCCTTCTTTCTCTCTGTTTGCTCTCTGCTCCCCAACACCTCTGTTGAAAATATTTAGGTGCTTCCAGAAGCCTTTTGTGGTGAAGCCCTCAGAATCCTAGAAGGTGACAGCAGCTTTGAAATCACATGGGAAAGAATTGCTCTCTATTTTAAATTAAAGAAATTATTCCATGATAATGCTTCTCATTACTATGAATTTTTTGGACATGAAAAAGTATGTGGCATTTCTTTAACAAGCTAACTCTGAGATTTTGCATTTAAATGCAAATATTCAGCTATGGGATCTGTATTCAATTTCTCAATTAAATTTTCAGGCAGAGCCAAATTAGCTGTACAAACATACAGTATATTTGTAATTTTTGCTCATCTTAATCATAGTTTCAGTCATCTCTAAACAGGACAATTTGTTTTCCTATCTACATTTGGTCTTCAAAACATAGAAAAAAATAGTTTCAACCTCATTAATTGCATTTCCAGGAAAATTTGTAGTAGTAGAATCTTATTTTATTTAAATTTAATATGTTTTCTTCTGATAACTTTATGTAGGAAGAGACCATGCTGTTTTAATAAAAAATTTTCAGCATTATCTCTTTCAAATTATTCCATCTTTCTTCCAGAGGAAGTCAAATATAGATTTACTATTTTCCAATCAGTTTTTTTCTTATCTTAGAAACTGAACACATAAATACTCAATCGAAAAGAGAACCATATTATCATTGCTACATCAACATATTCCTCAGGGAGTTCCATGTTAAAATGCATTTTTGAGATTTAAATTTATTATATCCCTGTATGAACTCTTCTATTAATAATTCTACCCAACCTATACATTATATCCACTCAGTATTTTACACCTATACCTGATCTGAGATGATGTAGGAAAATAGACAAATTCAAGCTTTTATGGAATCTACTA
Organism: Daubentonia madagascariensis; assembly: GCA_023783475.1. NCBI lineage: Eukaryota > Metazoa > Chordata > Mammalia > Primates > Daubentoniidae > Daubentonia > Daubentonia madagascariensis. The sequence goes on along the minus strand of JAKFHU010000555.1, from coordinate 615,940 downwards.
TAACATCCCTGGAATGATGATTGGGATTAGAAACAAAATAAAACCAAAAAGAACCACTATTTTGATTTCTTTAAAATGAAAAATACTGTTGAAATTTACTCTTACTGGTGTGTTGTGTATGCACCCAAACCTACTCTGTAATATCCAGGAAAAATTAAATATATTTAGGTGAAAGATATCTATAGACTTGTATCATTTTGAGACTGGGTTATAATGAGACAGCCCCATTGTGATCTTCCTCAGCAAGACCAAGGAGTTCTGAGTTCATCTAGAAGCTTCTGTTGAATCTAGGAAATTCAGAACTGGCCAACCCCTCTCCCTGTGTCCTCATTCCTAGCATATACTTCTGTATGTAGGACTCCAGAAGAAAGGGAAGGCAGGAAAGGAATATTGTTACCTACCATCCTCCTGCCTGCCTCACTCTACAACCAGCTCTTCCTGTACAGAGGTCGCCTTACTGAGTCCAGAGAATAAACAAACACAACAGGAACCCCAAAGAAGGCAAAAGTGGAATTTATAATTCCCTCTTCCCTTTCTGTAACACCTCTCCTGTGCTGAGTCATAGCCCCATCCTTGACACTTAGTGCTTGACTGAAAAACTGCTATTCAGGTGAGAAGGAAGGTTTTATGAGGCTGGCCCTAGGCACAATTTTCAGGATAGGGGAAGCGGGTGCTGGGGAGCATGCACTTCATTTCCAAATGCATCAGTCAAAGTAAATCTCACTGTTGGAAGGCTCCTTATATTTAGTAAAAATCAATAGACTAATGTGTCCATAACATATTTCCTGATGAGCAAGCTTTCAAGTTTCCTGTGGGCCTTTCCCCAGGCCCCCTATCAGAATTTGCATTTTCCTTTTGATGTACCGTTCCACTGGAAGTCCAATCATGCAGGAGAGTGTTGCATCACTCAGCTCTCATCTCATGAGAGCTCTGCGCTCATGACCCAATCACCTCCCAAAGTCCCCACCTCCTAATACCATAATATTGGGGGTTAGGATTTCAACATATGAATTTTCGGATGACACAAACATTCAGCCAATAGAAAGACATGATCCAAAGACATAGGATAGAAAGACATGTGCATGCGTGTGTGTGTGTGTGTGTGTGTGTGTTTGTGTGTGTGTATGTGAGGGGGAGAGTAAATCAAGGAAGAATAAAAAGCCAATGAAAAGATGTTATTGAGTCAGCTCCTACTATAGGCTACTTGAGCTTGATTACCCAGGACTCTCCCAGGAGACTTACAAGATGCATCTCAGAACTATCTGTCCAGGGCACAAAGGAGAGAGCCTTCATTTTTCAGTTTCCAATCCCACCGGCCGAGGGTGGATCTATGGGTATTCTCATTCCTACACACACTTCCTGGTTGTATTTGCGTGAGAGCCAAGTGGGTTCATCTGAGTGGCCTCATGCTGTGCTGTCACAGAAGCCTCAGTGCAGGAAAAGGCATGCCATGTGGCAAGACCCTGTCAGGTTGCATCTGTGTGAAGCTGCTTGCTATCATAGCACAGAAGACGTGACCAAAAACACTGTACCAGCCTTTCTTGGGATGCTTCATTAGTTATGAAAAGTAAGCTTCTTCTCAAACCTAGATCCATCCCTACTTTGCAAAATTACTTTTGTTAACTCATAAGGACCCCATTAGAAATTTACCTCTTAGAAATTTCCCAAAGTTATCACAGAATCACCCATAATATAAAAATATTCCATTTGTTTCCATGCCAAACAATATTCTACATAATCTTCACAAAGAAACATCTCAATATGCCCACTGTTGATAAATTCATTATTACTTTGCATTAATCAGAATCTTTGGGCATACCAGTGAGAGAAACATGATTCAAATGTGCCAAGGCAAAGATAATAGAAGGGGAACTTTAGTGGTTTGCATAATAGTTGAGAGGTCTTAGGATAAAATTAACTTCAGGCTCAGCTACATCCAGGGTCTCAAATGATGCCACCTCTCTCCCCTCTGTCTCTCTTACTGTCTTTTTTCCTATATCTTGACTGTCTTTCTGTGCTATTCTTTGCATGTTGACTCCATTCTCTGTGCTACAAATGGATGGGAAAGACGGCCAATGGCAGCCCAAACCTTTTAACCTCATAGCTTGTGACTCAAAGTCTTGTGTAAATATCTGTTTGGCCCTTAGCCCAATCACTGTGGGGAGAAATATAGGATACAAAGATTAGCAAGTTGTCTTAGTTTGTTCAAGTTGCTTTAATATAATACCCTAGACTGGGTGGCTTATAAGCCACACAAATTTACTTCTCACAGTTCTGGTGGCTGGCAAGTCCAAGATCAAGGCACTGGAAGATTTAGTTTGTGATGAGGGCCATTCCTCATAGACAGTGCCTTCTTGCTGTGTCCTTCTCACATGGTGGAAGGAGCAAGGCAGCTCTTTGGGGTCTCTTTTATAAGGAGCCCATTGTATAATCTCATTCATAAGGGCAGAGCCCTAATGACCTAATCACATCCCAAAGACCCCACCTCCTACTACCATCACCTTGGTGATTAGGATTCAAGGTATGAATTTTGGGGGGGACACAAACATTCAGACCATAGCACAAGGCCTGGGTCAAATGCCCACTCCTGTGTCCCAGATAATGTTCTAGGCTTGTCAGTCCCATCGGAATCAAGTGGGCTGAGAGTTACAGGTCCCAATAGAAAGAGATGTGCCAGGCATATAAAAACAATGACATCCACTGTTTCCCCATGAGTAAAGCTTCCAGTAATGCCTTCCCTTTCAAACAATAAAACTTTGTATTTTTGCTTTTTTATAAAATTCTTTATACAAATGCTCTTATTTTTATGCTTTTTTGTCTTCCTTACTTTTTCCTCTTTCCTCCTGACCTTCTCTATTCCTTTTACATTTTTGTCCCCACAAATAACTCACATTAACCAAATATATATAATTGTTGCATATTTTTTCTTCATGCTCATGTAATCATAACAATCATACTTATGCATATTATATATACCCCATAAATGAGGATTAATTTTGCCCCCTAGGGGACATTTGGCAATGTCTGTAGATATTTTAGGTTTTCACGCCTGAGGGGATACTACCAGCATGTAGTGGTGGAGGCCAGGGCTGATGCTAAACATCCTACAGTGCACCAGATAGTCCCTCACAACAAAGAATTATCCTGCCCAAAATGTCAACACTGCAGAGGTTAAGAAATCCTGGTATATGTACGTGCATATACATTTTGGTCACTGTTTGTTTATAAAATTGGGATCATATTGAACGCACTTTTCTTTTTTTTTTCTTTTTTTTTTTTTTTGAGACAGGGTCTCGCTACGTTGCCCAGGCTGGAGTGCAGTGGCTATTCACAGGCACGATCCTAGTACTGATCAGCCCGGGAGTTTTGACCTGCTCCATTTCCAACCTTGGCTGGTTAACTACTCCTTAGGCAACCTGGTGGTCCCCTGCTCCTGGGAGGTCATCATATTGATGCCAAACTTAGTGCAGACACCCGATCGGCATAGCGCACTACAGCCCAGAACTCCTGGACTCAAGCAATCCTCCTGCCTCAGCCTCCCGACTAGCTGGGACTACAGGCGCACGCCACCACATCTGGCTGAACCCACTTTTCTGTATATTGTTTTTCTTACTCAACAATACCTTGTTTAAATAACTGAAAATCAACTGGTATAGCATAATTAACTCTGCATAATGGTTGCTTAATATTTCATCATGTGGTTGTAACCTAAGTATTTAACCATTCACCTGCTGATGAATATTCACTTTGTTTTCTGTTTGGGGGAGGTTTTTTAGCCGCTACTTCCTTGTTTTAGTTTGGAGATCCCGGAAGCAAACCTTGAGAGAAGAGTTTAAGTGTAATAATTTATTCTGAAGGTGAAGGGAACACAAGTAGGAGAATGGGAAAGTGAGACAGGGAAGGGAAGACAGCCTGTGGAGGGTGCATTATCCAGACTGCTATCACTGTGGACAATTTGGACTTCATCCCGTTGGAAAGCTTCCAGAGAAAATATGCTTCAGGATTTTCCTATCCAAGGGTGAAGGTTGTGGGCTACTCTCAGGGAGTATTAACTCCTCCGTACTTTACAGGTGTATCAAAGCATGCTCCAGCAATACTTTTAGGCAAAGAAATGCATGCACTGCCCGTTGGAAGGCAGGCTGGTGGGCAATGATGCAGTAAGGAGAGCAGATAGGGGCTGTGCACCCCTGACATCTGCCATAACCCTTGAAATACACATCTTTATTTATAGTACTCTTATTTCTGTGGGAAAGTCTTTTAATAGGGGGATTGCTAGGTGTATTATTCAGGGTTCTCCAGAGAAACAGAGCCAATAGGATATATATTATATAAAATTAAAAATTAAATATTGACATATCTTTATATAAACTTTATATATATATATAAATATATATATGTGTGTGTGTGTGTATATATATATATATATATATATGAGAGAGAGAGAAAATAAAGAATTGGCTTACATGATTATGGACATTGAGAAGTTCCATGATCTGCCATCTGCAAGTTGGAGATACAGGAAAGCCAATCTGAGTCCAAAGACTTGAGAACCCGGAAAGCATATGATATAAGTCCCAGTCTGAGGGCTAGAGAAGACCAATGTCCCTGCTCAAGCAGTAGAGCAGAGAGTAAATTCTCTCTTCCTCTGCCATTTTGCTCTATTCAGGCCCTCAAGGGATTGGGTAATGCCAACCCATATTGGGGAGGGCCATCTGCTTTACTCAGTTTATTGATTAAAATGCTAATCTCATCTGGAAATACCACATGGACACACCAAGAATAATGTTTAGCCAAATATCTGGACACTCCTATGGCCCAGTCAAGTTGGCACATAAAGTTAACCATCACACTGAGTTAAAGTATATATTTATATTAATTTCAATAAACACTACCTGATTGCTTTCCAAAGTAACTGTCATAATTCACATTTCCACCAGCAAATTTTAAAAGTGCTCTTTTCCCCAACATTCCTGTCAGTAACAAGTGTTATGACCCTTTAAAATTTTTTCCAGCCTGCTAAGTATAGCATGATATCTTGTCACTTACAAAGGTTTTATACTGACTACTGTTTTTGTCCCTTGGCCAAATGAATTTACCCTCCTGAAAATGTCTCTTCAGATTCTTTATCCATTCTTTATGTAGGTTTTTTCCTTTTTGACAATTTTTAAGAGTGCTTTGTGTGTTATTTATACTAACCCACTATGTGTTCTCTGTGTTACAAGTATTTTTTTTTTTACTGGCCAAGTTTCATTTATTTCTGTACAGTTCTCATACATACAACAGGAAGCAAGCGCACTTCAGTTTCACAATAGCATCTGGCTGTACTTCCAATTATAATACAGCAAGTGCAAGTTCACTTGGAAATGTACATTTATACACCTTATATAAATTAAAGATGACTACATTATGATTTGTGATAGCAAAAGCATGATTGGAAGTTCCATGACTAGACCACTTCTTTTTAATAAAAATATACCCAATCATTTAAAATTAGCCATTTGGGGAATGGGCCAGTATACAAAATATTTGTCATGTAAAATTTAACCATTTACCTTTTAAAAAATAATCTTCAAACTTTAAACCTTTGTTATTGAATTGTTATATGGATATACATTATGGTAGCAAGAAACAAATTTACCATAGGTTGTATTTTTGGCAACTTGGCTAATTTAAAAAAAAATTGTCATAAATTAATAACAGTACTTTCATTCAAAAAAAATAGCTAAATGAAATTTTTCTTTCCACATTTAATATGTTAGGTTGCTTTTAGTCATCCCCCCAAAAAAAATCAGTCTGAGACATACTTAAGTGTTTAATTCAAACCTATATTTGTAGTTTCTAAAATACTGATCTACAGACCACTTTGTTACAATGTGTGCCAATAAAAACAAAAGGCCAAGAAAATCACTGCCATCCCTATAAAAGGAATGGCCCCTTTTCTAACACTCTTTAAAAATACACATTTTACAACCCTTACACTTCAACAAAGGTGACAATGTAATAAATACACTGGTTTATTCTGCTCTCCTCACTCCTGGATGAATGTCCACAAACTACCCATTAAAAGCCCTCTCTTTTTTGGATTTCTCCAGTGCTTTGTCCATTGTTTTCTCGCTTTCCCCTCGACATTTGGGGCAGTACCAGTTGCCCTTTGGCTTATGGTTGAGGCCCACGCACGAGAAGTGGAACCACTCAAGAGGGCACTCGTCGTTGTCACAGCCGATCATCTCTCCATAGGAGACCTGATTGCACAGGCAGTACGTCGGCTCGTCGGGGTCTACAGGGGATGCTTCCCTCTCTGCTTTGGCCTTGGAGCGTTTCTTTTTCTTCGAGATTTTTGCTTTCTTCTCCTTGGGTGTTCCTGAGGTGATGTCGTCATGGTCATGATTATTAGATGCATTCTCTCGATTCTCGTTGTTGCACTGGCGCCGGGATCTCTTGTTACTTGGCTTTTCTGCCTGTGTGATTGTCTCATTCTTCGACTTGTCTTGACCAGCTTTGACGCCATTGCCAATGGCGTCGCTCACCTCCTGATGTGCCTCGAAGAGTTCCACGTGACTGTCCACCTGTCTGGCCCGATTCTCAACCAGCTCCACCATCTGGCTCACGATCTGGATCTTCTCGTCACCCAGCTCCTGGCTCCGGATCAGGGCTGTCTGAATGCAGTGTAACATCCGCCTCTTCTGGGTGCCATCTGTCTCTCCTTTAAACTTCTCATAATATTCATCCAACTCCTTCAGGATTTCTTGGTATTTCACATCGACCTCCCGCATCAGCGAGATGTTTCTCTGTAAGTCGAAAGGCAGAGACTCGATAGAGTCCAGGTAGTCCTCCACATAGTCTACCAGGCTGACCTGCTCAGGGTTGACAGGACTCAACATGGTTCACCCGGAAGTCCCCAGCGACTTGCGCAGCTTTCTTCTTCCTCCACACCCCGCCCCCCTCAAAAAATAGTACCGAAAGCCCTTGCTCTCCTGGCGTCCCACCACCACTACCGGATCCGGCCGCGGCCTGCTGCTACATCTGCCTAGGCCGCTGCGCTGCCTCCGGGGCTATGGGGACCCTGGCGCCTCTGGGCGTGGGCCCACGAGTATTTTTTCAAGTCTATTATTTGTCAAAACTTTGTTAAAATATTTTTTGTAATGCAGAAGTTTTTTATGGAACATTTTCTGGATGTGCTGTATTTTGTTGAATCAAAGATGTCAAGACCCACTTATGTACCACTAAAAATAAAAAAAAACCACTGCCAATTATATTGATACAATGTTTTCTCATGAATCCAAATTTTAGTTTATACTTACAGAAGGTACTCTTTCTGATCCTTAATATTGACGGTATAATTTTGTGGCACACCGAAGAATACCGGGCTTTGTTAGCATTGCCTGCTTGACTCATTCTCTTATTTTTCCTCTGTTCAATTATATGTACCTGGAAGTTTAGCATGAGCTTCTGTTCAGAGGCAGCAGGAGGTTTCTCACACATTGATTTTAAGCTCCCTAACAATAGTGCCTCATGAATTGGTCACAGTGCCTCTCATACTTTTGAAATGTCTTTTATCTCTTCCAAGAAGTTGGGCAATTTCTAGAGTCTCTGTTTCAGAGCTTCATGTTGATAGGCAATATTTTCCTACATACCTCAACTGCAACATGTAATGGAATTTCATCCACTTGTGAGCATTTTCCTTTCTGGTCCCATAAAGCACCTGGTTGCTTCTCTGCATGAAGTGTGGAACTGGTGGCTATTCCTCCAGATGGTGATGATCATTTGCTTCTCTAATAACAAAGTCATGTCCCTATACTGTTTCTATGCCTCAATACGTGCTTGATAAATGAATTAAAGCAAATAATGACTTCTTTGTCTTATTTCATTTGTTTAAATTTCTCTCCCTCATAGACACTTTTAAAATGAGTAGTTTAGAGTAGCTTAGGTTTTACCTTTTCTCCTTTCCTTCCCACAATTTTTTAGTATAATAGCTTTATGGAAATATAATTCACATGCCTTACAATTCACCCACTTAATGTGTACAATTCAGTGGTTTTTAGTGTATTCACAGAGTTGTGCATCCATCACCACAATCAATTTCAGAACATTTTATCACCCTTAAAAGAAACCCTCATACTCATTGGCAGCTGCTTCTTAGTTCCTGGAACTCCCAGCCCTACATAACCACTAATTTATTTTCTGTCTCTCTATATTTGCTTTTCTGGATGTTTCATACAAATGGAATCATACAGTGTGTGCCGTTTGTGACACGCTTCTTTCACTTAGCATGTTTTTAAGGTTCGTCCACATTGTAGCATGTATTAGTATTCCATTCCTTTTTATTGCCACATAATATTTCTTTGTATAGATATACCACATTTTATTCATGCATTCCTCAGTTAATGGCCATTTGGGTTGTTTCCACCTTTTGGCTATTATGAATAATGCTACTATGAACATTCATGTCCAGGTTTTAGTGTGGACATGTTTTTATTTCCCTTGCATACATACCTGGGAGTAGAATGGCTGGATCATATGGTAATTATATATTTAACCTTTTAAGGAACTGGCATCTCACAAGATGTTCAAGGTAATACCTTTACAGAAGGCAGCAGAAAGAAAGAGGGAGAAGACAAGGTGAGGGTGTTCAGGGGGCAATTAGGATCAATATGAAAAAAGACATCTGATGAGCACATCATTTCTGAAATAATAATGAGCATCTGCCATGTGCTAAGTGCTGGTCTAGGTGTCAGGGCTACTGCAAGAGGGGATAGACAACAAATAAATTAGGAAATAAATAAATGATGATTTCAACTAGGGAAAAATGCCAAGAAGAAAATAAAACAGGATAGTATGATGGGGGAGGATGGTCAGGGAAGGACTTTCTCAGGAAATGTCTTTTGAGTCTGAGACCTGAAAGGTAATAAGGTGCCCATATTGCACCTTTGTAAAACAGTTGTACTAACTCATTAGAATATTTTATCTTAATTTGACAACTTAGGAAAGAATAAAAGATGAGTAATAGTATATCATTGCCTGCTGCTATTTGAGTGGAAAATATGAAATGATATGTTTAAGAAAATTTTATAAAGTGGAATAAATTGCCTTTTGTATGCATTTTTTCTAAGCTTTTTGTTTTCTAGGAACTGCAGTCATTACATTTGATGGGTATGAGCTATCATGTCTCTCTGTTTATTATGAAGTAAATTCCATGATTGAGGAATCCTCTATATTCCTCTTACTGTTTATGTATCCAGGATCTGTGGTTGACATTCTTTGGTATGTTATTCGTGGAAATTCCCAGCAAGAAACAGAAAAGATAGACTGTTTCTACAGTAGCAGTAAATTCAGGAAATGAAAATACAATGTATTGTCAGCATCCATTTTTGTCCAAGAATATAGACTGAAAGACCAAAGTAACTTGTTCACTAGCAAAGAAAAGATAAGCTTTGTTCTGGGTAGCTGTAAAACAACAACAACAACAAAAACAAAAACCAATTAGCCGGGTCTATCAAATTACCTTGCACAAAGCATACCCAGGATGGTTTGGTTAAAGCTGCAGCCTCCCTAAAGCTATGAAGCTGAATTTAGATGAGGAATTGCCTGAAGGTAAGACAATAAACTGAAAAGCAACCGTGATTCTATTTTGGTCTGTCTCACACCCTACCTATTTCCATCCTCCCTCTTTGTCACTACTTCCCTCACTTTCTGGAATTCATCCCTACAAAGATCATTTTGGGAAGCTTCTGTTGGACAACAATTCATTCATTCATTCATTCATTCAGAAAATACTTATTGAGCATCCTCAAACTCTCTTCCCACATGGATCTTACATTACAATGGTGGGGGAAGAAAATAAACAAGTAAGCAAATAATATAGTGTTTAAAACATATAAGAACTATAAAAGAAAGTAAAAAAGAGCAGGATAGGGAGGAAGAAAATGAAGAGATGGGGTGAAATTGAGGTTGGCCATGGAAGGTGTACATAGCGTTGCTGATTGCCCCATGAAGGCCATGCCACAACCTTCTTTGATTAAAGAACCCTGGTTTCCCTCTAAATCAAGTGCCCATATGCTTCAGTGAAAGGCACGCCCATCTCTACCCCAAAGGGTAAATTTTCATTAGTGTGAGCCAATTGTGGTGGTTCTATCCCACTAATTTGAGTTTTCTGCAATAGCATCCATGAGCCCAGATTTGCATGCAAGAAGTTTATTTGGGAGATGATTCCAGGAATCACTGTGAGAGAGTAGGAAAGTGAGATAGTGAAAAGAGGGAAGCCAGTGATGGATGAGTTAATGAAGAGAGGACTGCAGTGGGCAACTGGGGTTCTGTTCCGCTGGAGACCCTTTGTGAGATTGTGTGGAACACACCTCAGAATTTTCTCACTGAGGTGTGAGAAAAATGGAGCATTTATTCAGCAAATTCCATCCTTCATTGGTTGAGGATTGTCCTGGGGACACTTTCTGCCTGGCCCATCATGTCTACATGTTCCTGTGGCCAGAGAATACTCTCAGGCATAAAGAAATAAAAACTCTCAGGTATGTAAGGGAATTGTCTGCAGGTGACCTCCAGGGTAGGCCAAGGGGATATGGCCTAGACACCGACAACATTTGCTATAACCACCAACATTTTCTCAACTCTGATTTCAAGTATAGATACTTGTAAGCATTTGGGTACCATTAGTCCTTTACCCCTGGATCTGCATTTGATTTTAGCTAACATTAGGACAGAGGTGGTAGTTTTACCGAATGGTGACAATGGAGTGTACAATTAAGATTATGGGCGGAATGTAGATCTATTGTTGGATCCTCGCTCCTCCCCTACTATTTGAATGACCTCAGACAAGTTTTTAAACCTCTAAGAGTCCATTTCATCATGAGGATAAGGCTAGCAACTTCAGAAGACTATTGTAAGGATGCAGTAAGAATTTACAAATAAAGCACTTAGTAACATAAGTGAATTAATTAGTAATCACTGTAAGCGCTCTGAAGAAAGAGTGTGTTATGACTCCTTTTAGGGGTACCTATTCTGATCTGAAGGACTAGGGTTGACTGGTGCTCAGAAAGGTCTGAGAACTGAAACAAGAGAATCTATATTATCATCTCTATTGAAATAAGAGTGTAGTTATGTCAGACAACTGAGTACAAAGATGGTTCCAGGGACTGATGAGGTAATTGAAATGAGTATTGATCAACTATGTAACCATGAAAATTAGAAATAATAGGTAAAATAGTGGGAAAATATAAAACTTTTCAAAAGTACTTGACCCTAAAAACTAATTTGAAAAAAGCACCGTCACTTCTTTTGTGCAAGTTTTTATAACTCAGTTTAATATTCAAAGGCTCAATTAATTAGGCAACATGTTTGAATCACTCTGAGATCAAGGCCAATCTAAAGGAAATCTAGCCCTAGTCAGAAAATAGTGCCACCCTCTTAGGACCAAAATGCTTAGCAAGTACATAATTTTATAAGTAGCTTTAGCCTAACCATGAATGATAAAAAAAAATGTATAAATTCTGGGTTAGTAATAGCCCTGGGGGTCAGAGTCTAAGAACGGACATCCTTTTGGAGCAAAAACTCAATGTTGTCAAGTTCTCAGGACTGTTTAGATTTTATTATACTTATCTCTCTAAGAATACATTTGTTATTGAAATTCCTATAAAAGACATGGCTTTGTTATTTCAAATCCTAAGCTAATGGCAGCCAAATCCTGCACATATCCATGCCTTAAATAAGAGTAGAGGTAATGCTGATGACATAGAACATATGGGAGACACCGAAGTTGTGGAAGATAATCAGTTTATTATTCAATTGCAATCTACTCTAAGGAATGCCATTTATTTACTTATTTTAAGCCCAACTCTCCAGGTTTTAAAAACTTAAAGTTTTTTTCTTTATCTTTACTTATTTTTTGCATAAGTAATACATGAATTCATTCTATGTGAACAAAATAAAACAATATTAAAAGATAAAAACCTCTTTAATTCTCATTCCACACCTATCTGCAGACGTAATTATAAAAGTTAGAATTGAGAACTTAATATGTCAGAGATTGTACTAAGTGCTTTTATATTATTATATGTAATTCTCACACCCACCTTATATGGTTGGTACTATTATTATTCATGTTTTGCAGATAAAGAAGCTGAGGCCCAGAGAAGTTAAGAAATTTTCCCAAGATTACAAAACTCATAAGTGGTAGGGAGGGAATAAAAACCTGGACATTCTGATTGCAGGGCACATGCTACTAAACACAATGCTCTTCTCCAGAGGCGTGAATCCTCTCCATTCTTGTCATAAACGTCAGCCACCTTGCATTAAGCATATATGCGGGTGTTTGTACTTACTATTTTTTTGATAGATTAGAAGTTGGTGAATTGCAAATGGCAAAAGATACGGGGCACAAAACGGAGCTCTGAGATGGTTGATGAAAGATGAGAAAAACGCAAGGATGAGTGAAGGAAGAAATGACTGGGGGACAAACTAAAATGAAGAAAGGTGATTAAAGAATTAAATGTGTAAGTGCTATGATAATCGTGACAACAACAGAGGGTGCAATGAGGTGGTGACTCCACGTAGTTTCTCAAAGACTCAGACACTGCAGAGAAAAGGATTTTGACTTCTCTTCATGCCACACAATGGTATTGTGTAGTTGTTTTATATACATTTTATAGACAAAGATTCCTAACCCTGTGATCAAATAGCCCTTGAATTCTAGATATTTGACTGAACTGTACTGTTTATGCCAATGGTTTGCTAATTAAAACATTGTCCAGTGGAATCCACAATATTCCCAAGAAAACATGGAGTAATATTCCCAAGAGGCAGTCTAAATAACGAGGAGGACAGAGTTCTATTCCGTGGCAGCAGACAACATCCATGGCAATCACAGGAGTAATCTCTTCATGAAACCTTATGTTTGTTGTGTGCACATGCCTGTGTGTGTTTAGAATGTACTCAATAAATATTGACTCTTACGCTGAGAAAAAAAATTCTAAGAATAAAGTTGTGATAGTCATCTATGACTGCCTGCCTACTCAACACAATTCCCCCTTTTTCATACCTATCAAAACCTTAATTTTACTTGAGCAAAATTGGGTCCAGCACTAGAGGGTGAACCATGATATATCTAAACTATAATGACAGTCCCGTTTTCTTTTTGTCAGAGATTTGTTGAGGGGTGAGTATGTGACTCAGTGTGGTAAAAGAGATGGAATAGAAAGTCTGTTGGGGAGCTTCTGGGGAGCAAAAGTTAAAATCCACACAAACAGAAAGCCCTTTTGCTCCTCCCTCCACCTCCTGCTTTGGATATTGTCTTGGGAGGATGTGATATTTAGAGCTGGGCCGGTATGAACCAGGAAGGTAAGATATATGCTCCTTGATGACATCATTGTACTGCTGAGCTAGTCCTCGACCACCTACCAAGAGACTTCCTGTAATACACAATAGATGTCTTCATGCTCATTGGGGTTTTCTGTGACTTGCATCACCTAAAGAAGACATAACAAATGAAGAAGTGAATGAATAAATGCCGATCTACGTTTGTAACAACATATCTGAATTATTTATTGTATTTTGTCATTACTCATTATTATATCCTAAGTACACAACATATTGACTGGCATTCAATCAATACTTATTAAAATGATTGAATAAATAAGTGGTGAATGTAGATGAAAATACAAATATCAAAATCTAAGATAAATCATACTGGACACACTTGGACGATCGTTCCTTAAAACAATGTATTGTAATGCCTAAGATAAGTATAAGTATTCAGAGATGTTGCAAATTGCCAAACACATTTTTTATTTGGCTGGATATATGCTAAATTTAAGAAATGGAATGCAAATTAGCAGAGACTAAAAGCTTTTGCTGGCTCTGACATAAGGTATTTTGGCAAGGGACAAACTCAATAGTGAGACTAGAATAAAGAATTCAGTGTAAGTTAAAGAGACTGATCTAAAAATTCAGCTTATATCATCTTCTAGTATATCTCAATCACCCAGAAAAATATATGTAGCATTGGGAGGGAATATGTTGATATATTATTCCCATTTGAAAATGAAATTCTCTCACATCAGTGCCACTTAAATACCCCCTAAAGCAGCCAAGCATGCTTCATCCTTTAGTCCTTCCTGTTTAGCTTCTCAGCAGATTGTTTGAGACTAAAAACTGTATAAGAAGTCATTTAATACATGTAATGATTTTTATATTACTGAATTTTTTTCCAGCTAATACACATAGGTAATAATCATGATTACAGATAGTGTGGGAATGAAGAAAACATGGAGTACCGAAGTAGACGTATCTATCAACAATGGTCCGAAAGATGAGCAGTCAGCTTGTCTAACTGATTATCCTTTTTTTATTTTTTACTTATATGCTCATCCTCTCCCTCTAATTCATTTCCTCCCATGGACTTTTACAGGTCTCCCTTTAAAGCAACAAAATAATCTCTCTTAACCTTACGTCTCAATCCAGCCAACTCCAACTCTCCCTCCTACCCCTCATCTCCAAATTTCTTGAGTTATGCATACTACCTGGAAGCAGACGCAGTCACTGCCCCACCCAGCTCCTCTCAGCACTCAGCTTCCAGTACAGGCCAGTGGCATCCTCCTTTAAGCACCTGTGATACCCCACCTGGGGACTTCTCCCCAGTCCAGTGCAGGGCACTCCAGAAGTGTTAGGGGAATTCCTGACCCTGGGAACATCCCTCAGCCAATGACGAAAGGGAGTTGGAGGATAAATGCATACACCCCAGTTCCTGAGTGAGGATGCGCCTAACCCTGAGGTATGTTCTACGTTGTCTCCCAGAGGTCCCCAGCAGGGCTGAACCCCTAGTCGACCACAGCAACAATTTGCTCAGTACCTCACACTTTACTCCCTTCCCTTCCCTTCCTTTCTCACTTTCCCTTTCTCTTACTTTTGCTTCCTGGGATTGCCTTCCAAGTAAACCACTCGAGTTCAGACTCAAGTTATTGTCCCAGGATCTGCTTCTGGGGGAGCTTAAGCATTTCATCACCTCTCATCACTCTCCAACCACTTCCATGTGGGTTCTGTCCCATCACGTCACAAAACACCTCCGTGTCAATGAACACATAGGGCATTTTCAACCCTTACTTAGTCCGTCAGTGACATTACACAAATTAATTGCATCCACCTTCTTAAAACATGCTCTTGATACCTTGACATTATGTACCACTGGTTTTCCTCTTACCTCTCTGCTTATTTCTGCCTGGTCTCTTTTGCAGGCTCATCTAGTCTCTACCTGATCATTAAATGTTGAAGTCCCCCAAGGCTCAATTCTGCAACTACTTCTCTTCTCACTCTAAGCAAGGAAATGGCTCACATATTTCTATCTTCAACCCAAACCTTTGGTCTGAACTCCAGATCTGCATATCTAATTTTCTACTTTATGGGTCTTCAATATCTTAAAGGCATCTCAAACTCAACATGATCCAAAGGAAAATATAATTTTTCCTCCAACACCCTGTACTATCTTATTGATCTCTATTTCAGGGAATGCTAATTAACAGTATTCATCGAGTTTTGAAAGGCTGAAACCGAGCAATCATTCTCAATTTATCCCTCTTTTCCACCACCATCCTCCAACACAATTAATCCATCATTAATTACATCTTTTTTATTTTTACCTCCTAAATAATTTTGAGCCTGTCAACTTCTCTCTCTTCCCCATCTCCTGAACCTCTGCAAACACTTCCTAATTTGCTTGCTCACTGCTGTCTGTGATCCATTCTCAACACTATAGTCAAAGTGGTATGATTACTTCCACCCTCACCCCCATCCCCAGATTTAAAACACTTTAAGGGCTTCCCATTACTCATCAAATAGACACAAAATCCTTAATCTACTCCAAAAGATCCTGCCTATCTGCCCTCTACCTATTTCTCCAGCCTCATCTGTTTCCAGACTTCCCCTCTATCTCCCTGGTCTG